>JAYESA010000020.1:138715465-139315465 GCA_036927795.1 Iris macrosiphon
TTCTCTTATAAGCTTGCTAAGTCCAATGATCGATAAAGCCACTAATGTCACAAGTTTCATACCACTATTATAAATTAATAGAATTGCATTGATAAGAGAAAAGTTCAATTATGTAACATAGGGAAGGATATAATCGTTGTGTCATGGATTGGTGCCATGACTTAGCGATAAATTAGAGTCTTTAGACTACCAATTGAATCAAATGAATAAGTATACTGAAACGAGAATGGGGAAATATGCATTGTTGCTCTGAATATTTTAATACCTTATACTGCTATTTATGCTTATCATATAGTCGTAGATGCATTGTATGGTCATGGATAACTTGTGCACAAGGTAGTAAATTTTCTCGAACGGAACCTAGGGCACTAGGGACCGTTCGGCCCAGGAGAAATAGTAGCACTTTGGTAGCACTGGATATAAGTGAGATATTTATTGAGACTTACTACCTTCTTTGAATAGCGCATCACATGCCCATCGAAGTCCTATATGGCATGCCCATCGTGGTGCTATAACATAAATAACCCAGTGAGAATGCGTTGCATACTAATGATGTCTTATACAAGGACAGTAAGAACAATCATATAAATTATACGGGAACGTCCATTAGCCGGGGTAAGGATTCCATATGTGCAATCTTATATATATTTTACTGCATGAACTATTGCTTATAAACCGTTGCCTATTATAATGTTGCATTTATAATGTTTCCTATTTAACTGCTGCCTTAATTAAGAACTATTGGTTTAGGTGAGTGGGCTAGCTCTTATCACCAATACAAGTTAAGTACCAACCCACGTCTTTGTGGGCAAACCAGGTGATCGAGATACCGGGGGCGCTTAAGGGTAAAGATTTTGTTGCAGTCTTTTCAAGCTTCTTCCTATTTACAAAGTATTTTAAAATTTTCTAGTAGCTGCTTTCAAGTTTTCATAAAGTAATAAAGGGACATAATGTATGTGATAAGAACATTATTTTATGTTAGCCTATCAGTCTTTCTTTTATGCAAAGCTATGTAAGCCGTTCATGCATTTTTATTTCGATGCTGAAAAATTTGTACTTCGTTGCAATGAATCAATAAAAGAATTATTTTCTTCCTATACAAATGTGTGTTTTATAATCTGTTATTGTGTGTTAGAACTGTTTACAAAAGGTATTTGACACATGTGCACATTTTTGCCTTATACAAGTACAACACCAGACTTGTACGACATCATACCCATTGAGGACGATCGATTTTGCGGAACCGAATGCGAGGACGAATCGGTTCTGCGGAACTGGGGCGTGATAAATTGGTATCAGAGCACGTTTTAAAGTTTCTCGAATTTCAAAAATTGGTTTTTAAGTGAAAGTTTCAAACAATAACGATTTTCTCAGATGATTTGTTTTTCGATAGTGCTGCATGAAATAATGTTCCATACAATAAGCCCATAAATATTTTATGAGTGCTAATGGAAGTTATTTTTTTGCAGATGACTAAGGGTGATAGTACCAAGGCGATATCATCGTCTGATCCAATAAAAAAGTAATAAAAATGTTAGAAGCGCAAAGGAAGTAGAGAGATGCACATTATAAGATGATTGAGGCACAACATCGTGAGCTTCAAGTGCAGCTAACCAACCAGTTTCAAGCATGATTCGATGCACAAAAGCAGGAAGTTGACAACTTGTCTCAGCTGGTGGCTACATTAACTAAGAATAACAACGAGACCGTAGAGACAGTAGTAGTAGAAGCAGAGGAGACGGAACAGCCTCCAAGAAGGCGACCGACATTCAAGTTTTCTGAATTCAAAAGCTGTAATCCGCCTGAGTTCAATGGCAAGACAGAACCAGAGGAAGTAATGGGCTTCCTAAAGACTTTAAAGGGCATATTTCGTATGTTGCATGTGCAAGGCAGCAAAAGAGTGGATTGTGCGGCTGTGCGGCTACGTCTCAAAGAAGAAGACTGGTAGGAGTCAAAGAGACAAGCATTATGTGGTGCCAACCAAGAAGCCAAAGTCTCTTGGAAGATATTTAAGTAGGCATTCATCGCATAATTCATTCCACTAGTTATCCATCACAAAAAGGAAAAAGAGTTCATAGCACTCGAGAAGGGCAACATGTTCGTCAGCGACTACGAAGCAGAGTTCTTAAAGAGATCCAAGTTTGACGGCTACATGATATCGAATGATGAAGCAAAGCGACTGTGATTCATTGAAGGTCTGAATAAGGGCTTAAAGCGTGATGTTCTCAACCGAAAGTGTGTGACGTACCGGGAAGCCTATGAAGCGGCTCTCGAGATAGAGAAATTTTATCCTCGAGGGGCAACACAGAACAACCGCGGGAAAAGCTACAAATAACCCATGGCAGCAAACGAGTCTGATGATTCCAAGCGTCAAAACACAAATGACAATAGGGGTCCCTATCAGCGACTGTATTGTAACAGGTGCAAGCGGATTGGACGCCGTCAAGACGAGTGTCGGGCTAGATATTTTAAGTGTGGAAGTTTGGATCACAAAGCTGCACGGTGCAATATTGGGGGAAGAAATCAGAATCACGATCAATATCGCAATCAGAATCATAATTAATAGTACAATCAAAATCGTGGACAAGCGCCATGAACTCCGCAGGCGGCAGTTGCCAATGCTCAAAACCCATGACCAGGAGGAAATGGTAGAGTGTTTGCACTGACTCAAGAAGAAGTGCTTGCCTCAAACACTGTCATAACAGGTATATTGCTTTACAGATAAATACCTGCCCGTATACTATTTGACTCTGGTGCTACCCACATGTTCATATCATCTGCATTTGCTAGTGAACATAAATTTTAAAAGATACCGTTATATATGAATCTTAGTGTCAACACTCCGTCCGAAATAGATTTTTCTACAAGTTTAATTTATAGGGATGGTTATCTTTGCATTGGAGAAAAGTATGTGTCCTTGGATTCAATAGTCCTGGACATCGTCGATTACGACATCATCTTAGGCATGGATTGGCTCGGAGCGTGCAATGAGACAATTGACTGTGCGGAGAAGAGATTTGTGTTTCGAATTTCTGGCGAGGCAGAGTTCTCTTATTCGTATAGTCCAATGGCTAAAACAGTGATTGCGGTATCGGTAATAATGGCAAGACATATGATATATTCGGGGTGTGAAGGGTACCTTGCTTCTGTACGAGACACTCGGATGAATGGCGCAGACTTGTGAGAGACCGAAGTTGAAACATAATTCCCCGACGTATTTCCAGAGGAGATACCTAGAATGCCTCTAGACCGAGAAATTAAGTTCAGTATTGACACCTTTCTAGATACTTGACGGACATCAAAAGCTCCATATCTGATGGCTCCTGCCAAATTGAAGGATCTGAAGTCACAACTATAAGAATTACTAGATCATGGCTACATTCATCCCAGTATTTCACCTTGGGGAGCTCCAGTACTGTTTGTGAAGAAGAAAGATGGCACAATGCATCTTTGTATAGATTATCGGGAATTAAATAAAGTGACAGTCGAGAATAAGTATCCGTTGCCAAGAATTGATGATCTGTTTGATCAACTTCAGGACACAATAGTATTTTTAAAAATTGATCTTTGTTTAGGGTACCATCAGTTAAAGATAAAACCAGAGGATATTCCAAAGTCGACTTTTCGTACAAGATATGGATACTACGAGTTTTTGGTTATGCCATTTGGTTTGACCAATGCTCCAGCGGCTTTCATGGATATGATGAATTGAGTATTTTGACCCTTCTTAGACAAATTTGTCGTCGTGTTCATCGATGATATCTTAATCTACTCGAGAGACAGAGAAACTCATGTTGAACATTTAAGGACTGTACTACAGGAACTTCGTAAACATCAGTTATATGCGAAGTTAAGCAAGTGCGAGTTCTGGATGAGCAGTGTGGCTTTTCTTGGCATGTTATTTCAGAAGATGGTGTATCAGTCGACCCGAAGAAGATAGAGGCAGTGGTGGACTGGAAATAACCTACATCGGCTAGTGAGAGTTTTCTAGGCTTGGTTGTCTACTATCGGAGATTCGTAAAGAACTTCGTAAATATTTTGTCTCCTCTGACTCGCGTCACCCAAAAGGGAGTAGTATTCAAATGGAAAGATGACTGTGAGAGCAGTTTTCAGGAACTGAAGTAGCGGCTCATCTCATCTCCAATTCTCACTCTTCCAGATGGACCTGAGGGATTTCAGATCTACAATAATGCATCTCGGCTCGGATTAGGATGTATTCTAACGCAGCATAGGAAATTAATTGCCTATGCCTCAAGACAGCTGAAACAACATAAAAATAATTATCCGATGCATGATTTGGAACTTGAGAAAATTGTGTTTGCATTGAAATTATGGCGACACTATCTCTATGGAGTGTCCTACGAGATCTTCACGGATCATAAAAGCCTTAAGTACATATTCACAGAAAAGAAATTAAACTTAAGGCAACGACGATGGCTGGAACTGATAAAGGATTATGACTTGATGATTGCTTATACGCCGATAAAAGAAAATGTTGTGGCAGATGTATTGAGTCAGAAATTTGTCGAATCATTATCTGGGTCAAGTAGATTACTTCGACAGTTGAAAGAAATGGGCATCGAATACAAAGTTTGTACACAGGAAGCGCAGCTGGCTCAATTGCAGTTAGAACCAAACTTGCTCGAAAAGATAAAATTTGCACAAAAGGATGACCTATTCCTACAGAAGATACGCGAGTTGATTTCAGCAGAAAAGGCAACCAATTTCATAGAATGCGAGAATGGAACATTATGGCTTAAGGGCAGATTATATGTACCTAAGGATGATGAACTCAGGAAGAAAATACTGAATGTGGCTCATTATGCTAAGTACCCCTTGCATCCAGGAAGAACCAAAATGTACAAGGATCTACGCACAATATTTTGGTGGCATGGCATGAAGAAAGATGTGGCATTATTCATGTCACGATGTCTGGATTATCAACGTGTGAAGACAAAATACCAGCGATTCGACGGAGAGTGGCAGAACCTCGCTATTCCGGAATAAAAGTGGGAGGATATCTCAATGGATTTCAGAGTGAGCTTACCAAGGACGGCAAAGAAAAATGATACGATTTGGGTCATCGTGGATAGACTGACCAAGTCGGCTTATATCATAGCAATCAAAAATACATGGAGCGCTGACCGTTTGGCTCAAATTTACTTAGATCAGATTATCCGGTTATATGGAGTGCCAGTCTCAATTATGTCGGATAGGGATGGACGATTCTTGTCTCAATTCTGAAAAAGCCTTCAGGAGACAATGGGTACCAAGTTACATTTTAGCTTGGCATACCATTCGCAGACTGATGGATAGACCGATAGAGTAAACCAAATCCTTGAAGATATGTTGTGACTGTGCGTGCTAGATTTGAAAGCAAGTTAGGATACCTATCTATCGCTGGCAGAGTTTACTTATAACAACAGTTATCAAGTGAGTATTCAGATGGCCTCGTATGAAGCACTATATGAACGCAAGTGTCGATCACTGATATGTTGGAAGGAAGTCGGTGAACGACAACTACTCGAACCGAAACTTATTGAACAAGCCATCGAGAAAGTTTGCATAGTGCTGGAAAATCTTCGAGTTGCTCAAAGTCGGCAGAAAAGCTACCCGGATGTACATAGGCAACCTATTGAATTCATGGAGGGTGATCATATATTCCTAAAGGTGATACCTATGCGAGGTGTAATGCGGTTCGACGTCAAAGGGAAGCTGAGTCCACGGTTTGTCGGACCTTTCAAGATTTTAAATAGTGTGGCACCAGTGGCTTATCGACTTGCACTACTTCCTGCTTTTGCAAAAGTGCACGATGTCTTCCATGCTTTCCAGCTAAGGATATATGTGCATGACCCGAGTCACATAGTAAACTTCGATCAGCTTGAGCTGAGTGTCGACCTATCTTACTCAGAAGAACCTGTTCAAATCCTAGACAGGAAAGAGAAGACTCTACGGAATCAATTATTGGCTTTGGTCCATGTGTTATGATGTAATCATGTAGTTGAGAAATCGACATGGGAGCTTGAGGAAGAGATGCGGAAGCAATACCCTTCCTTATTCGATAACCTAGAGGTAGAACCTTTATTTTAAGTTTCAATGACAAAACTTTTTTTAGTGGTATATTATGTAGGGTCATGCTCGTAGCGGTGCACTATATAAGGCTTATGGTTCAATTGACTCAGTCAAAATTGAGTATGGGAAAACTTTGTGGCAGAATCGATTACGGACAATGCAATGAACATTTCCAATTGATGGATCAGCTTCTATTGGAATGAGTCCAATAGCTTTTGTTGGATTTTTGGTTGGCTTTCTTGGATTTTCGCTGCTTGGTTTTATTGAATGCGTTTTCGTGATTGGTTTTTTATAATTGATTGTTTAGCCCATTTTTATCGATTGTATACATTAATTCTAGAGAACTCTGAGGAAAATAAAGATGGTAGTCTAATCAAATATTGGTGCCAATGTAGATAGACGCATGACCGGAGCCTGAGAGAACAAGCATCTTTTCTCTCTCGACATTCTCTATTTGGTGAGCAGTTCTGTCCCTTCTTCTCTACTCCTTCATGTCAATAATTAATAATATTCTCTTGTAACCTTGCTAAGCCCAATGATCGATAAAACCACGTCTAATATCCCAAGTTTCATACCACTATTATAAATCAATAAAATTACATTGATAAGAGGGAAGTTTAATTTGTAACACATGGAAGGATATAATTATTGTGTCATGGCTTGGTACCATAACTTAGTGGTAAATTAGAGTCTACAGACTACCAATATAATCAAATGAATAAGTATGCTGAAATAAGAATGGAGAAATATGCATTATTGCTCTGAATATTTTAATACCTTACACTGCTATTTATGCTTATCATATAGTTGTAGATGTATTATATGGTCATAGAAAACTTGTGCACAAGGTAGTAAATTTTCTCGAACTGAACCTGGGGCATTAGGGACCATTTGGCCCGGGAGAAATAGTAGCGCTTTTGTAGTGCCGGGTATAAGTGAGACATTCATTGAGGCTTGCTACCTGCTTTGAATGGCGCATCGCATGCCCATCGAAGTCCTATATGACATGTCCATCGTGGTTCTATACCACAAATAACCCAGTGAGAATGAGTTGCATACTAATGATGTCTTATACAGGGGTAGTAAGAACAATCCTGTAAATTATACGGGAATGACCATTGGCCGGGGTAAGGATTCCATATGTGCAAGCTTATATATATTTCTCTGCATGAACTGTTGCGTATAAACTGTTGCCTATTGTAATATTATATTTATAATGTTGTCCATTTAACTGTTGCCTTAATTAAGAAGTGTTGATTTAGGTGAGTGGGCCAGTTCTGCTCACCACTACAAGTTAAGTACTGACCCATGTCTCTGTAGAAAAACTAGGTGACCAAGATACCGGGGCGCTCAAGGAAATTAAAGCTTTTGTTGCAGTCTTTTCAAGCTTCTTCCTATTTCCAAAGTATTTCAAAGATTTCTAGTAGCTGCTTTTTAGTTTTCAAGAAGTAATAAAGGGGCATAATGTATGGGATAAGAACATTATTTTATGTCATCCTATCAATCTTTCTTTTATGCAAAGTTATGTAAGCCGTTCAGGCATTTTTATTTCAGTACCGAGAAAATTGTACTTCGTTGCAATGAATCAATAAAAGAATTATTTTCTTCATATACAAATGTGTGTTTTATAATCTGATGCTGTATGGTGGAACTATTTACAAAAGGTATTTGACACATGTGCATGTTCTTGCTTTTCACAAGTACAATCCCAGACTTGTACGATATTACACCCAGCGAGAACGATCGGTTCTGCAGAAACGAATACGAAACCGGGCCGTGACAATAGATAAGCATGGTCTTATGGATATAAACTATCATCATCAATATCAAGGCTATGAACCATTTGTCCTATCAAGTCAGTCTCAGCTCGTGTACTTCATAACTTATCCTAAACGGGGAACAACGACGTCTGACTGGTGGGCAATATGCAAGACCAGATCTCAAAATACTTTTGACATTAACGAAATAGCTTATCAGGAGGATGAGCTACCTCTTGTAATAAATATTATAGATGTGGACTCAATAAAAGTTCTCCATTACACGTCTAATCATGTAGAAGAGGTAAAATTATCCGAAGAGGAACGCGAAGTAGATAAAAGTGAAAATACGGAGGAAGAGGAAGATGAGGATGAAAAAAAATGAAGAAGATAAATTTTCAGAAGATGATTGAAAATAAACTAAAATCTATTTAGTCTTCTGACATGCCCGGATTAGTCTCCGGTGGACTTATTATTGTATTATCTTTCTGGATTGGACTTCTAAGATGTATTATCTTTCTGGATTAGACTAATGGTTATTATCTAGACTTATTTACAACTTGAGAAATTTAATTTCCTTCTCTATATATCATATTGTGCTTATCTTACTTAGCATTTGATTAGTTTTATTTTATGATGTTATTGTATTTTAGTTGTGGAATGTAAATCTATTTAGTAACATGTACTTGTGGCTATATACTATATTTTTCTTCTTCTTTTCATTTAGTAACATGTACTGTATTTAAACTATTTCCTTGTAACTTTTATTTTGTTTATCATAAGTCAGGTATGACAGGATGACGCAGATCATTCGATCAGTTTAGAGGTAGAGTATCTAGACGACATGCTACTCCGACTGACAGTTCTCCTTCGGGACATGGTACTGGGTTCCGACCCTCCTTCCATTACTCCAGTCTTTCGACTACTATCTCCTCCTGACAATACTCCTAGGATGAGCAGTTCCAGGCCTGAGACTACTCCTACGTCCATCGTTCCTCCTGCTGATGGTACCATGGCGAACAAGAAGCAGATGGATGAGGTACAACCGACTTCGCCTTTGTCTTCTTACAAGTTTCAGAGCGATCCTCCGTGTGCTCCTCCGGACGAGACGATGATAGAGATTTGGGCAGATGGGCCTACAAAGTAAGTTAATTAGTTTTAGTTTTCTTACGCATATATAAATATATATTCACTATTTCTTTAATATAATTATATATGTATAGATATCATCCCTCGTCGGTTCATATATCATTGGAAAATCTTTTGAGATACATCTATGGTGGCCCTTGGATCAACTACTCGGATGTCTCGGGCGAGAGGAAGGCATTCTGGTTTGCACACTTTAAGGTAAAAGTAAATTTGGTTTTAATATCAATTATCTAATTTTATCTTTTTCTATATAACTTTCTATATTATTTCTTGTAGAAAACATATTTCTATCTGCCACACTGGGCTGAGGTGATCGAGCAATAATTTCCTGCCGTCGCCGTCAAACTAATCCATGATGTGATCTAAGACCAGAAGAATCATGATCGTTTGGGACAACCAATCCAAGGTTGGATCATGCCTGAGCAGTGAACTGATGATGATTAGATTTAACGATCCTAGTTACAAGAAAAAGGTGGAGAAGGCGAAAGCGGACAGGATGAAGGTAGAAAAGTGGTGTGGTGGGTCAATTTCGATGACAAAATATTTTCGTCGCATGGTATGTATTTCAGTGTATACATAGTATTTTAATCAAAGTAGGATAAAATATTTAATTTTAGTAACATACAATGTATGTTTTAACAGGTCTAGGGGGCTGGAGAGGCTAACATCGATGAGAGGGCCACGCAGAGCTACATAAGTATTACAAGAATGGTTTTGTTAATGTAAAATACAGGATTTCCAATCCTAGTAGGAAAAAGAGGGAAACGGATACTCAATTTCAAGTGAGTAAACAGAATTCCATACTCGATCTCATAGATACATATAGAATTCTGTGGAAAGCCATATTCGATGAAAGGAATGCTGTCACCGGGGTGGGTGAACCCTCATAGATATCAGGTGCCCACATATATTGAGTCAAAAGAGATATTGAGTCCAAGGGAGAGGGGGGTTTTCTTCGGGGCTCGAGAGATTGAATAGATAGGGCCCCACAAGTTGTTAATTCGTCGTCTCCGGTTTGCCGGCCGATAAGATCACTGAGATTGACCAGCCAACTGGGTTTAGCATGACGGCTATTCCTTTCTATTTTGGCCTGAGTTTCAGATGGGTCAGGAAGTAACTCGTCGCCACAAACTCCGTCTTGACCACGAATCGTTACCCTTTGACTCCATGTGCGAAGGCAATGCACAATTATCGTCATCTCCTTCTCCTGGACCGTGTAATGCCGCTCGGGCATTGCATTGATCGAGAAGGGAAAGTCAGATTCTTTCTGACGTCTCTCCAGTCTGTTTAGGAGCTTTGATGATACTGATAGCGAGAGGCTTACCGAGCCGACGTACTTACCTCAGGTAGGAACCCGGGTCCTGGAGAATCCACGTTCCGCCTCGGGCGAACATTCTCTTGAGACCCTCTCTAGAATGCATGAAGAACTGCAGCGCGATAGAACGTCGAGCCCGACCTTTCGGTCGCTCCAATCAAAATTTTTAATATAACTTAAAAAATATATAAATAAATATTCACGTAGTTAGTAATAAGTACCTTAGATATATATATTAATAATTATGCATGATGAGTGGATAATAAGTAGTACGCTTATCGAAAGATATATATTTTTTAGGATGAGTATCTTAGGCTCGGTGAGCGGTTGACTTAGCCCACACAGAGAGAGGCTGGTAGTTCCTCACAACCCCCGACCCACCCAGCTCCGTCGGTTGACGAGCATTGGATGACAGTCGTTGGTGGTCTACTGAGGGATACATACTACGGTATAGGATCCTATGGCGCCTAAGTTTCATCGTAGTCCTTTAGGACCCCCTCTACCAGTATGCATACCACACAGCCCTCCCAGGAGTCGGTACGAGCCCAGTAGGAGAGGGTTGACCATCAGATTATGCCTCTGCATGACGAGTTACTGCAGAGGATTAAGTTGTAGCCCATATTGTAGATGGACGATGCAACGATCGTAGCACATTTTGATACGCTTGAGCGTAGCATCATGGAGTTGAGGGATCTGGCCAAGTCGACCGAGCACAACATAACGGTGCTACAGGGGTCGTATGTTGCCATGGGCGATGCACTGGTGAGGCTGCAGACGTCACAGGTTCAGATGAGCCAGTCAGTGGAGCAAAGTACTGTGAGGATGTTATCTGGCATGGATACTTGCAACCCTAAACTGACAGTGTTGGAATAGATACGTCCTCCTGGTCCGCCATAATCAACATCTACATCGACTGCACAAATGCCTCCATCGGGTGCCATGATGATTTCACCGGAGTAGTGGGCCTCGCTGATATCCAATATTCTTGGCAGTGCTTATTTTCCTCCTCCTGATCAGCAGTAGTTGTTCTTTGGACATGCTCATCTCCTAGGCTTATCACGGTGCTCCTTCTCCTCCGGATCAGCAATAGTCCTAGTTAGGACAGTTTATTTTTTTCAGACTTTTGGCCCACGATAATGGGTTATTTATGTATTGAGATAGTGTTTCAGACTTTATTTGTTCCCATCCAGTATAAGTTGTGATGCTTACTGGATTTTTTTTTCAGACTTAGTTTGTATGATGTATGTGAATTTTCTGGATATTTATTTTCATACTTTATTTATTGAAAATATGTCTATTTCTTTTAATTTAATTTTATTATTTATATTGAATGCATGGAAATTTACCAATGTTGAGTGTTCCACCAAAAGGGTCGATGAACCCAGAAAATTCTACGGAGGGTTGCTCCGGGTCAGTCTATTTTTATGAATTATGATATTGTACGGATATATGACAAACTGTAAGCATATATTTATTCTAAGTTTTTAATTTTTTTCAATTTAGTGACGTTTATCGATGTTTATATACATCGCTAAATACGTCGTTAACTGTATCAGAATGTCACTAATTATGTCGCTAAATGTCGCTAAATTGCTGATATGGTAGTATTCACCAAGTCAGTAGAACATCGCTAAATGTGTTACAAAATGTCGCTAAATAGAAAAATATTAACGATGTTAAACGACACGCAACACATCGCTAATATAGCTACGTTGCGTCGCTAAACGTCGCTAATATGAAAAATATTAGCGACGTGAATATGTCGCTAAAAAGGTCACTATAGCGACTTTTTACGATATTTTTCCTGTCAGCGACTAGCTTAAATACGACTTTAATGAAACGTCGCTAATTACGTCGCTAAATTTTTTTAGCGACATTTTTATGCCGTTTAGCGACGTTTCCAGACGTCGCTAATTTGACTTTTTATGGTAGTGAGTGTAGTTTCTTCCTCTATGATGTTGAAGAGAACATTATCGGCTAAATACAGCCTAATAGAACTAGTAACCTTCATCTCCATATCCTTCCGCTCATCATCCTCCATTGTCATTGGCTTCTAGATTTTTCCAACAAGACTTTGTGAAGGACTTGTTGCAATAAAAGATATTTAACCCTTCTCTGCCATAGTATGAGCATTGTCATAGACTTTGTCGCTATTTTCGATCTTTTGAATTCATCAATCAAAACTTTGATACCACTTGTTGGAAGCTAAGAAAAAACTATCCTGAAGATGAACGTCCACAACGAACCAATAGCCGCAAGCCAAAGACGGTGGTTGACTTATGCAAAAAAAATTAAAAAACCTCATAATTCAAGACAAAAGATGCAAGAATTAAGTAAAAAAATCCTAACCAGTAAAAATCTACTAGAAAAGCAAGATCACTACTAAATATGGTTACAAGACTTTATAATATTGCTACAATTTCGTAACCCCAACTACCATAGAAAGTACAGAAAGAAAACACAAAAAATCTCCAAAGATTACACCCAAGAAGATATGAGAAACCTTATTTCTCTCTAATTCAATCTCTTTATTTCTTCACTCTTATTTTCTCTCAACCTATTGGTAGCAACCAATATCTTCCTTGAACACAATTAATCATCTACACAAGGAACCTTAAGCCCCTTTATATAGCATGTCATGTGTTCATACATAGAAATCTAATCCTATGTAGGCATGGCATACGTTTTTATATTTAGAACTCATTTATTGGCTATGACTTGAACTTCGCTCCAATCATATTATTATTAGGATTCCTCATATGAGCCAATACTAAAAATTTCAACAAATTTCTACCATAAATTCATAAAAATAAATATAAGAAAATAGGAGAAATAGAAAATTACATTATATAGGGCTGGGCAAGGAGTGATAGTACATGTTAGTCGAGCTGGGAAGAAGAAGTAGGAGAGAATGACAACATGGGGTGGTGTAGGAAAAAGAAGTAGCATTAGAACGCACAAAGGAGAGACATAGAGTGACTGTTTGGGGGGGGGATTTTGAATAATTCGGTAGGTTTAGCGATGCATTACTAACACCAAATTGACTCCAGAAATGACATGTAGCGACAGATGTACAATGAAAGTTATAGGATGACCTAGCATAAATAGATATTGAGACATTATAGCGACGCCATAACGATTTGAGCGACACTCCTTTGTAGAACTAATGTTGACTTGACACATGAATATTGTAATAGAATATTGTGACGCAATTAGTCATTGATAAGTCGTCGTTCACATATCGCTACCATTGTGTCCTAATCATGTGCTCACCAGCTATGTATGAGTGAGGTCTAGCGTCTAATCCAAGATGTCTTATGGAGTCTCTAAATCATCGACGGTCTGATTTTCATATCCGTGTCACTATTTGTCACTGACATATCGCAAGTAGCGACAATTAATTTTTGGGTTGCTAACGGCATCATTACTCCCGTATTTTTGGGTGGTACGGGATAAATCCCTCCCAATTTTACTTTTTCATAGATGGTACCACCGACCCCCATCCATATGGTGATTATGGGGAAAAATGATAACTCATGTAAGATTAATGCAGACAAAATTAATGACATTGCCATAATGAAAAGCAAAATCATATCAATGGATTTTGTCAATTATGGTCTCACCTTAAACCTGGTATGGCCATGTCCGACACACCCAACCTATGTGCGCAAATATTCACTAAATACCCTTTATGTAGCGACAAAATTAGCAAAATATGGCTAGCCCATCGCTAGTTTTGAGACTTTTATAATGGACATTACATTGTCTCCTAATGAGCATCAGTAATGACTAGTGTTAACTATGTATGGACCTATCCGTCGCTGTAATATACTCACCATTAAAGTCGTCAAAGACCCGTTGCTACATTTAGTAGAGGGGTGGGAAGTTCCTCGTGAGAGATAGTGACACATTGAAGATTTCTACATTTAGTAAGTATAGCTGGAGGCTTCTTGTGACAGGTAGTGATGGATTTTCTTTCATTATAAAGTTAGAATATGTTGCTAATTAAACTAGTGAATTCAGAGTTGTTGGATTGTATCTCGTTTCTGGCTGAGACCTCAAAAGGCAAAAGGGTGACATTGATGTTGATAATTAAGTGAGATCATGAGATGTAGATAATTGGGATTGGTTCAGACCTTACATAGGAGTTTTTTTTTAAGGCATATGGGCCCAGTCCAATATCGCATCTCCTGGACCAACTTTGGTTTGGGCCACACCGTGTTCCCAATAAGTGGTAAGAGTCATATTATCTAGCTCGTATTTGAAGCCTAATCACATCATAAGTGGATATTGATCTATCATTTTCGTCGAGTCGGATCCATATACCTATAAAAGTATATAAAAGATATTAATATTACTATATTATATTCTACACTTATAACACTAGACAACATATTTTTTTTGTGACTAAACCAAAATTATATATCAATACTCAAACAAACAATAAATAAAGCTACTTTATAAGTAACTAAATCTATACCAAATTAGCTCTTCAAATGAAAGCACCAACCTCAAATTATCCAAAAGCCAATTATATTTCATCCATAGTTAGCATAATTGTGTCTTCTTATATCTAATATGAATCCATTTTTTGTCGAATATGGATATTGATTTTTATTTCTGAACAAAATCTGTAACCTTATATTTATTATTAGAAAACTAATAGGATACAATAATATCTATATGCAAATCGTATCTGCCTTTAATTCAAACATTGTTTTTATTTTATTTTGAAATATCAAAAACTTAAGGATGAAATATGTTCAGAAAAATTTCAAAAAGACAAAAAAAGTTTCCTGAAATAATAAATAAGATAATAATTATCTAAAATTATAAAAAAAGGTAATGTGTCGCCAATATTTTTGGCAACATGGGTGCATATACTCATGTCTCCAATAGCATTGGAAACATGAATGCATTATTTATTTATTTTAGATTTTTTTTCGTGACTTTGGGCGACATATTTTAGTGACAAAATTGGACTTTAAGTGACGAAAGGGACTTTTAGTGACGGATGTTTGTGACGAAAGTAGACTTTTAGCGACGAATTCTTTTATTTTTGCATTTATGTCGCCATGCAATTGGCGACATGAGTGCATGCACCCATGTCTCCAAAAGCAATGGTGACTTGGGACAAAATATTTTATTAACAAAGTTTTAGTGACAAATTGTGCTTTTAGTGACGAATTGTGCTTTGTGGTGGGAAGTTGGATGAGGATGTTGTGTGGTCTTTCCTCACAGATGGACACTGGAGCCAGAGCCCTCGATTCGCTTATTTCAACGAAGCGAAGTCAATTCTTCACTATTGAAAAGGGGTTGACGAAAATAGGGCTTTAGTGACGAAATTAGACTTTTAGCAACGAATTTTACCCCCTGCATTTTCCTTCTCGGAAATACTGCTCTTGGATAGGAAAAAAAAACTTGCATCCATGTCGCCAATGTTGCATGCACCCATGTCGCCAAAAGTATTGGCGACACATTACTTTGTATAATTTTACATACTTATTATCTTATTTATTATTTCAGGAAACTTTGTTATATTTTTGAAAATTTTGTAAAATATGTTCCATTTCTAAGTTGTGGCCTATATCTTTGTGGAATGTCCTGAATGTCACAAGTTTTGCATTCATTATTTACATTAGTCCAGAAAGTAGGTAAAATTTATACATATAAGTAGCCAAGCATTTGGTAACAATACGAGCAGGTATCCACTCATTTCATTTTATTCCCGCAATAGGCAGATTTGCTGTTGACAAATACAAATTCAAGGCGAAACCAAGGTAAATCGATTGGGTATATATAAATATGTACGGCATAAATCTCAGTCTATTTTCACACTTATGCATATGGTTGGTCATGAAATTTTAGATATTTAATAAATATATATCCTTCTCACTTATACTATCTCAGTTATCTCGATCGATTAGATTCTCTAATTTGTTCAGGTTAGGATATGGTTAATATTTATGGTCTAAAGTAACAGAAGTAGTAGTACTCAGGCAAGGGTTCAATCTTATTAATGTCCTGGCTGATTTATGAGTTTAAAATAAGAATACTATTAAGTTATTGATCACTAGCTTAATAGCAAAATTTGTTTGTACGCATATACATACACATACATGCACATGCATGTAACACAAACACTCATCTACCTGCATGGATGGCTGCACATACATCAAGCTAATGCTACTACATGTATAAGCTTATCTCTGTGTATCAATATATACTGTTGGAAAAGGTGGGAGGCCAATTGGCTAGGAATGACTAATTTGGAGGAGGAGAAAAATATAGAAAGAAAAAATTTGGTGGAAGAGAGGAAATAAATTTTATGATAGTAGTAAAATTTGTAATGTTTGTTGTGTACAAACGAGGATAGAGCACTCTTATTGTTGGACTCTTGAAATATTTTATACACTTACTAAAATATTTTATTATAGACTCTTTTATAACTATAATATTAAAATATTTATAAAAGATGGATAATTTCTAGACATAGAAGATCCTAAAATATGGACTATTAAAACAAGGATTCGGTGATAGAAGTGGTAGTCCAACAAAATTTGTGTACTTAAAATCGTGGACACAAAATCTAGGTTTATTTCCTCACATATATATACTTGGAAAGGGCCGGAGTAGCTAGTATCATCAGTAGTATAATTATTAGGGGAAAAAAAAGGACATGTTATAATTATTAGGGAATGTTTAAGTAATAGGAGGTAATCAGAAACAGCTCCATCCACATGGATTCTATGAATGAAGCATTCTAAACATTCCATGGTGATTCACAGGAATCCAAATTAAGAATCAAATATATGCACCACCAAAATAATAATTGTACCTCCTAATTAAGAAGGAAGGAATGAAAGAAAAAGAAAATATAGTGGATAAATTAGTTTGAAATAGGAAGCTAGGTAGAGAAATTACCTGTACATGTAAATGTCTAGTCCTCGGAGACTAATGTTGCAGAGACGGCAGCAGCTGAGAAATCCTTCCTCCTGCTCCTGCTCCTGCTCCTGCAGATGATGAGCCATTGCCGACAACATAGCAGTGAAAAGGAACATAGTCTTTTCCTCCTCTTTTGCCGCCTTGATCTCATCAATATTATTATCTTCGGTAGCAGCTGCAGCATTGCCATCATCACCGTGATCATGAGAAATGAGAGGAGGAGGTGGAGGTGGAGGTGGAGGTGGAGGGGAGATTGCAGCTGCTGCAGCAGAGGCAAGAGCAGCAGCAAATGTTGCGGTGCTAGTTTGGGCTGAGATGAGGGTAAAGAAGGAGAGGATAGTCGACGGGAGTGGCGGTGGACTCCTCCTGTCGGAGTCCTCCTGCTGCTGCATGGCGGCGACAATGGCAAGACCGACAACTCCTCCTCCTCTGCCGCCATCTCTGTCAAAGCTTCTCCTTCTTTTCTGCTCAGTATTATTGGCATTGGCAACAGCAACAGCGAGTGGCGCTGTTGCTGTGTTCCTGCTGCTTGAGAATATCAAGTCGGTGATGCCAATCATTTGATCTCCTTCTCCTTCTCCTTCTCCTTCTCTTCTGTTGTTGCTACTTTTGTTTCTGGTTGATGATCATGGAGGAGGAGGACATTTTTTCTGTGGGTGGGTGGGTACATGCATGCTCACTCGAGTACAACAACAATCGCTCTTCTTTTCTTGTGTTGTTGTTGTTGTGTAGTGCAGTTACAGACAGAAAAATGAGAGGCGTTTCTGATGTTGTGCTCGCGAGGGGGAGGACCCTCTGGCACTGGAAATGTAGACAACTACTACCATATATATATATATATATATATATATATATATATATATATATATATATATATATATATATATATGAAACATGTTAAGCAATAAAGCATGGTCGAAATCTAAATGAAGACTCCAGACATGTCTTTGTTACTTAATACTGATACTAAACGCAACAGATGAATGAAATGAAATAATAAAAACGTCCATAATTTAAATTACTTGGATTTTGTTTCTACTTACGTCAGTGTTGACAACCATAGTAAGCCGTAAGTAGAATGTTCTCCTCTCTCTCTATCAAATGTGGTCCATCGATCACCTCAACTTTACTCAAAACGGCTATAGTTGACACAGGTAGTAGTGACTGAATGGAAGGGAGTATTTCTTCTTCTTCTTCTTCTTCTTCTTCTTCGATGAGTGAGTGAGTGAGTGAGTGAGTGAGTGGTGATCCTTTCTGAAAGTTGGGTCCATGCAGCTCCATGGTTCATGCATTCATGCCAGTTCAGATACATCCTTCCTAAATACATTTGAAAAATACAACCCCTTTCTTTTTAATGCTGCTATCACATAAAATGTTTTATTGTTGTGCTTATTAATTAAGTTACAAATATGAAATGATTCAACTCATTATTTCTTTTTTACTCATGATCTACCTCTATCTTCATATTGGATTTAGGGCACATTGTAAATAAGTAGGAAAAACAATCCCTTTCCTTTTGTTCGGGGTTGATGCTAAAAAGCGGTTACATTCTAAATAGTATATTATGGATGTGGACCACAAGGCCATGACATGACAAAGCGTTTTTGTTGTTTCTGCATTTATTTATAATAATAGAGTCAAAATCTGTTGATCCTTATCCTCCTTTTCAAGAATGTCTTCTTCTTCCATCCTCGAGAAAGTACACATGCATCTTGAGATTGAAAAGAAAAGAAAAGAAGAAAAAATTGCATAATTTTTTTTATGGGACTAAGTTAAGAAAGAATAACAATGTTTACAACATACTTGACTTGTTTGTTTTCTTTGAAATTAGATAAGCAATGAGATGAGGGTAAAAAAATTTTGTAATTCAATATTAAATTATATCTCATAGCCAACAGATTATATGTACTATCACATTACCTTAATATTTAACCATGACAGACTTAATTTCGACATGTCTCTACTTTACTGCAAAACTAATATAAGATTATTTATGTATTTTTGCAGGATTCATTGATTTTGTTTTCTATTTTGAACATATTATGGGGGGCAAAAGAATGGATGTCCATAAATCATATTTTGAGAAAAAAAAGAAAGAACTAGGGATTAAAGTGTGTAGACTTAAAAATCAAATTTCATTTTAAAATAGAAATAAATATGTGTATCTAAATATAAATACATTAAGGTTGGTTTCTTAGTGGTCCAGAATTATTAAATGTTAGACTTTGTTTTATGGTTTAAGGTTTATCTTAAAAATATATGTTTCTTATTTTTACACAAGGGTGATAGATTGTGATGTTTTGTATTAGTAATTATTGATTTTTTGGACTTAAGTGTTATTTTTTTTCTTCTCTTGATTTTGTCATTTTTGTTTTCATTCTTGCAAAAAAAAAAAATTGTAACACCCACCAAAATGATGGACTCCTATGTTATTATTTTCGGTCTATTTTACTCATGAAATAGACATAAAATATTTGCTCATTATGTTGGGGTGATCAAGAGAGTGCATTGAGTATGTCACCTACGTCTACCACCCACTACAAAAATATATTAGAATCACGACGATATTAGCGATTCTGACAGATGGTGTCGTTGTCAATGACTCCAAGTTATTGAATGTTTGCTTGCGACGATTTGCGACCAAGTTGCATCTCCTTTGAAATAATTTGAAGCTTAGAATTGTTATCAATCACAAAACGTCGTCGAATTGGTGATGTTTAAAAGCTCATTTCTTAAATGTTGCTAAATATTTTATATCAACGACGCTTAATGACGCCTCCTCGACATCACAAATTATATTAGCCTGAATCAAAACTTCTCCAATTATCTCTCTCTCTCTCTCTCTCTCTCTCTCTCTCTCTCTTCAAAAGTTTAAGCACGCTTGGCTAAAAATTTTGCACCCCCCACCCCCAACATATCGAAATCCTCCTCCTCCACCTCCTTCTTCCTTCCACTCTGGCGATCACTCGATGTTGCCCAGACCCTTCTCTTGCCCCGTCCGACAACTCCCACTCTAGATCGACCCGCTCCGCCACCCGACGCTTCCACGAGCTTGTTGTCTCCAGCGCAAGTCCCCCCTCTCGTTGTTCTCCTGTCCTGAAAAAAAAAATAGGGATAATGATTTCTATTAAATAAACCCCCCATAATTATCTCTTTCCCAATTATCAATGATTGTTAATAATGTTTATTGATAACAATATTATTATTAAGACCTTATTAATAAATATTAATCTTGTTTATTCTGTAATGTATTTTACTAAATTAATTACTATTTATAATTACCTAAAATCCTACCAATTAAATTAAATCCTTATTTGCATGTTTGCCTAAGTAGCCTTTGTTATTAGGATTTTAATTTCCTTAAGTTTATCCCTAAATATATACCGTATGCATATATATAACTAATTAAGAAGGTACATATTAGCTTGTCACTTCCCGCTCCTAGAATACAGTAAATTGAGTATGTATCTAGCGTCGCAGGCTATGGATCGTATGAATACTCTGATATTTGTAACAGCAATTGTCGTATGTAAAGTTCTAGGATAAAGTATAAACAACTCTAGCTATTAACATTTCTAAAAGTATTCACATCTATTGCATAGAACTATCCATATATACAATACATATGTCTAGTTTTTCCAAAAAGTCTAAATTACAAAAGAGGATACACTGCTAAACAAAAAAGTTGTTGTTCTGCATTTACTCCTTGAACTCATCCATGCTATACAAAGATAGCATCTCGTCTAGTGTTATGCCTTCATCTAGTAAACAAATTGTTAAGAATAATTAGATTTATGAATAGATATTAATTAGATTTAGGATTAGGTTCATTCTTCTATATGGATACATATTTCTTCTCCTACTCCTATCCGAATATGGATAGGTTCTCTATATATATTTGTAGTTGTATAACTTTTTAATATCATTAATTAATAAAATTAATATTGTTGATTCGTTTAAAGAAATTTTTTTCAATCTCAGACTCCGTCGGAAGCCGATTTGCTTCGACGCGTCTGCAGCGAAGCTTTAACTCTGCACGCATCTTTCAAATCCAGCGCTCCTGCAATAATAGTATTCCTCGAAGCTAGCGGCCGCAAGATCGCCTGCATGCTACTTTGCACCGCTCGGATTAGGGTCAGCATTCGTTGGTAGAAGAATGTGATTAATTGAAAGACACACGTGTTGAGCGAAGGGAAGGGATAATTAAGAAGTGCGGATCCTGTTACTCAGTTACATGTGTGACAAGCATCCATGTGTAGAGAACTCAACAAGACACCATTGCCCAATTTGTTATGAATATATATATATATATATATTTTTTTTTGATGAATTTTTTTTAATTTTATTTTTTACTTTCCTTATCTTTTAGATATTAAATTTTAAGGAAAGTCAAAAACTGTTGGTATCCAAATTTGCTACTCCCACTTGGACAAGTAAAACTCTTGATGTTGGTTCACAAGCATACTTGGAAGCCTGGTCATCATGCTACTACCTGTTATACTCGTCAGCGGTCTACTCTGACTTGTTTTCATTGTCAGAAGCCTGGACACTCAGTAGACAATTGATTTTTGTTTAATCCACATTTAAAGATTCAATTCTTCAAGCAGATAAAGACAAAGAGTTTCTCCTCAGGCACACATTATTGATAGTACACAGACATCGGCAAATATTTAGCACCGTCATACGCAATTAGAGCTCCAGGTCCAGCTCCGGCTCCAACGCCAGCCTGTCTTTGCTGGCTCATCAACATTTCCCTCTATTGATACGTCTACTTCTTGGATATTAGACTCTGGTGCTTCTCACCATATGACTTGATCTTAGTCTCTTATATAGTATTACACATTTACCATCTCACTTTCCCTCTTTACACACAACTGATGTTCTCAGTTGGTCATCACTCAATCTAACTCCATTATTTCTGACACTTTGAGTCTTCCTTTTGTCTTACATGTTCTCCATCTTACTTTGCATCTCATATGAGTCAGTAGCTTTTGTGAGAGTGAATTTATTGTTTATTTTGATTCTCTCACATGTTCTGTGAACGATCCTCGTACAGGCCAGATGATTGGTCGTACTCATAGGAAGGGGTGATTGTACCACTTAGAGTCTCTTCATCTTCCATCAACTCAACCTTTGAATTCTAGTCATGTTGCTATCGCTGCTGTCGATTTGTGGCACAGATGCTTAGGTCATATTTCAGAATCTCATCTAAAGACTTTATTCCATATATAGTGGAGCTCTTGGACGTGGTTCTTTTTTTTTATCCACATATACATGCTGTAAGTTGAAAAAATACATAGCCCTACATTTTTCTAAGAGTTTATCTAAATCTACTAGTATTTTTGAATTAGTTCATTTTGACACATGGGAACCTGCTCTTATCCCATCTTGGAGTGGTTTTCTATACTACGTGAGCTTTATTGATGATTACACTAGTTATACTTGGGTCTATCTTATGCGTCACCGTTCTGATCTTCCTACCATTGATAGGACGTTTATTATTATGATTCACACTCAATACAATGCAAGGATTAAAACTTTTCGTTCTGAGTGTGCTCGTGAGTATCTCTCTACTACGATATGATCTATCTTGCAATCTCACGGCACCCTTTTTCAACAGTCCTGCCCTTACACTTATGAAAAGAATAAGGTAGTCGAGCTAAAATATCGTCATATTGTTGAGCCTGCTTGTACTCTATTGTTATCATCTTTTGTTCCTCAAATATTCTGGGCAGAGGCCATTCTTACGTGTGTTAATCTTCTCAATATCACTCCTTCCTCTGTTTTGTTTAGTCGAACACCTCATGAGAGTCTTTTTTTGTGTCCTCCTGATTACAGTATGCTTCGTACTTTTGGGTGCACTTGTTTTATTCTTCTTCTTGAGACTGAACGTACGAAACTAAAAGCCCGATCAACCAAGTGTGTCTTACACGATTTTAGTTCTGAGATAAGGGATACCATTGTTTTGATCCCTTGGTCCGCCGTCTTCGTCTATTGCACCATTTCACCTTTCTAAAGGACTATCCTTATTTTACTATACCACCTCAGGATGTTCATTTTTTATTCCCCCCAGCTCTGACATTTAGTGTTTTCATTGATCCTACTCGATTGCTTCCCTCTCCTGGTATAGCTCCTCATAAGATGCCTCATTCACTGACTCACAAGGATCCTCCATATATTCCACCAGCCTCAGCTACACTATCTTCTCCACCATCTACATCTCTACCACAACCTCTCCGCCAGTCCTAACATACTCATCAACCTCATGTTCATTTTACTTCTAACTGTTCTGGTCTACCAGACAAGTTTGATTTTGCTACAATAGTCTCATATTATTCAAAGTTCCATTGATTTCTTACTCCTATTTATACTATACATAATACAGGTTCTTATCAAGAAGCTGTTCAGTACCCTGAGTGGCAGGAGGCTATGACAGAGGAGTTTCGAGCATTTCAGCAGACATGTATTTGGCAAGTTGTTCCACTCCTAAACCACTACCAAAATATGATGAAATAGCGATGTTTTTAGCGACATCATAATAAAACATCGCTAATGTTAAAGACTTTAGCGACTCCAAAAATAAACGTCGCTATACTTCGCTATTAGCGACACATAGCGGCGTTTAGCGACTATACTTGGATTTTTTTTTAAAGAATAGTCTTTATAAGCTTCTTTAACGTCTATAAACGTCGATAATTTTTCTTTTAAGCAAAGTTTTTACTGACGTTGGTTATTTTTAATTAGCGACATTTTTAGCGACGTCGCTAACGTCGCTAAATTTTTCAATTACCGACGTTTAGCGACGTTCACTTTAGACGTCGCTAAAAAGTTAATATAGGTTTTGAGTTTTTTATTTTTCCCTATTCTCTCGATCTCCCCCTCTACCTCCTGCACCCCTCACTCCCCCCCCCCCCGCCCCAGCGATCCCAACCCCTCTCGCCTACGACGACCCCCCACGTCCCCTGCTCCGGCGACCCCGACCCCTCTCGACTCCGGCAACCCCCAACGGCCCCCTACGCCGGTGCCCCTAGGCCCCGATGACCCCCCTAGGCCCCCTCGACCCCAATGACCCCCCTCATCGATCAGAGGGTCAGGTAACCCTAACCATATCTCCCTCTTTACCGATATGACACAGACACACTGACATGACACATATACATACACACACACTGACATAACACGGATACACAAACACAGACACAACATGGATACCAAATATTGACACGAAACTAGGGTTAGGGATTGTACAAAGGTGACACAAACATGGACATGACACAGACACATACACTGATACGACACGGGATATGACACAGACCCTAACCCTAACCATATCTCTCTTCTATTAGCTGTCTGAGTTAATTAGACATAGCGTTGGGTATCAGCACCGTGTATAATATGATGCAGATCTCGACTCAAGGAGAGTCATATACACGGACACGAGAATGACTCTTCAAAGTCGAGATAAGACACGGTATTGGCTTCTTCCAGAACTCATATACAACTGGGGTTAGAGCAGTGTCAAACCTATCATTGACACAAGTTCGGATGGTTGTGGCACAACAATGGTATATGTATTGCGTAACCAAGGATATAGCATCCCTCTCATCCCCGATAACTCCCCTCGTCTCCCCTCAACCTCGACGACCCCCCTTATCGATCAGAGGGACAAGTAACCTATATTTAGAGTGAGTGTCATGAGTGAAGTGTGTATCTAGGGTGTACTAGTGATGTATGTGTGTGTGTGTGTGTGTGTGTGTGTGTGTAATAGCAACAGCAAGCAATGGCAATAGCAGCAGCAACTTGCACCATGTGCAAGTGAGTGCACATTGTATACATGTGTGTGTTTGAGTGTGTTTAATGAGTGAGTGTTAATGAGTTAGTATAGGTTAAGTGTTTAAGTGTTGCGTGAGGGTATGTATATTAGGATTGAGTAGTATCCCAAGATACTTGAGCAGGTACCAATATACCAAGATACATGGATAATATACTTGAGCGATGTCTATTCATCTTTGCAGAATTATCTAGAAATGGATCTGAATTACTACTTGTATCATCGTTCGTGGATGTAAAACCATCATCCTGAGACATCTGTAGTTTACGGGATGAATACATACATGAGGTAGAACAGTCCCTGCAGTTCGCCAAGACGTTCACTCAGTACATGGACAATACCAAAATTAAGTGTCCGTGTGTGAAATATCGTAACTTGAAATATCACTCAGAAGTGGATGTGACATATTATTTGTACTTGAGGATTTTTATGCTGAACTACTATTAGTGGACCTCACACAGAGAACTTGTGTCTTTAGCATCGGAGCCGGAGCCTTATGTGGAGTCGTATATGGATGTCCACAACCACGCTAATTATGACAATGGGTATGTGAACATGATTTTTGATGTTGTCCGACCTAGTTTCAATCCCGATAATCATGATGCAGCTGAGGAGGCACCGAATGCCAATGATGCAAAGTTCATGGAGTAACTGGAGAATGAAAGGACTTCATTATATCCTGATTATGAGGATCATTCATCGTTGGAGGTGGTTACAAGATTGTTGAGCATCAAGTCCAATTTTAATATATCACACGAATGCTACAATCGACTGATGGAGTTGATTATAGAGATCTTGCCGGAGGGTGCTAAGTTGCCTAAAGACTTCTACCGATCTAAGAGGATGGTGAGATCGCTATGGATGGGATACGAGAAAATTAATGTATATCGCAATGGGTGATGTTGTACTACAAAGACGACAAGGACGAAGACGCATGCAGATTTTGTGGTGATGATCGCTACAAGGCCACTGGTAGAGAAAGGTCTGTCGGTGCAAGGAAGCCTACCGATTCGATGCACTACTTGCCTTTAACGCCGCGGTTGCATAGGTTATTTATGGTGAAGTAGACAGCAGAAAACATAAGTTGGCACAGGCAGAAATAGGTCAAAGAAATGTTGGAGCATCCATCCGATGGAGTAGCATGGAAGCACTTTGATCGAGAGTATCTAGATTTTTCTTCGGATTTGTGTAATGTCAGATTGGGGCTCTCCTCCGACGGTTTTACCCTATTCGAACTTTTGGGCTCCTAATATTCGTGTTGGCAAGTGATCGTCACTCCGTATATTCTACCACCTTGGATGTGCATGAAGACTCTTCATATGTTCCTAACTATTATTATCCCGGGTCCGAACAATCTGAATAAGAATATCGATGTGTATTTACAGCCGTTGATATATGAGTTAAATCAGTTATGGGAAGTAGGTGCCAACACGTACGATATTTTTGGAAAGCAGAATTTTCAGATGAGGGTAGCACTTATGTGGACCATCAACGACTTTTCGTCTTATGAAATATTATCGAAATAGAGCACTTATGGCCGTCTCTTATGTCCGTATTGCATGGACCACACTAAGGCTTTCCATTTGAAAATTGGAGGCAAACCATCCTTCTTCGATTGTCATCGATAATTCCTACCGAAGAATCATCCGTACCAGAGGAACAAAAATAATTTTGTGTTGATGTTGTTGATAAGGCCAATCCACTGCCAAGGTGGCCCGAATACACAATATGGAAATAGGTAAAAGATTTACCAAGTGCTATCGAAGAGCCTGCTAAGGAGAAAAAATGTGACAGATTTTGTCACACTCATAACTGGACGAAGAGGAGTATATTCTAGGATATTCCATATTGGAGCACCAATCTGATCAGACATAACCTTATCTGCCATAGAGAAGAATGTATTTGACAACATAATTAATATTGTAATAGACGTAAATGGGAAGGTGAAAGACAATCTGAAGGCCAGGTTGGACTTGGAAGAAATATGTAGATGTCCGACGTTGTATTTGATAGAGGAGAGGAATGGAAAGTTAAAGCAGCCTAAGGCAATTTTCTCACTAGAGAAGGAGGATAAATGGAGATTTTGTAGGTGGATTCATGGCCTAAATTTTTTAGACGGGTACGTGTCGAACGTGAGAAGATGCGTCAATCTCAAGGAGAACAAACTGACGGATATGAAGAGCCACGATTGTCACATATTCATAGAGGTTAATTTCGATTGTATTTCAGAAATTCTTACCGCATGTCGTTTGGGATCCATTGACAGAGTTTTACAAACTTTTGGTCGACGTATTTTAAACTTTTGCTCTCGAAGCTTACGTTCTCGAAGAGTTCTAAGAGTTTACAAACTTTTGCTCGACATATTTCAAACATCATGTTGCTACTAATAGAACAAGTGCTCCGAGAAACGACGACAGATATCAGAAATATAATGATGCAATACTGAAAGTATTCAATGCATACGAAAAGCCTTCAGGGAAAATAAAGAAGAGATATTTGAATAGCGATGAGCTAAGGGCTACTCAGTTGTATATATTACTCAATTGCGACAAGGATAAAGTGGAGAATCTAGAGGGGTAAGTAATTAATACGTCCACATTTACGTTATCCCAATGTAAAAGTATAATGCTACTAATCGACAGTTGTATATATTACTCAATGCTACTAATCGGTGGTTGCTTCATTGTTTTTCAGCACATATAATGATGAGCTGAGGTCGGTTAGAACCTACATAATAGACAAATAAGTATAACAAGAAATGAGACATCATTTTCCTTATTGGTTGAGCGCATATGTAAGAAGCTCGATAATTATTTTTTCTGTATGCACTTGCAAAATAAATAACTTACTATCGCTTCTTCGGTATTTAGTTCGATCGTCTAATAACACCCGAGACTGAATCTATTAGAATTCTAGCCAAGGGACCAATTGTCACTACTACTTTTTTCGGAGATGGATATTTTAGTCTTTTCCTATTGTTGCTAAATTTTATTTCATATTAATTATATTGAATGTATTTTTATTTTTTAATAGTTGGTCTTGATATATATATATATATATATATATATATATATATATATATATATATATATATATATATATTGTATATATATTGTATATAGTTTATGGTTAGTCGTTAGCCATTAGTTAGAATAGTTGTTAGTGAACCTAATTGGACCCAACTAGACTTGTCGTGACACAATTAGTGCACCCAATTAGTTAGCCATAGTTGACCCCTTTAATTTAGTGAGAATGATTAATAAAACTCTTCCTTTAATTATTATAACACCTCTTTAATTAAACTCCTTTCCTAACTAAACCTTCATGACTAATTGTGAGGGCTTATTGGACATTTTATATTATATTAGGGTTAGGAATAGTGGCAGGTCATAATCCTTTTATAAACCCCTCTTTCATTCATTAATAGCCTCTAACAAACCCTAATTAGCCTCCTCTCATTTTTTTCTCCATTTGAGAAGAAGATCCAACCTCTTACATTCCCAAATTGATCCCAAACCCTTTCCTATTATCATCCTAAGGAGGCTTGAGCTTGGATTTTCAAGGAGGAAGCATTGGAATGAGAGAAGCTTAAATGAGGTATCCATTCTTGGAATTGTGTCCTTTTGGTGTGTAACATTGGAAATCCATCTCCTAATAGGTATAATTTATGTTTCTCTACAAATTTCTATTCTAATTGATGTATTCGACCCTCAGGAACCCTCACATGGCTAAGGACTACCCATATGAAGAAGAACTAGGTCCTTTTGATGACTATTCTGAAAGTTATATTAACTTTTATGGCCAAATTGGAAAAAAACCAAATTTGGACCACTAGGTATTTGTAGAAATATCTCATAGGTAATTTTGGAGTTTAAGGCATGATTTGAGAGGGTATACATGGCCACAAATGGATACAGTGAGTGTGTATCGTGATACGTCGTGATACGGTATCGTAGGAGGGGTATTGACATGTGTAGTGGGTTCTAACATGCCAAATTCCATTCATTGCATTTAATTAGCTAAAATATATGTTATATATATATATTGTCACATCCTAATCTCCTGTAAGCTCAATTGTCCCCGCTGAACGTGAATCACCATGTTGCAGCTCTCCCGCGGGCCAATCGTTCAAATCGGGACGTGATGCCGTACGAACCTGGAGTTGCGCTCGTACAAGGCGATGTTATTAAATACCAAAGTTATCATCGAAACAACCAAGTTACAGCAGAAGCCGATTTGTGTACCAAGCACACATCAGAGTAATACGCAGCGAAGCTCTCGATAGGGTCCAAAAGAAGTGCCCCGAGGCAATGCCACAAAGGCGATGCCACGGAGACGATGAAATGCTCTTGCTCTTTTCTCTAGCCCACAAAGGTACTTACAGTTCATACATCTTGTCCCGTATATCCAAGCAGCACCACTACGCCTGTGTACCTGAAATATTGCCTACAAACGTGGGTCAGTACACAACCGTACTGGTGAGCGGGGTAACCCAGTCGTCTAAGCCGACACTAAGTAAAATAATGAATGCAAGCAGTTATATGGTGATCTCTCTAGTTGAATCCTAGATTCATTTCATGGCATATGAAAGACATGTTAAGGAAAGCTGTAAAGCAGTTTACGTATGTAAGCATTCATTCTCAAACCAAACGACAAGCATTTATAAAACTGACCCAAAAGATACTAGCACGCAACTCGTCCTACTCAAGTCATCGTTCGCACGATAACTTATCGAACCATTCCCAAGCCTCAAATATCCATCCTCAACCAAGGTTATATCCCAATCTTGAGTGCACACTCTTGCCGAGGCAAGGTGGCCGTGCCTACACGAAAGCCAAACCAACAAAAGAAAAGCAAGCCAACTCTTATCTATATGAAGTCACTGGCTAAGCCATACAGGATATATCTCAAGCATTACGGCGAGCCCTATTAGCCCGGGTATCAAGCCCCGCTGAAGGTCCCGCAATGCATCGTGACAAGCACAAATCAATTATTTCCCTCCGGATCGATACAGTTCCAGTGCCCCGGAAAGCCGTTTCGAGAAAATGCTAAGACTTGTGCACAAGTCGTCCGTGACTATGCAGACACAAGTAGGTATGACGAGAGGATCGAACATTCTCGCCCCACCAAGCGATCCTAGACTCGTTCAACCGATATCCAACCAAATATCCATAACCATTCTTCCAACATATCCAACCAAGGAATCCAAATCTCGACCTCAACATATAGCCCAAGGCACCAAAATATCAAGTGTTTCCATAGGCAAATGCCTCTGCTCAACTCAATATTTCATATTGGATGCAACACCCCAACTCGGGACAAACCCATGGCAAAATGCCCCAACCGTGGCATAACGCCCTCGCCGATGCAGTTATTCGGTTTTGAACCGCAACTGCAAGCTTTGCAAGACAAAGCGACCAAGTGATACTCGTGCATGGATGCACGCTCGCTAGCCCGAATTTCCGATATTCCTATTGCCTCAATGTATCATTCCAACTTGTATAATTCCAACCGTCCAAGTATAATCCCAATTATCCAACCAACTGCCTCAAATGTATAATCCAACTATCGCTCCAACTATCCAACGCGTAAATCATTTCAAACCACAATCCTACCAAGCCAACGACGTACACTCTATGCACGTCTCAGTGTAGTGATTCTCGAGTTTCAGCCCAAGTGTTCAAGCCTTTACGTGTTTTCCATATTATTAGGCATGAAGGAGTAGAGGAGAAGGGAAAGAGACCACTCACTATGTTCGATCATGTTTGGCATCATGTCTTGCCGATACGGCCAATCCCTTGAACCCGTGGTCCGATGCAAGCGCGATCTACTCAACTGGTATGACCGTGCGAGCAGGCCGTGCTCTCCGAATCATCTGACCGATCGGACTAAGGAAGACGGCATTATCGCTCCCATCCAGCTATTCAGTACTGTTCTGAACGAACACCTGATTTCCATCGAACCCGCTAGACATCTGCACATTGAAACCAACTCGATTAATCCTTCTTCCCAAAATTCAATATTTCAAATGTAACCAGCATTTGATTCATTCAATCCGACTCAGCGTAACGCTCCGAGCGGTTGCGGGGTGTTACATATATATACATATATATATATATATATATATATATATATATATATATATATATATATATATATATATATATATATATATATATATATAAGGATGTTTTTCAAGTATTTTGAGTAGTGGTATCATGAATTTGAGGGCGTAACTTAGAGTAACATAAAGGATTGGTGTATTGGGGGTTGTGATGCACACCTAGTGTTTGATGATTGGTTGTATGTGTATTATTTGGTGTGTATTAGTGTAGGGGTTAGTGTGAGAGTGTGTTTGTGTGGGGAATTTGGGATACAAAAAGGGTATACCTAGGAGTGGTGTCAGTTAGATGGGTACCTTGTTATTGGTTAGGGGTGTCATGGGTGGGTATTTATTGGGTCGTGTTCACTATGCATCATAATTTGTGTATCACTATTGATTGTCCTTGCAGGAATGTGTAGCAGTTCCAGTGAGGTTTGTGTGACAGTAAAGAGGAGGATGGACTATTGAATTGGATAGCAGCAATAGAGGGAAAATAATGTACTGTAAATTGTTTGCTGCTCGGATTGTAGCTGCACTTGCTGTTAAGGATAGCAAGTTGGGAGAGATATTAGGTTCAGACAAGAGTGTGGTAAGGTGTGAAGAGTAGACTTGAGTGTAGGTGCTCTTGGGTATTAAGTGCTTAAAGTAGTGTGTTGAGTAGGGTGATATTAGTGTGAAGTATTAGAGTGTGCAGGTGTATCATTAATTGAATGAAGGATTTATATGTCAGTGTCTGGTAGGAGAACAGTGTATGTGTGATTTAATTATCTTAGTGTGTGTTTTGTGTCAATAGTGGGTAGCACTGATAAGGAGTAGTATTCATCTATTTGTGTACGTGTATGTGCCCTCGCAGTCCTTGCCATCTAATTGGTACTACATGATTGTTATTTAATAGATGTGTCCTATGTGTTCAAGTATCTGTGACAGTGACCAGTTTAGATGCCTTGCAACCACAATGGGGAAAATTGCAACAAGTGTTTCAATCCAAAAGAAGATAAGCAACAACAGCAATGAGAAGTAAAAATTAGCAGCAGCTATGTCTTTGTGTGGGGAATCGTATCAGGTTTTAGTGAGGTGTGGGCAGCTTTGTATTGGAGTTTGGTTTCTCACTACCAAAATATGTTGAAATAGCTACATTTTTAGCAACGTCATAATAAAATATCGCTAATATAAAAGACTTGAGCGACTCCAAAAGTAAACGTCGCTATACGTCGCTGTTGGCGACACATAGCGACGTTTAACGACTGTACTTCAGTTTTTTAAAAGAATAGTCGCTATATGCTTCTTTAAAGTCGCTAAAAGTCGCTGAGTTTTTTGATTTAGCAACATTTAGCGACGTTAATTTTTTAAAATTTTAGCGACGTTTTTAGCGACGTATATAACGTCGCAAACTTTTTCAATTAGCGACGTTTAGCAACGTCTATTTATGACGTCGCTAATATTTTTATTAGTGATGTCATAAGTATATGCTAAACGTCGCTAAAATTTTTATATAGGGTTTAGGATTTCATTTCCCCCCATTATGTCGAAATCCTCCCCAAATTTTTTAACCCCCCCTCCCCTCCCCCTCTCCGGCGAAGTACCCCCATCCGGCGTCTTCCACAGCCATGCTACTCCGGCGTCCCCCCATCCGTACCCCCCCACCGGCTCCCCCACAGCCCCCCTACTCCGGCTCCCCACCCCCCGCGTGCCCCCCTCTCGCACGGCTCCTCCATTATGGCATGGCTTCTCCCCTCCGACTACCTCGGGCTTCTCCTCCTACTCCTCCTCCTCTACGTAAACCCTAACCCTATCTCTCTCTCACACACACACAGATACAAACACGATATGACACTAACCCAGATATGACATATATACACTGACACAGACACGAGACACACACTATCACAAATAAACCCTAACATAGACACGACACACACACACTGACATAGATACGACACACACATACACTGACACAGACATGACACACTATCATAGATACACACACTGAGATAGATACGACACACAGACATAGATACGATAAATATCCATGTAATTAATTAATTTACCATATTAACACACATTTTTATTGTAAAGTAGTACTGCATGTGTGTATTTAACTTAATTAATAAATTATAGGTGTGACCATCCTAAATAGGGTTTCTATATATGTATCGTGGAATCAAGTCGGAGATTTTACTTATGCATTAATGTAGTGTGCGGGATAAATTCATAGAGGGTGTACACCCTAACCCTAACCCTAACTCTCTCTCTCTCTCTCTCTCTCACACACACACACACACAAATACGTACACGATATTTGATAGCGGACACGATACATACACAGACATAGATATGACATGAGATATGATACAGACATATATACTGACACGATATGTCACTGACACGATACGGGACATGACACAGATCCTAACCCTAACCCTATCTCTCTTCATTGACACGACATATGATATGACACAGACCCTAATCCAAAGTCGAGATACGACATAGACCCTAACCCTATCTGAGTTAATTAGACGCAGTCTTGGGTATCAAGTAAGGTGTTGTACAGTGCACACTTATGCACAGTGCAGTGAGGGTGTGTGTGTGTATGGATATCTCGGTGCTGCGGACACTAACCATATCCGAATCCTAACTCGGACACACACACATGTGGATACTAATACTAACCCAAACTCGAACACACGGACACACTAACACTCATACACTAACCCTAACACGAACATGAACACACACACACACACACACACATGTTTTTATCATGTCATCTCATGATACGTATGATAAAATTATAGGACACATGGATATGAAAGGTTAGGATACGATATCGAGGATAAGATTGTAAGCATTTTATCGGGCATAGACACACGCATACATGTCAAGTGTGGATATCCAGGAGTGTATCAGTGAGTGTCAACTATGCATCCTGGACCAAAAAAAATTGACACTGGATATCCATGACTTGACTTTTTAATTAGAAAGTCATAGCCTAAATAAATATCAAGTGTGAATATCCAGGATACAGAGCTAACACTCACTGATACATTGTAATATGAGTATCTAGGATACAGAGTTGAACGAAGAAGTATCAGTGATAGGACTAGGTATATCAGTGTATGTACTGTATTTCTGAGTATTCTTAGGTATGTGTAGACGAGTAGGTGTATAACATAATTGGATATTCTTGAGTATCAATGCTAAGACTAGGAGTATCAGTGCATGTATTGTATTTAAACGAAGAAGATGAATTTTCAGAAGAGGATTAAAAATATCAATATGAAATCCATTTAGATTTGTGACATGTACTGTAATTTAAACTATTTTCTTGAACGATGTTTATTCATCTTTGCATATCTGGAGTGGTTATTATTTGGATAATATTCACATGATTATATATTTGAATAATATTTATTCATTTTTGCAGAAGTATCTAAAAATGGATATGAATTAATATCTGCGTCATCGTTCTTGGATGTACAACCGTCATCCTGATGACATATGCGGTGTGTGAGATGAATTTATTGAGGGTGTACAGTAGTTCCTGCAGTTCGCCAAGGTGTTCCTTCGGTACATGGACGGTACCAAAATTAAGTGTCCGTGTGTGAGATATCGCAACTTAAAATATCATCCAGAAGTGGAAGTCACATATCATTTTTACTCTAAGGGTTTTACGCCAAATTACAATCAGTGGACCGGGCACGGAGAACTTGTGTCTTTATCATCGGAGCCAGAGCCTTATGTGGAGCTGTATATGGATGTCCACGACCATGCTACTTACGACGACGGGTGGGTGAACATGGTTTTTGATGTAGCGGGGCCTAGTTTTAATTCGGACAATCATGATGCAGCTGGGGAGGCACCGAATGCCAATGCTGCGAAGTTCATGGAGTTGTTGGAGAATGCAAGGACTCCATTATATCCTGGTTGTGAGGATCATTCACCGTTGGAGATGGTTACAAGATTGTTAACCATCAAGTCTGATTTTAACATGTCGCATGAATGCTATAACTAACTGATGGATTTGATTATAGAGATCTTGCCAGAGGGTGCAAAGTTGCGTAAAGACTTATACCGATCTAAGAGGATGGTGAGATCACTCTAGATAGGATACGAGAAAATTGATGCATATCGCAACAGATGCATGTTGTACTATAAAGACGACAAGGATGAAGATGCGTCCAGATTTTATAGTACTGATCGCTACAAGGCCACTGGTAGAGGAAAGTCTGTCGGTGCAAGAAACCTACCGATTTGATGCACTACTTGTCTTTGACGCCACGGTTGCAGAGGTTGTTTATGGTGAAGGAGACTGCAAAAAATATGAGTTGGCACAGGCAAAAACAGATCAAAGGAGTATTGGATCATCCATCTGATGAAGAAGCATGGAAGCACTTTGATCGACAGTATCCAATTTTGCTTCGGATCCGTGTAATGTCAGATTGGGGCTCTCCTCCGACGGTTTTACCCCATTCGGACTTTTGGGCTCCTAGTATTCGTGTTGTCATGTGATCGTCACTCCGTATAATCTACTGCCTTGGATGTGCATGAAGACTCCGTATATGTTCCTAGCCGTTATTATCCCGGGTCCGAACAATCTGAAGAGGGACATCGATGTGTATTTACAGCCTTTGATAGATGAGTTGAATCAGCTGTGGAAAGTAGGTGCCAACACGTATGATGTTTCTGGAAAGCAGAATTTTTAGATGAGGGCAGCACTTATGTGGACCATCAACGACTTTTCAGCCTATGGAATATTGTAGGAATGGAGCACTCATGGTCGTCTCTCATGTCCGTATTGTATGGACCGCACTAAGGTTTTCCGTTTGAAACTCGGAGGACCATTCTTCTTCGATTGTCATCGACAATTTTTGCCGAAGGATCATCCGTACCGGAGGAACAAGAATGCTTTTAGTGCGGGCATTGTGGAGAAGGTCAATCCACCGCCAAGGTGGCTTGGATACATGATATGAAAAGAGGTAAAAGATTTACCAAGTGCTATCGAAGAGCCTGCGAAGGGGTACAAGTGTGACAGATTTGGTCGCACCCATAATTGGACGAAAAGGAGTATATCCTGAGATATGCCATATTGGAGCACCAATCTGATCAGACATAACCTTGATGTCATGTATATCGATAAGAATATATTTGATAACATAATTAATACTATAATAGAGATAAAGAGGAAGACGAAAGACAATTCGAAGGCTAGGTTGGACTTAGAAGAAATATATAGACGTCCTACGTTGCATTTGATAGATAAGGTGAATGGAAAGTTAAAGCAACCTAAGTCAATTTTTTCACTGGAGAAGGAGGATAAAGGAAGACTTTGTAGGTGGATTCAGAGTCTAAAATTTTTAGACGGGTATGTGTCAAACTTGAGAAGATGCGTCGACCTCAAGGAGAACAAACTCGCGGATATGAAGAGCCATAATTGTCACATAATTATGGAGAGGTTAATTCCAATTGTATTTCAGAAATTCTTACCGCAGATCATTTGGGATCCATTGACAGAGCTCAGCATATTCTTCAGAGATCTTTTCTCTACTAAGTTGCTCATCGATCGTCTAAAAAAGCAAGAAAAGGACATTGCGGTAACACTGTGCAAGCTCGAGAAGGTATTTTCTCCTGGATTCTTTGACTCTATGGAGCATTTGCCAATTTATCTTTCCTATGAGGCACGTATTGGTGGTCCTGTCGATTATCGGTGGATGTACCTGTTCGAGCGGTATCTGAATTACCTAAAGAGAAAGGTAAAAAATAAGGCACAAATTGAGGGCTTTATTTGTGAAGCTTATATTCTAGAGGAGATTACAAACTTTCGCTCGACGTATTTCAAACCTCATGTTTCTAATAATAGAACGAGAGCTCCAAAAAATGACGACAAATATCAGAAATCTATTAATGTAATACTGAAAGTATTCAATGTGTCCGAAAAGCCTTCGGGGAAAATAAAGAAGAGATATTTGAATGACGACGAGCTAAGGGCTGCTCAGTTGTATATATTACTCAATTGCGACGAGAATGAAGTGGAAAAGCTAGAGGGGTAAGTAATTAATACGTCCACATTTATGTCATCTCAATATAATAGTATAAGCTAATATTATGCTACTAATCAATGGTTGCTTCATTATTTTTTAGCACATATAATGATGAGCTGAGGTCGGTTAGACCCTATATAACAGACAAAGAAGTAGAACAAAAAATGAGATATCATTTTTCTTTGGTTGAGAGCATATGTAAGGAGCTCGGTAATTATTTTTTCTATATGCACTTGTACAATAAATAACTTATTATCGCTACTTTGATATTTAGGTCATCGTCTAATAACACCATAGACTGAATCTATTAGAACTCTAGCCAAAAGACTAATTATTGTTGTCAAAATATGGCTTCGATCAGAGACAGCTTTCTGGATCTTGATTTCATAAAAAATAGTTATTTGTGTATTAAATCTTTGAACTACAAAGACGTCATTCCAGGCAATAATTTCTTTGGCATCTTACGGAAGATTGTGGAGTTGACATATAATTATGGCACAGAACCTTCTAAGATCATGTTATTCAAGTGTGAATAGTTTGATCTAATTCAAGATCAAGGTTGGAAAATTAACAAGCATGGTCTTGTGGATATAAACTACAAGCGTAGATATCAAGGCTACGAACCATTTGTCCTATCAAGTCAGGCTCAGCTCGTGAATTTCATAACTTATCCTAGACGGGGGACAGCGAGGTCGCACTGGTGGACAGTATGCAAGACTAAAGTTAGAAATACCTTTGAATTTAATGAAATAGCTTATCAGGAGGATAAGCTACCTCTTATAACAAATATTGTAGATGTGGACTCAACGAAAGTTACTCTTTATACGACTAATAATATAGAAGAGGTAAATTTATCCAAAGAGAAAGACGAAGACAAAGATGAAGTAGATGGAAGTGAAGATGAGGAGGAATGGAAGAGGAAGAGGAAGAGAAGGACAAGGAAGGTGAACAAGATAAATTTTCTGAAGATGATTGAAAATAAAATAATTTGCCTGTAGAATGTACTATATTTTGACTATAGAATGTACTATTTTGACGAAGACATGTATTATATTTTGACTATAGAATGTACTATCCATTTAGACTTGTGATACTACAAGTTATTTACTGTGTAATTCTATTAATACTGTGAGATATGCATAATATTTTGACTGTAGATTGTACTATATATTTGTTTATTTGTTCTATCATCATATGTTGTTATCAGGTATGACAGGACACGCAGAGCGTTCAGCAGGTCCTAAGGTAGACGGAGTGCTCCTTCGGTACTGCCTACTGTTGGTTCTGGATCCTCGGCGCCAAGTACTCCAGTATATCGATAAATCACATTTTTGACTGCGACGATGTTACGTGGCAGCACTCCTAGGACGAGTAGTTTCAGGCCTGAGACTACTCCCTCATCCAGTGTTCCTCCTACTGACGAAACCATGAAGACAAATGAGCATATGGCGGAGGTTGAGCCGACGTCGTCCCAACATCATTTAGATCCTCCATGCGCACCTCCGGACGATACAAGGACGAAGATTTGGGCCGACGGTACAAAGTAAGTCAATTAGTTGGTTTAGCATCATATATATCGTGTATTTATTTATTCATCATATATTCACTTTTTCGATAAAAATAATTATCTCTGTATAGATATCATCCCTCATCGGTACAGAGATGCCTGGGCCACTTTTTGAGGTACAACTATGGGAGCCCTTGGATCAACTACTCTGATGCTCCGGATGAGAGAAAAGTGTTCTGGTTTGCGCACTTCAAGGTAAATTTATATTATATCAATCATCTAATTTATGCATATTGTATAACTTACTAAAGTAATTCTTGTAGCAAACGTATTTCTATCAACCGTACCGAGCCGAGTTGATCGAGCAGATATTTCTTGCCGTTGCCGCCAAGCTGATCCGTGCTCTGGATGACCAGAAGGCTCGTGATCGTGAAAGAAAATTGATCCAAGGTTGGGTCAGAGGACTGCGATGAGGGATAGATTCGATAATTCGAGGTACAAGGAAAGGTCTAAGAAGGCCAAGGCGGCTAGACAGAAGGCAGCAAAGTGGTGTAGAGACTCGATTTCGAGGACGGAACATTTTTGTCGTTTGGTATATTTTTTTGTTTCAGATATATTATTTTAATGCAAGTACGATAAAATGGTAGTAGGATAAAATATTTAATTTTAGTACTAAATAATATATTTGTAATAGGTACAGAGGGGTGAGGAAGCCAACATGGTGACCGTCTTCCTAGACACCCATTGAAAGGGCGAGAATCTCATTGATGAGAGGGCCTCGCACACCTATATAAGTATTACTTTACTTTGTGTTAATTTTAATATAACTTAAAAAATATGCAAATAAATATCCATGTAGTTAGTAATAAGCATCTTAGACACATTAGCAATTATCGAGTATCCAAACTTTTCTAGGCCGAGTATCATAGGCTGCGTGAACGGACGACTGCTAGTGCACCTACAGCAGGAGAGGCTGGTACTTCCCCGCAGCCCTCTCCAGCTCCGTCGACGGACGAGCTGTGGGTGACCGCCGCTGGTGGTCTCTAGAGGGGTACATACTACGGTACGGGATCCTATAGCATCCTTGTTATGATGCAGTCATCTAGGGCCTCCACGGTAAATGCGTATTCCCCACAGCCCTCTCAAGCGTCGGCCCAAGTCCAGGAAACTGTTGACCGTCAGATTACGTCTCTCTGTGACGAGTTGTTGCAAAGGATGGAGGAGCCGCCCCTGATCCAACCGCAGGCGGACGATACGACGCTCATCACACGATTTGATACGCCCGAGCGCAGCATCATGGAGCTCAGGGATATGACAGCTGATCTTAGAGCGTCGACAGAGCGCAGCGTGATGGAGCTGTAGGTATCACAGCTGTCTATGGGCGAGAGGCTGACGATGATGCATGATTCAATGGTTCATAGCAGTACGAGGCTGTTATTTACCATGGATTCATACAACCATCGACTAGTATAGTTGGAGCAGATACGTCCTCCTGGTGCGCCTTCATCGATATAGACTCCACCGACGTTACTGCCTTCTCCATCGACATCGGTATCGATTTTATGGGAGCAGTATAATTTTTTCTTATCCCTGATGCGCGCCAGTGGTCATCCTCCTGTTGATCCGCAGTAATCCTTGTTACGATAGTTTACTGATTATTTGTATTTTGACCTATGATATTTGGTCATTTATGAATATTCTTTATTTTTTGAGGCATTCAAACTTTATATCTTTCACTCAGTTGTGTAGATATTTATTGTATTCTTTATGACAGAATTTTCACCAGACTCGGTTTATAATCTCAATATTTTATTATCTTCAAATTACTATATTATTCATATTAAATGTATGTTAATTTATCGGTGTTGAGTATTCAACCGAAGGGGTCGACGAACCCAGAAAATTCAACGGAGGGTTGCTCCGGGCTATTTTTATAAATTATGAATTCATAAACTGCAGAAAGATTGGTTTGGAACCAATTCAATATTTATTTTTTATTTTTTCACTAAAACTTTAGAGACGTTTTTAGCGACGTTTAGCGATATTTATATACGTCGCTAAGTACGTCGCTGATTGTCGCTAATTATGTCGCTAAATATGTTGTTGTTTGTTGCTAAGTACCTCGCTAAGTACGTCGCTGAATATCGCTAAATACGTCGATAAATATGGCTAAACTGCTGACATGACAGTATTTGCCAGGTCAATATAACGTCGCTAAATGAGTCACAAAATGTCACTAAATAGAAAAAAATTAGCGACATATAGTGACACAATACGTCGCTAATTTAGCAACATTGCGTCGCTAAACGTCTCTAACATAGCGAAACAAATACGTTGCTAATTACATCGCTAAATATTTTTAGCGACATTTTTAAGCCATTTAGCGACGTTTCTAGACGTCACTAATTTGAATTATTCTGGTAGTGTCTCAACAATTCAATAAGTGAAGCTTGAGTATAAATAGATACGTCGCTAATTACGTCGCTATATATATGTAAGTGAAGCTTGAGTATAAACACATGGGACTCTAGGCCCATGGTGTATCAGAGTGGTAGGTTGAGTACAGTTAGAAATTTAGCATGTATATATATATATATATATATATATATATATAGGTAAGTGTCAAGTATCACACGTGTGTGGGAGGTGAGGTCTTGACTAATGTGTAAGGATGGATCGGGTATGTGTAGATTTGATGCTTAACATGGGATGAGCAGAGAAGTTAGGCACTGTTATTTAGTTTTGTTTTGCAGTGGACAACTGAGCTAATTTGGGCTGCAGAAATAGGTTTGAGGCTTGAAACTAAATAGTGGCCTACTGTGTTGAGGGGTCTGGAGTTTAGGTTATAAATGTGGGCATCTGTGAACACCTGAACACAAAAGTTAAGAAGTATAAGAGAACACTGATAACATTGTGTCAGTGAAATATCAGTTGGAGTATCTAGAGGAGGTGAGTACAGTGCATTGCAACAGGTTGCATCCCAACTGCAGGCAGGGAATATTGTGAGAGTAAGCTAGAGACTAGGTTTGGTATTTGGTGATACCAAGTAGTGGGTTATCCAACTAATACCAAGTTCTGGTATTAAGATATTGACCTAGGGGTAAGGTAATACTATATTAGCAAGATAAGTGTAATATAGTTAAAATATTAACTCAGTACCATAGTATATGAGTTAATTATATGTTAATAGTATCTAGTATGGTAAATACCAGCTAGTATTATTTAGTATAATTCCCTAAACTAGCTAAATAGGTAGTTGAACCTAGAATCAAGGTATCAACCTAGAATTGATCTAGTTTTGACTAGTATGACCTAGATTGGGCCTAAAAATCATATTTTAACTTGTTTAAGCATGTTTATCATTCCAATACACTAAATTGATATTGTTACTTCATATTAGGTTACTTTGACTCCAGTCCGGACACAGATTGGTATTGTCAGCTCAGGACCTCAGGCAAGTACATTCTTTGATAGTTTTTATTATTTGATAATTACTATAATATAAGTATTTAGAAATATATTACTTAATTCCTGACATATTGGTACAAAGATTAGTATATACATGGATCTTCAATCAAGAGATGTTATTTATTATTTTATTGTTTCTTATGTTCTTGCATAGTTTAGACAATATTTAACACTAGACAATATTTAATATTAGACAATATTCATTGAGTATCTTGCATCGTAACGTGTCATGGTTGGATCTATTATACTAGTCGGGGAAAAAGGAGAAGTGTTAGCTAGATATATGATAAAGCCTAGACAATGTTCAATGTTTAAGTTAGACAACATTTATCCAATATTTAAGTAGACAATATTCAACTCAAGCCGATTACATATCTAACTAGTATTTCAACACTTAGTATAGTTACAGTTCTTTACCATATTCTATTTTATTGCCTTTATTATTTCATTATGATCAGTGTATACCATATTGCTCTTGTTTACCTGTTTCTTCTACCATAGTATGATATTGTTCATTATTTTCGTCTTGTATTACTTTCTCTATCGTTGTTTATAGTCATTATCAATTAATTAGAACTGCTATTGGATTGTACTTCGCTCCAATCTTGACTGGATATATTTTTTAGATGAGTGGTTAGAAGAGATGTGTCCCATCTATTACGGGCCCCATGAGGGTGAGCCAACATAGGATTAGTACCGACTACGGAGGCAACTTAGATTTTTATTCGCATATTTTTTTATTTCAGTTTAGACATCGGCATGTATATATTATTTGATATTGTGTTGTAGCTAGTCTTTTAGTTTTGGATGTATTGTATTATAATTTTGTGACTCTTTTTCTATTCTATATTATGCCTTTATCTTTCTTTAGCTTTTATTGTGATTGAGTATCGATTATATTTGAACCATTATATGGTACTCCAATTGGAGTTGAGATATTATTAGCAGGTACCTTTATATATTGTGTGAGATATTTAGATAGTATTGTTGACCTAGACATTATTCTACCGTCGATACTGCGGCGTAGGCTCAACGTACCCACGTACTCATGCTCCTATACCGAGTGCGGGTCATGACACATTTTTCTGGTGGTCCATGCAGGTCAGTCTTCGTTATTAGTACGATATCGTGGTAGTACAACCAACTTAGTTGTACTACTGTGAGTCTGCGATAGGATAGGATATAGGATACTAGGATGAGAGAGCGAATACTCAATCACAACTAAAAAATATTTCTAACCGATTGATTATTACTATCGTTATCATTTTTTATATCATTTTCTTAAAAATTATTGTCCTTCTTTGATAATATTGTATCTTGCTCAATATTGATTCCTTTTGTTTGAATTTGTCTTCAGGATGCCGTCGAAGACCAGGTACAGCATTTTAGAGAAGCTTCAGTAAGGTCTGTTACTTCTCTACCCCCGAGGCGAGCAGAAGCAGCCACTGCTCCATTATCTCCAGTTCAGAGGGCCGCCTCAAAGATCCAGGTGGGCGATACCGCAACAAATTTTGGGGGTGCTCCACCTCCAGTTAAGAGGGTAATACCTACAATTTCGGAGGAGCTTCCACCACCCCCACCACCATTTGATCCTGCAAAGATATTTGTACTCTTCTAGCAGATAATGGAGTCCAAAGGGCCCAGGTGGAGGCTCAGCACTACCAGTCGGACGTGATGAGACAAGGAATAGAGAACGCCCATCAATTAGTGCTAGAAGCCATAGAGATAGTAGCACTTACTCAACCATAGAATATTCTACCCCAGGTCGATCCGCAGGCGAGACCAGGCACTATTGTGGATTTAAAGTTGATGGGGCCCAAAGTTTTTAAGAAACTGAGGGAATCTTGTACGCAGACGACTGGATAGAGGACATCGAGAGAAACTTGTGATTGGTGCAGATCCCGGAGATCCTACGGATAGAGGCAGCTGGCAGCCAGATGTTCGATATAGCACTGACATAGTTTCGCATGGATCCGAGGATTGTGGCACATAGATTGACTTGGGGAGCTTTCAAAGAGCTCTTCAAAGAGAAATTCTTTCCGGATGTGGCTAGAGTGCATTGGAGAGCCAGTTTTAGGATCTCGTCCAAGGAAGTATGTCAGTGGACGAGTATACCGCAGAGTTTTATAGACTAGACAGGTTTGTAGAGGGCCAGAATCATCTAGGGAGAGTGAAAAATTTTTGGAAGGGTTTGATCGGGGAGATCAAATCCAACACCAGGGGTCACCATACTGCTACCTTTGAGGAGATGCTGGCGGATGCCCAGCAGGAGGAGGATGACTTGGAACTTAGGGCCAAGAGGATGAGATACACATCAAAAAAAGTTAGCAGTAGTGCGGGTCCAACTAAGCGACCCTATTTTTAGCAGCCAAGAACATACCAGCATTATCAGTTCCCTGTGCCAGTCAGGACACCAACTCAGCAGACACATCAGTTTCAGAGGCCAGTTCATCTGGCACCATAGTAGCCTCAGAGGCAGACTCAGCAGACTTTTTCTTGTGCCTATGGTCGTATTGTGGGTCCCATGATCATCAGGTGAAGAAATGTTCCAATAATCCGTATGGTCCAGATCGTGGTACAGTTCCACATAAGAGAGGTAGATTTAGGATACTTGTAGCACCGCAGATTGCTTAGTACCCGCAGAGGGAGCCACCCCAGCAGGGTGGAGCATTTGTGATGATGGTTGAGGAGGCCGATGCTACAGGTGATGGGTTAGCATTTTTCGTTATGTTTCGTTCCTTTCCTTTCTATCTATTGTTGTGTGCTTCATTGGTTCCTTCTGGATTGATCTTGTTCTATATTGTAGTTAGTATAGATAGTAGTGACCCTGACTGAGACTGCAATATCATGACAAGTAGGACAACTATGCATGTTATTTCTTTCGTAAGATTGTATATTGATTGATTTTTTTTTTATAGAATTTTTTTGGACTATGATTGTTAGGGGTTTGACCAAAGCAAAGAGTTGATGAATATGTTATGACTGGCCAAGAGAGAGGAGCGAGGTGTTTTAATTTTAAGAACAAAAATTTTCTAAGGGGGTAGGATTGTCACTACCATTTTTTTCCCAGAGAGGGGAATTTTAGTCCTTTCCTATTGTTGCTGAATTGTATTTCATATTAATTATATTGAATGTATTTTTATTTTTTAATATTTGTTATTGATACATATGTATATATATTGTATACAGCTTATGGTTAGTTGTTAGCCATTAGTTAGAATAGTTGTTAGTGAACCTAACTAGACCCAACTAGACTTATCGTGACACAATTAGTGCACCCAATTAGTTAGCCATAGTTGACCCCTTTAAATTAGTGAGAATGATTAGTAAAACCCTTCCTTTAATTATTATAACCCCTCTTTAATTAAACCCCTTTCCTAACTAAACCTTCATGACTAATTTTGAGGGATAATTAGGCATTTTACATTGTATTAGGGTTAGGAATAGTGGCTGATCGTATTCCCTTTATAAACTCCTCTTTCATTCATTAATAGCCTCTAACAAACCCTAATTAGCCTCCTCTCATTTCTCTCTCCATTTAAGAAGAAGACCCAACCTCTTACATTCCCAAATTGATCCCTAACCCTTTCCTATTGTAATCCCAAGGAGGCTTGACCTTGGATAAGCAAGGATGAAGCACCGGAATAAGAGAAGCTTGAAGGAGGTGTCTAATTTAGAATTTTGTTTTCTTGGTGTGTAACATTAGGAATCCACCTCCCAATAGGTATAATTTCTATTTTCCTATAAATTTTTATTCTAATTGATGTATTAGACCCTTAAGAACCCTCACATAGCTAAGAACTACCAATAGGAGAAGAACTAGGTCCTTTTGATGACTATTGTAAAAGTTATATTAACTTTTATAGCCAAATTGGGGGAAACCCGAATTTGGACCACTAGGTGTTTGTAGAAATGTCTCATAGGTGATTTTGGAGTTTGAGGCATGATTTGAAAGGGTATATATGGCCAAAAATAGATATGGTGAGTGCGTATCACGATACGTCGTGATACGGTATCGTAGGAGGGGTATTTACATGTGTAGTGGGATCTAACATGCCGAATTTTATTCATTGCATTTAATTAGCTAAAATACATGTTATATATTATATATAGTGTATTAGGATGTGTTTTAAGTATTTTGAGTAGTGGTATCATAATGGAATGAGTTATTAGTAGTGGTATCATAAATTTGAGGGCGTATCGTAGAGTAACATAAATGATTGGTGTATTGGGGGTTGTGATGCATACCTAGTGTTTGATGATTGGTTGTATTTGTATTATTTGGTGTCTATTAGTGTAGAGGTTAGTGTGAGAGTGTGTTTGTGTGGGGAATTTGGGATATAGAAAGGGTATACCTAGGAGTGGTGTCAGTTAGATGGGTATCTTGGTATTGGTTAGGGGTGTCCTGTGTAAGTATTTATGGGGTAGGGTTCACTGTGCATCAGGATTTGTGTATCACTATTGAGTGTCCCTGCAGGAATATGTAACAGTTCCAGTAAGGTTTGTGTGATAGTAAAGAGGAGGACGGACTGTTGAATTGGATAGCAGCAAGAGAGGGAAAATATTGCACTTGCAATTGTATGCTGCTCTGATTGCAGATGACTTGCCAGGACAGCAAGTTAGGGGAGATACTGGGTTCAGACAAGGGTGTGGTATGGTGTGAAGAGTAGACTTGAGTGTGGGTGCTCGTGGGTATTGAGTGCTTGAAGTAGTGTGTTGAGTAGGGTGATATTAGTGTGAAGTATTAAAGTGTGCAGGTATATCATTAATTGAATGAAGGCTTTATATGTCAGTGTCTGGTAGGAGAGCAGTGTATATGTGATTTAATTATCTTAGTGTGTGTGTTGTGTCAATAGTGGGTTGTACAGATAAGGAGTAGTGTTTATCTATGTATGTACGTGTCTGTGCCCTTGTTGTCCTTGCCATCTAATTGGTATTGCGTGATTGTTATTTAATAGATGTGTTGAAGTATCGACGACAGTAAGCAAGTTTAGATGCCTTGCAACCACAGTGGGGAACATTGCAACAAGTGTTGCTGGCCAAAAGAAGATAAGAAATAGCAACAATAAGAAGTAAAATATTAGCAGCAGTTATGTCTTTGTGTGGGAAATCGTATCAGGTTTTAGTGAGGTGTGGGCAGCCTTGTATTGGAGTTTGGTTTCTCAAAAATTCAATAAGTGAAGCTTGAGTATAAACCCTGTGTTATAGTCAGAATTTGCATTAAAGAAGAGTGGGAGTATCCTAGATGTGTATCAGAACCTAGAGTCCCCTGTGTGTTACAAGGTTTAGTCTAAACCTAGGGTGTATCAGAGTGGTAGGTTGAGTAAAGTTAGAAATTTAGCATATATATATATATATATATATGGGTAAGTGTCAAGTATCACACGTGTGTGGGAGGTGAGGTCTTGACTGATGCGTAGGGTTGGATCGGGTATGTCTAGATTTGATGCTTAACACGGGATGAGCAGAGAAGTTAGGCATTGTTATTTATTTTTGTTTTGCAGTGGGCAACCGAGCTAATTTAGACTGCAGAAATAGGTTTGAGTCTTGAAACTAAATGGTGGCTTGTTGTGTTAAGGGATCTGGAGTTTAGGTTCTAATGTGGGCATTTGTGAACACCTGAACACAAAAGTTAATAAGTATGAGGGAACACTGATACCATTGTGTTAGTGAAATATCAGTTGAAGTATCTAGAGGAGGTGAGTATAGTGCATTGCAACAGGTTGCATCCCAACCGAAGGCAGGGAATATGGCGAGGGTAAGCTAGAGACTAGGTTTGGTATTTGGTGATACCAAGTAGTGGGTTATCCAACTAATACCAAGTTCTAGTATTAAGATATTGATACCTAGAGGAAAGGTAATACTATATTAGCAAGATAAGTGTTATATAGTTAAAATATTAACTTAGTACCATAGTATGAGTTAATTATATGTTAATAGTATCTAGTATGGTAAATACAACTAGTATTAGTTAGTATCATTCCCTAAACTAGCTAAATAGGTAGTTAAACCTAGAATCAAGGTATCAACCTAGAATTGATCTAGTTTTGACTAGTATGACCTAGATTTGACCTTTAAATCATATTTTAACTTGTTTAAGCATGTTTATCATTCCAATACACCAAATTGACATTGATACTTCATATTAGGTTACTTTAACTCCAGTCCGGACATAGATTGGTATTGTCAGCTCAGGACCTCAGGCGAGTACATTCTCTGATAGTTTCTATTATTTGATAATTACTATAATGCAAGTATGTAGAAATGTGTTACCTGATTCCTGACACATTGGTACACGGATTAGTATATACATGGATCTTCAGTCATGAGATATTATTTATTGTTTCATTATTTCTCGTATTCTTGTATGGTTTAAACAATGTTTAACACTAAATAAAATTTAATAGTAGACAATGTTCTTTGAGTATCTTGCATCGTAACGTGTCATGGTTGGATCCATTGTACTTGTCGGAGAAAAAGAAAAAGTGTTAGCTAGATATGGGATCAAAGCCTAGACAATGTTTAATGTTCAATATTTAAGTTAGACAATTTTTATCTAACGTTTAAGTAGACAATGTTCAACCCAAGTCGATCACCTATCTAACTAGTATTTCAATACTTAGTATAGTTATAGTTCTTCACCATATTCTATTTTATTACCTTTGTTCTATTTTATTATAATCATTGTATACCATATTGCTCTTGTTTACCTGATTTTTCTACCATAGTATGATATTATTCATTTTTTTTGTCTTGTATTACTTTCTCTATCTCTATTTATAGTCATTATCAATTAATTGGAACTATTATTGGATTGTACTTCGCTCTAATCCTGACTGGATATATTTTTCAGATGAGTGGTTAGAAAAGATGTGTCCAACCTATTACGGGCCACAAGAGGGTGAGGCAACAGAGGATTAGTAATGGCTATGGAGATGACTTAGATTTCCATTAGCATATTATTTTTTATTTCAGTTTAGACATAGGCATGTATATATTATTTGAGATTGTGTTGTAGCTAGTCTTTTAGTTTTGGATGTATTATATTATAATTTTGTGACTCTTCTTCTATTCCATATCGTGCCTTTATCTTTCTTTAGATTTTATTATAATTAAGTATCAATTATATTTGAACCATTATATGGTCCTCCAATTGGAGTTAAGATATTATTAGCAGGTACCCTTATATATAGTGTGAGATATTTAGATAGTATTGTTGACCTAGACAGCGTTCTACCACCTATGTTGTGGCGTAGGCAGATGTACCCACGTACTTGTGCCCCTATAATGGGTGTGGGTCGCGACACCAATTACTGTCGTCAAAATACGGCCAAGTTACTGTGTGAATGGGCTTATGTTCAAGTCAACAAATACTCCAATTAAAGAGCTTCATGGATCTTGATTCCACAAAAAATAGTTGTTTGTATATCAAATCTTTAAACTACAAAGACGTTGATCCAGACAATGATTTCTTTGGCATCTTATGAGGGATTTTGGAGTTGACATATAATTATGGAACAGAACCTGCTAAGTTCCTGTTTTTCAAGTGTGAATGGTTCGATCCGATTCAAGATCAAGATTAAAAATTTAACAAGCATGGTCTTATGGATATAAACTACAAGCGTAGACATCAAGGTACGAACCATTTGTCCTATCAAGTCAGGCTCAGCTCGTGTACTTCATAACTTATCCTAGACGGGGAACAGCGAGGTCGAACTGGTGGGCAGTATGCAAGACTAAAGTTAGAAATATATTTGACGTTGACGAAATATATTATCAGGAGGACGAGCTACCACTTGTAACAAATATTATAGATGTGGACTCAACGAAAGTTACTCATTACATGACTAATAATGTAGAAGTGGTAGAATTATTCGAAGATGAAGACGAAGATGAAGTAGATAAAAGTGAAGATGAGGAGGAAGAGGAAGAGGAGGACGAGGAAGACGAACAAGATGAAATTTCTGAAGATGATTGAAAATAAAATAAATCCATTTGGACTTGTGAGATCTATTACATTTTGACTGTAGAATGTACTAATATCCATTTAGACTTGTGACACTACTAGTTATTTATTATGCAATTATGTTAATACTGTGAGATATGTATAACATTTTGATTGTAGAATGTACTATATATCTGTTAATTTTTTCTATCATCATTTGTTGTTATCAGATATGACAGGACGACGCGGAGCATTCGGCAGGTCCCGAGGTAGACGAAGTGCTCCTCAGGTACTGCCTACTGCTGGTTCTGGATCCTCGTCGCCAAGTACTCCAGTATATCGACCTGTCACATCTCCGACTATGATGACGTTACATGGCAGCACTCCTGGGATTAGTAGTTCTATGCCTGAGACTACCCTGTCGTCCAACATTTCTTCTGCTGATGGAACCATAGAGACAGATGAATAGATGGCGGAGGTTGAGCCGATATTGTCCCAACATCAGCGTGATCCTCCATGCGCACCTCCGGACAAGACGAGGACGGATATTTTGGCCGACGGTACAAAGTAAGTCAATTAGTTGGTTTATCATCATATATATCGTGTATTTATTTATTCATCTTATATTCACTTTTTCAGGAATATAATTATCTCTGTATAGATATCGTCCCTCGTTAGTACAGAGACGCCTGGGCCACTTTTTGAGGTACAACTATGGTGGCCCTTGGATCAACTATTATGATACTCCGGACGAGAGAAAGACGTTCTGGTTTGCACACTTCAAGGTAAAAGTATATTTGGTTTTAATATCAATCATCTAATTTATGCATATTATATAACTTACTAAATTGCTTCTTATAGCAAACATATTTCTATCCACCGCACCGGGCCGAGTTGATCGAGTAGATGTTTTCTACCGTCGCCGCCAAGCTGATCCGTGATACTCTGGATGACCAGAAGGCTCGTGGTCACGTAGGAAAACTGATCCAACGTTGGATCAAGCTTGAGCAGTAGACTGCGATGAGGGCTAGATTCGACAATCCAAGGTACAAGAAAATGTTTGAAAAGTCCAAGGCGGCTAGGAAGAAGGCAGCAAAGTAATGTGGCGGCTCAATTTCGATGACAAAATATTTTTGTCGTTTTACTACCAAAATATGATGAAATAGCGATATTTTTAGAGACGTCATAATAAAATGTTGCTAATATTAAAGACTTGGGTGACTCCTAAAATAAACGTCGATGTTGGTGACACAAAGCGACGTTTAGTGATTGTACTTTGGTTTTTTAAAGAATAGTCTCTATAAGCTTCTTTAACGTCGATAAACGTCGCTGATTTTTATGATTTAGTGACATTTAGTAACGTATTTACCGACATTGCTTTTTTTATTTTTAGCGACGTCGCAAACTTTTTAATTAGCGACGTTTAGTGATGTATATTGATGACGTCGTTATTTTTTTAATTAGCGACATCTATTGATGACGTCGCTAAAATTTATAATATAGGGTTCAGGTTTCATTTTCTCCCATTCTGTCGATCCTAAAATTTTGAAACCCCCCTTACCCCCCCTCCGACGAAGTACCCCCCCTTCGGCAACCTCCTCCTCCCCCTGTCCCTACCCCCACCCCTCACCGGCTCTCTCCCCTCCGTGCTCCGGCTCCCCCCTCTGTGCTCTGACTCTCCCCCTGCCTTCGGCTCTCCGATCAGTCAGCCCCCCTCCTCGGTCAGGTAAACCCTAAATCTAATTCTCATAACACCGACACGGATACTCACAGACATTTTGACACAGACACACAAACCATAATTATTCTAACATTGGCACGGATACACTAACACTGACATAGAGTGTGTGTGTGTGTGTGCGCGCGCACGCGCGCATGCGTATGTGAAGCGACTGGTGCCTTATATCCTATTCGAAATAACACTGTCATGGATATTTGATACTAACACTGACACGGACATACTACAATAGAAGGTAAAGTCCTATGGGTGATATGCATGTGCTACAAATTAGGGTTTGTAAACTTAAGAATTATTTATAGAGATTGCTAGCTAGTTTTCTCCCACTACGTGTTTGTTGAAATGACAAGTTGGTCATTCTTGGCTTGATTCTCAATTTTATCCTTGATTATATATTTATATAATCATTAGAATAGGCATATATATAAGTTTTAATATATATATGTGTGTGTGTGTGTGTGTGTGTGTGTGTGTGTGTGTGTGTGTGTGTGTGTGTGTGTGTGTGGTTTAGCTTTGTGGTGTTGGTGTTGTGACATAGAGGTGTTGAGAAGGGGATGTGGTGCTCGGGTTTCAGAGAATTCTAGTACTTGTGGAGAGTATTATTAGCAGTGGAGGTGAGTGTTCTCAGATATTAGGGGTGATCAGGCAAGTTATAGGTGACAACAGCTGTTATAGTACCAATAATTAGAAGAGCAGCATCAACAACAATCATTAACAGCAGCAGTAGCACAAAAGCATAGTTGCAGCAGCAACATTTAGTTGCAACTGCACCAGCAATTTGTGATTAGAGCAGCAGCAGACAATAGGGAGGCAAGGTAGCAGCTGTTTGCAATGCCTACAAATTGTATCAGCCTAGGCAGCACCTGATGGGGGTAGCAGCATCTAATGCATAAGAGGAAGGGTGGGCATGGTGTGGGGTCGAAGCAATTACATGTGAGTTATATGAGGAATTTTGAGTAGTACAACGGTAGCAACTCGTGGCTCGGGAGCAGTTAATTACATTGCCTTTATACTTCATAGTAGTTGATTTGGGGGATTCCTTTGATATTATATATATATGATGTGGTCGGGATGTTGGATTATATGATAAGTGTTGCAGGTAGTATGGGAGAGTGGTAATTTGGTTATGACATGACACAGGACATGACACAGACCCTAACCCAAAGTTGAGACACGACACAGACCCTAACCCTATCTGAGTTAATTAGACACGGTCTTGGGTATCAAGTGAGGTGTTGTGCAGTGCACACTTGTGCACAGTGCAGTGAGGGGGTGTGTGGATATTTCGGTTCTGCAGACACTAACCCTATCCTAATCCTAACTCGGACACACACACACACACACACACACACACACACGCGTGCACACGCGCGCGTGCGCGGACACTAACACTAACCCAAACTCGAATACGCGAACACACTGACAAGCATACACTAACCCTAACACGGATACGAACACAAACACACACATGTTTGTATCATGTCATCTCATGATACGTATGGTAAAATTATAGGATGCATGGATATGAAAGATTAGGACATAATATCGAGGATAAGATTGTAAGCATTTAATCGGATACAGACACACGCATACATGTCAAGGGTGGATATCCAGGATTGTATCAGTGAGTATTAACTATGTATCTTGGACCAAAAAAATTGACACTGGATATCCATGACTTGACTTTTCAATTAGAAAGTTATGGCCTAAACAAATGTCAAGTATGGATATCTAGGATACAGAGTTGACACTCACTGATACACTGCAATATGAGTATCCAGGATACAGAGTTGAATGAAGAAGTATTAGTGCTAGGACTAGGTGTATTAGTTCATGTATTGTATTCCTGAGTATTCTTATGTGTGTGTAGATGAGTAGGTGTATAACATAATTAGGTATTCCTGAGTATCAATGCTGGGACTAGGAGTATCAGTGCAAGTACTATATTTAAACGAAGAAGATGAATTTTCAGAAGTTGATTTAAAATATCAATATAAAATCCATTTAGACTTGTGTCATGTACTGTAATTTAACTATTTTCTTGAACGATATCTATTCATCTTTGCATATCTGGAGTGAGTGTCATTTGGATAATGTACACTACCAAATATTCACATGAGTATATACTTGAACAATGTCTATTCATCTTTGTAAAAGTATCTAAAAATGGAAATGAATTACTATCTACGTCATCATTCGTGGATATACAACCATCATCCTGATGACATGTGTGATGTGTGGGATAAATTCATAGAGGGTGTACAGCAGTTCCTGCAGTTCGCCAATGCGTTCCCTCAGTACATGGACGGTACCAAAATTAAGTGTCCGTGTGTGAGATGTCGCAACTTAAAATATCATCCAAAAGTGGAAGTCACATATCATTTGTACTTGAAGGATTTCACGTCGAATTACTATCAGTGGACCGCGTACGAAGAACTTATATCTTTAGCATCGGAGTCGGAGCCTTATGTGGAGTCGTATATAGATGTCCACGACCATGCTGCTTACGATGATGGGTAGGGGAACATAGTTTTTGATGAGGCGGGGCCTAGTTTCGATCCAGACAATCATGATGCAGCTAAGGAGGCACCAAATACTGATGTTGCAAAGTTCATGGAGTTGTTGGAGAATGCAAGGACTCTATTATATCCTGGTTGTGAGGATCATTCATCGTTGGAGGTGGTTACAAGATTGTTAAGCATCAAGTCCGATTTTAATATGTCGCAAGAATACAATAACCGACTGTTGGATTTGATTACAGAGATCTTGCCAGAGGGTAAAAAGTTGCCTAAAAACTTCTACCGATTTAAGAGTATGGTGAGATCGCTCTGGATGGAATACAAGAAAATTGATGCATGTCACAACGGGTGGATGTTGTACTACAAAGACGAAAAGGATGAAGATGCATATAAATTTTGTAGAGCTGATCGCTATAAGGCCACTAGTAGAGGATGTATGTCGGTACAAGGAAGCCTGCCGATTCGATACACTACTTGCCTTTGACGCCGCGGTTGCAGAGGTTGTTTATGATGAAGGAGACTATAGAAAACATGAGTTAGCACAGGCGGGAACAGATCGGAGGAGTATTGGATCATCCATCCGATAGATAAGCATGGAAGCACTTTGATTGAGAGTATCCAGATTTTACTTCGGATCCGCGTAATGTCATATTGGGGCTCTCCTCCGACGGTTTTACCCTATTCGGATTTTCGGGCTTCCAGTATTCGTGTTGGCCTGTGATCGTCACTCCGTACAATCTACCACCTTAGATGTGCATGAAGACTCCATATATGTTCCTAACCGTTATTATTCCGGGTCCGAACAATCCAAAGAGGAACATCGATGTGTATTTACAGCCTTTGATAGATGAGTTGAATCAGCTGTGGAAACTAGGTGCTAACACATACGATGTTTCTAGAAAGCAGAATTTTCAAATGAGGGCAACACTTATGTGGACCATCAACGACTTTCTGGCCTATGAAATATTATCGGGATGGAGTTGTAAAACCCCTAATTTTTTAAATATTATATTTATTTAATTAATTATTGAATTTATTTATATCATTTTTTAGTTAATTAGAAAATATATTTTATTAAATTAATTACCAAGATAAATACTTATTTAAATTTTTTGAACAAAATTATTATTATGTTATCTTATTTTAGAAAATCTTGTAGAAGGATGATAGATTTTTAGAATGTACTAATATTTTTCTCTGAATTTTTATACCATATATATATATATATATATATATATATATATATAGTATTAAGTAAAAGAAACCATTAAAAATATATCATTAACTAAAACCTAAAGCCCTAAGCCTAAGCTAACCTAGCAGCCCAGCAGTTCACCCCCCCTGCGAGCACTGTAACCCCAACCCGCCAGTGACCCGCGGCCCGCGAGAGAGCGCGACCCCCTTCTCATCTACCCGCATGCTCCGTCTATATATATTCCCTCACGCGAAACCCTAACCCTAATCTAATCACCCATACCCCAGCGCCGACCTCCGACTTCTGCCCACCGCGCAGCCACCGGAGAGCGACCGGCCGGCCACGCCAGCGTTGCCGCACGATCGCGTCAGCGTCCGCAGCACCGAAAGGCAGCGATGATCCCTATTTCACGCACTATTTCCTGTCCCATCTCTCGATCATTTTTGGATCAGTCTTCACCGATATGATCAAAACCTATCCCTCTCTTAACCCTGTTAATTAGTTTCTATTAAAAAGCGTTAAACACTAGGTAGAAATCGAAGCCAAGTTGAGGAAAAACCACATATTTTAAACTGTTATGAACTGTTTCGATGACCCACGTTTAGAGACTGATATCTTCCACCATAGACCTCCAAATTGAAATATACTTTTTGCTATGTAAAGTCTATATAACCAAGATCATTTCCTGTTAATTAGTTTATTTTATTTTGTGTTAGAATCAAAGATAAATTGGGTTAAAAACTGAGAAAAACTTGTTTTTAAAAATGTTAGAACTGGCGATATGGAGCGCGCCCCGCCAAACGGGACCGTCTTGTCACGTACCAATTGCACCGAAAGGCGCGTATGGTGTAAAACCCCTATTTTTTTAAAATTTGTATTTATTATTTTTTATTAATTAATAATTTAATTATGGTAATTAGGGCTAAATAGGAGAAATAGATTTTTAATAATTTTTATGTTAGGTATTCGGACACTTAGATGACTTATGGGACCATTAGGAATTTTTTGAAATTTATTCCATGTAGGAGACCCCTTGAGCAGTTGCTAGCCTAACGATGTGCAATACCCTAATCTATAAATTTTTCTTATGTGTGAATATATATATATATATACATATATATATGTATATATATATATTTAAAGAAAGAAAGGAAAGGAAAAGAAAAGATAATAGTAATAATATAATAATAATAATAATAATATTAATAATAATAATAATAATAATAATAATAATAATCCACTACTTATTATACTTAAAGCCTTAGGAACTTTGCTTCCTCTTAAATTCTTATTTGCGTTTGACCGAACCTCTACAGCCAACTTGCCTTAGGATCAGCCTTAAGAACTTAGCATACTTGCATAGCCGCCCCCTTCAGCGGAACCTTTCAACCCGACCCTTCCTTCAGCTGATCCGCTCCTTCCCCCTCTCTCTTCCTATATTAATATATATATATATATATATATATATATATATATATATATATATTTTTCTCTCCCAAAAATCCTAACCTAAATCTCCAGACCTTCTCTTCCCATCTAGAGCCATCACCGCAGCCAGAGAAGCCACGCCAAGCCATCCAACCATCCCGTCGACTCCGACCTCGCGCCCTGCAGATTTCCACTCGAAGCACCTTCGCTTCAGAGTAATTTTCCGTCGACTCGCTCAACCAAACGCTGTTCCGTTTTCATAGGTATGATCATCCCTTAACCCTCTCCAATATTTGTTTTATAGCCAACCTCGGAAAACGTGTGCCCCTAGGTAAAAAATAGCGTCCAAAGTGGACGGACAGACCCAATTCTGGAATCACAGAATTCCAGAATGACCACCCATATTGCCGAGTTCGTATCTCCCACCACAGAGATCCGAATTCGGTGATTCTTTTTGATACCTTTAGAATACTTGAACTAGTTTATTTTCTGTTAAATAACCCTATGTTATTAGTTACTGTGGACAGAATTATATTCGTCACAAAACTGCGCGCACCCACTTTTTCCAGATTTCCAAAAGTTGGAAAACGGAGGGTGCCCCGCCAAACGGGACCGCCCCGCCGGGTTTCAAGTGTACCGAATAGTGCACGCAGCATAACCGGATACGTGAAAATTCATGGGGACTGATTCGGATGCGAGTGCGCGCCGGAGTCAGGCCGTATCCACGGACACACTCCGTGTCACAACTTTTGTGGAACTCGCGCGTCTTTTGTGCACGCTTGTCAGATTGCGACAAAACTTATGCCACTGGACTCGTGGTAACGCGCTGGTCCTGTGACCCAATTTTCACGCATTTCTAAGACGGTTGACCAGATCGCCAATTGGTGGTCCCCACAGTTGACTTTTTGGACAAAATTAAGTTCGGCCCATCGGAATTCATATTTGGACATACCGTTGGGTTCGTATTGACATTTAGAGTTGTTTGACCTATAGTTTGTCCCATTTAGAGACTGTTACTCTTGGCACACTTTTTGGTGCAAAGTGGGCCACATGTGGACCCCACTTTTAACTGAAATTACCATTTTGCCCCTGTGTCCAAATTGAACGAAAGGGAAGTGCTTTTTAGCTATTTCGCTTATTCTGGGAACGTTGGTGATGTTTATTTCAGCATCCGGAGACGTTCATTCTGAGGCCGTAGCTTCTGACTCTTGGTGTTGACATTGGGACACTACATTTTTCAGCCTTCTTGCCAGGTAAGATACTTTGCATGCTATTTATATTTCTGTTTATTTATTTTATTTCTGTATAGTTCTTGCATGTGTAGTTTTCTTTTCAGTCATTACTATATATTAGATATGTTGACACACACTTGACACTTAGTATCATAGAGGACAATTATTAGGCGTATGGGCTTTTAACCACTCTAGTAACACCGTAGTCACTAGCACGCACTATGGTGGGTCGTATCCGATGGTCGCTACCCCCAAGGTATGTCGATTGATGGAGTCCGAGGGTCGCTACCCCCGAGGTATATCGGCTGATGATGTTCATGGACGAGTGCATGAGTTGTGAGGCTTAGATCGAGTAGACTACCCTTGCCCATACGTCAAAAAAGTTGTCCTCATTTGCATTCATATAGATTGTCTTGTACAGCGTACTTATTATTTTCAAATTAAATGCATGTTTACTGTATTCAAGTTGGCTCGTATTTTTTGTATCTTCTTACGTCCCTCTGAAGACCTGGTCCTCTGCCAGGTGTATCTGCTCTTGAGTATTTGCAGGAGTACGGGCCTGGACCTGACACATTCCTTTCTGCCAAGGAGGTCTTACCTTCTGAGCATCGTTGATTATCTGGCGATGGATTCTTTTAGCTGATGCACTTCTGTCTTCACATTATTTTACATTGGAGACTTTATACTCCTCTCTCATTTTAGTTTTGGATATAGTCTTTGGTAGTGGATTTATCTCCACCCGACTATTATTTTTTTGATATTTCAGACTCCTTATTCTAGCTTAGTATTTCTTTTCTATGACTTATTGTGTGGATGAGATTAGCATATCTGTGACTTGTGACATTATATATACCACATGTGAGTTTATATTCATATTACAGCATACGTATGTGTTATGGTTTCCATATATTGGAGTTGCCATATCCATGCGGCTGGCATGCTTACGTGTTCCTAGTCCTACGTATTTGGGACTGGGGCGTGACATGTTTTTGTGGTGGCCCATGCAGGTCGAGTTAGCCATTTCGGTTATGTAACTGTACCGAGCGGGCCTGCACCTAGGATTAGAATTTTAGATCTCATCCACACTTGACTATAACTTACCTTCCTTCCAACATGTCCTACTTAAGTTCTTGCATCCTGCTTGATTCATGTACTCTTCTTAATCCTTCGTCCATCTCTTGCAGAGAGATGAATTTGAATGACGGGCACGCCGCCACCGGGGACAACACGTCTCCAGGGGACGACGACCAACCACTAGGAGTGACCTCAACACCACCTCTTCTTCCCGGACCGGATGGACTGACTAACAATCAAATTCCATCAACTCCTTCCACGATACCTAATGGGACTTTTCCAACTCCACCAGCACCGCAGGATGGCCAGACACAGCTGTTCCAATTCTTCCAGATGATAATGCAGGAACAAAGGCAGCAGGCAGCCGAGCAGAGGCAGAAAACAGCAGAGCAAGGGCTAGAATTTCTGGCAGCGCTTGAAAGAATGGCTGCACTAGCCCCTGCACCAACCCAGGCACTAGCTTCAGTACCACAAGCTCGGGTTGGTTCAGTCAAGGACTTTGTGCAGATGGGCCCTAAGCCATTTAATGGCAATAAGAGTCCAGAGGAGACCACGAACTGGATTGCCATTACCAAAAAGTTGTTAGAGGCATCACAATTACCTTCTGACCTATGGATGATAGGCGTGAGGACTCAGTTAGAAGGCAACATGCATCACTGGTGGGAATCAATGGAGCGCCAGTTGGGTACGCGTCAGACTTGGGAATAATTCTTGGAATGCTTTGAGAGGAAGTACTTCTCGGATACTGTAAGGGACGCATTGTACGATCAGTTCCTCCATCTAGAGCGAGAGAACAAGACGGTTGATGAGTATGACGCAGAATTTAGTCGTCTCAGTAAGTATGGCACAGTCCTAATACCTAATGACTTGGAGAAGGCTAAGAGGTTTCACCGTGGGCTGACTCAGGAGCTCCAGTACTACACTAGCTCCCAGTCCCGGATCTCTTATGCCGAGCTATTGACAGAGGCCAGGATCCAGGAGGCCATCAGCAAGGGAAACGGAATTCAACAGAGAAGTCACCAAGGACCAGTAAGGATACAGCAAGGAGGACCCATTCGACCCCCTTTGACACTCCAGCAATCAGATAGTGCTGCACCATATCCAACCAAGGAGCTCCGTACTTGTCACTATTGTGGAAGGACAGGTCATATTCTAAGAGACTATCATCGTCGATTGGGGTTGTGCATGATATGTGGATCAAGTCACCATCAAGCCCGAGAATGTCCTAAACAGAACCAGAGACCTATGGCATTAGAATCAGGAATATCGCTTACACCCTCAAGTATAGAAGACCAAAGTGACTCACCACTGCTTCTACAGGCTGCACAAATGGAGGGGACTAGACCCCAGTTGAATAACCAAGGACAAGGCCAAGCACTCATTATGACAAGTATGGGAGAGCAGACACAGGAAGCCATAGATACAGGTACGACCTTTTAGTTATAATTGTCTTTGCATACTCATAACCCCATTGTGACACCATATCTTAGATGCACAAATAGATATAGAATTATATATATGGTAGTCTAGCAGTTATGAGGATATATTTCTATTCTATCAAGATGGCATACACGCGATGCCAATGGATGACGGGAGTAGCAGTAGTAGTATTCTTCCCCTATCCTTATCTCGCCCTCTTGGGTGACTCATCTTCTCCTTTTATATTCATTCCTTATCTCGTGCGTAACTCTTCCTATCATAGTCATATCTTTCGTGCCATTATAAATTGTTTGATATCAACCTCACCCCTATTTTGTTAGTTAAACATAAATGTGTTAGTAATGCTTGATAACTAAGGATGAGTTCTTAATATATATATATATGCACTACAGCAATATATGTACTCTTTATTAGTTTAACCCTTAAGTAGCACCATGTAGCCTAGTAGAAATTGTTAGATCATTTGAGCTAGATCATACCCCTAATAGTTAGTCAAGACCTTAAGTGTCTCCCTAAAAACTTAGACTATGCCTAGGAAAGAGTTGAAGGCACTTGTTACGAACTGATGACTATGACAATTCGCTGGCAAGGTAGCGACAGTTGCCGCCAGACGATTATGGTAGAGTAGTCGAATTACTTGCAGCCATACTGGCCAGGTGGCGTGGCAGTATTAGACTATGATACTAGACGGTTATGGGAAAAGTCATAGTTATGAGATTCCAAACAAGTATCCCAAGATTCTCGATCCAATAAATATAATTGCCTTACAATCTAGACAATAGCTTCAAAGAATGTGACTACTAGTAGAAATTTTGTAAGTTGGGTAGTGTAGACGAGTTAGAGGATGATAAAATAGTGGATGGACAATAGATGAGAAAGTGTTAGAATGGCAAACCATGAGTTTCAGGAGTCCTACTAGATACCAATGTAGTGTAATAGTTATAGATATCATTATGAATATGGGTTAGTGTCAATTTCGAGGACGAAATTTTTGTAAGTTGGGTAGAATATAAAACCCCTATTTTTTTAAAATTTATATTTATTATTTTTTATTAATTAATAATTTAATTATGGTAATTAGGGCTAAATAGGAGAAATAGATTTTTAATAAATTTTATGTTAGGTGTTCGGGCACTTAGATGACTTATGGGACCATCAGGAATTTTTCGAAATTTATTCCATGTAGGAGACCCCTTGAGCAGTTGCTAGCCTAACGATGTGCAATACCCTAATCTATAAATTTTTCTTATGTGTGAATATATATATATATATATATATATATATATATATATATATATATATATACATATATATATGTATATATATATATTTAAAGAAAGAAAGGAAAGGAAAAGAAAAGATAATAGTAATAATATAATAATAATAATAATAATAATAATAATAATAATAATAATAATCCACTACTTATTATACTTAAAGCCTTAGGAACTTTGCTTCCTCTTAAATTCTTATTTGCGTTTGACCGAACCTCTACAGCCAACTTGCCTTAGGATCAGCCTTAAGAACTTAGCATACTTGCATAGCCGCCCCCTTCAGCGGAACCTTTCAACCCGACCCTTCCTTCAGCGGATCCGCTCCTTCCCCCTCTCTCTTCCTATATTAATATATATATATATATATTTCTCTCCCAAAAACCCTAACCTAAATCTCCAGACCTTCTCTTTCCATCTAGAGCCGTCACCGCAGCCAGAGAAGCCCCGCCAAGCCATCCAACCACCTCGTCGACTCCGACCTCGCGCCCTGCAGATTCCCACTCGAAGCACCTTCGCTTCGGAGTGATTTTCCGTCGACTCGCTCAACCAAACGCTGTTCTATTTTCATAGGTATGATCATCCCTTAACCCTCTCCAATATTTATTTTATATCCAACCTCGAAAAACGTGTGCCCCTAGGTGAAAAACAGCGTCCAAAGTGGACGGACAGACCCAATTCTGGAATCGCAGAATTCCAGAATGACCACCCATATTGTCGAGTTCGTATCTCCCACCAAGATATCCGAATTCGGTGATTCTTTTTGATACCTGTAGAATACTTGACCTAGTTTATTTTCTATTAAATAACCCTATGTTATTAGTTGCTGTGGACAGAATTATATTTATCACAAAACTGCGCGCACCCACTTTTTTCAGATTTCCAAAAGTTGAAAAATGGAGCGCGCCCCGCCAAACGGGACCGCCCCGCCGGGTGCCAAGTGTACCAAACAGTGCACACAGCATAACCAGACACATGAAAATTCGTGGGGACTGATTCGGACGCGTGTGCGCGCCGGAGTCAGGCCGTATCCACGGACACACTCCGTGTCGCAACTTTTGTGGAACTCGCGCGTATTTTTTGCACGCTTGTCAGATTGTGACGAAACTTGTGCCACTGGACTCATGGTAACGCGCTGGTCCTGTGATCCAATTTTTACGCATTTCTGAGACGGTTGACCAGATCGCCAATTGGCGGTCCCCACAGTTGACTTTTTGGACAAAATTGAGTTCGGCCCATCAGAATCCACATTTGGATATACCGTTGGGTTCGTATTAACATTTAGAGTTGTTTGACCTATAGTTTATCCTATTTAGAGACTGTTACCCTTGGCACGCTTTTCGGTGCAAAGTGGGCCACATGTGGACCCCATTTTTACCCAAAATTACCGTTTTGCCCCTGTGTCCAAATTGGACGAAAGGGAAGTACTTTTTAGCTATTTCGCTTATTCTGGGAACGTTGGTGATATTTATTTCAGCATCCGGAGACGTTCATTCTGAGGCCGTAGCTTCTGACTCTTGGTGTTGACATTGGGACACTACATTTTTCAGCCTTCTTGCCAGGCAAGATACCTTGCCAAACTGTTTACAGTACTTTGCATGCTATTTATATTTCTGTTTATTTATTTTATTTTTGTATAGTTCTTGCATGTGTAGTTTTCTTTTCAATCATTACTATATATTAGATATGTTGACACACACTTGACACTTAGTATCATAGAGGACAATTATTAGGCGTATGGGCTTTTAACCACTCTGGTAACACCGTAGTCACTAGCACGCACTATTGTGGGTCATGTTCGAAGGTCGCTACCCCCGAGGTATGTCGATTGATGGAGTACGAGGGTCGCTACCCCCGAGGTATGTCGGCTGATGATGTTCATGGACGAGTGCATGAGTTGTGAGGCTTAGATCGAGTAGACTATCCTTGCCCATACATCGAAAAAGTTGTCCTCATTTGCATTCATATAGATTGTCTTGTACAGCGTACTTATTATTTTCAAATTAAATGCATGTTTACTGTATTCAAGTTGGCTCGTATTTTCTGTATCTTGTTACGTCCCTCTGAAGACCTGGTCCTCTGCCAGGTGTATCTGCTCTTGAGTATTTTCAGGAGTACGGGCCTGGACCTGACGCATTCCTTTCTGCCGAGGAGGTCTTACCTTCTGAGCATCGTTGATTATCTGGCGATGGATTCTTTTAGCTGATGCACTTCTGTCTTCACATTATTTTACATTGGAGACTTTATACTCCTCTCTCATTTTAGTTTTGGATATAGTCTTTGGTAGTGGATTTGTCTCCACCCGACTATTATTTTTTGGATATTTCAGACTCCTTATTCTAGCTTAGTATTTCTTTTCTATGACTTGTTGTGTGGATGAGATTAGCATATCTGTGACTTGTGACATTATATATACCACATGTGAGTTTATATTCATATTACAGCGTACGTATGTGTTATGGTTTTCATATATTGGAGTTGCCATATCCATGCGGCTGGCATGCTTACGTGTTCCTAGTCCTACGTATTTGGGACTGGGGCATGACATATGGTATGTCCGGACGTGTGGGCTTCCGTAAAAACTGATTTGGATGTGTGTGCGCATCAAAATCAACCCATATCCGTAAAAAGTTCATGTATCGTAACTTTTGCAAAATACTAGGCCATTTAGTTACGCTCGTCGAAATGCGACAAAACTTACGCCATTGGATTCGTGGTATCACGCTGGTCCTTTGACCCAAGTTTCACGCAATTCTGAGATAGTTGACCAAGGTGCCTATTTACGTGCCCCATGGTTTGACTTTAAGGGCAAATGTGTGATCGGCTCAACGGAATCCAAAATTGGACATATCATTGAGTTCGTATCGATGTTTAAAATTTGTTTGACCTATAATTTGTCCCATTTAAAGAACTTTACCTCTGGCACGCATTTCGGTGCAAAGTGGGCCACCTGTGGACCCCGCTTTGACCCAAAATTATCGTTTTGTCCCTGTGTCCAAATTGGATGAAAGGGTAGTATTTTCTAGCTTTCTTGCTTATTCTGGGAACATTTGTGATATTTATTTCAGCATCCGAAGACATTTATTCGGAGGTCGTAGTTTCTGATCCTATATGTTTGACGCCTGGACGTTTATACTTCGCAGCTTTCTTGCCAGACAAGTATACCTTGCCAAATTGCTTACATTACTTCGTATGCTTATTATATTTTCATATATTCATTGCATGTGTGTTTCCTTTCAGTCATAATTATATATTATATATGTTGACACAAACTTGACACATAGTATCATGGGAGAGGAGGACAATCAGTAGGCGTATAGGCTATAACCACTCTGGTAAACCATAGTAACTAGCTCGCACTACGGTAGTTGTGACGCGATGGTCGCTACCCTCGCAGTATGACGACTTTTGCTGTCACGATGGTCGTTACCCTCGTGGTATGACGGCTTATGATGTTCATGGACGTGTGTGTGAGTTGTGAGATAGATAGAGTAGCCTACCCCTGCCCATACGTCGAAAAGTTGTCCTTATTATGCATTTCATATAGATTGTCTTATACAGCATACTTATATATTTTCTGTCTATTATGCATGTTTTACTGTATTCAATTGACATGCTTCTATGTATCTTGTTATGTCCCTCTGAGGACATGGTCTCTTGCCAGGTATAGACGACCAAGAGTATCCGTAGGAGTACGGACCAGGACCTGACGCATTATTTTCTGGCAAGGAGGTCTTACCTTCTGAGCACATTTGATTATCTCTAGCGATGGATTCTCTTAGCTGATACACTTCTATCATCATCTTATTTTATATTGGAGATTTATCCTCCTCTCTCATTTTAGTATTGATATAGTCATTGGTAGTGGATTTGTCTCTACCCGACTATCATTTTTGGATTATTCAGACTCATTATTCTGTTTTAGTTATTTCTTTACTATGACTTGTTTTGTGGATGAGATTAGTATTTTTGTGACTTGTGACAATGTATATACCACATGTGAGTTAATATTCATATTACATCGTATGTATGTATTATGGTATCCATATATTGGAGTTGCCATATACATGCGGCTGGCATATTTACGTATTCCTAGTCCTACGTATTTTTGGGACTGGGGTGTGACATGAGCACTCATGGTCATCTTTCATGTACATATTGCTTGGATCGCACTAAGGCTTTTCATTTGAAACAAGGAGAAAAATCGTGCTTCTTCGATTGTCATCGATAATTTCTGTCGAAGGTTCATCCGTACCGGAGGAACAAAAATGTTTTTCATGCGGGCATTATGGAGAAGGCTAATCCACTGCCAAGGTGGCCCGGATACACAATATAGGAAGAGGTAAAAGATTTATCAAGTGCTATCGAAGAGCCTACTAAGGGGTACAAGTGTGACGGATTTTGTCACACCCATAATTGGACGAAGATGAGTATATTCTGGGATCTTCCATATTGGAGCATCAATCTGATCAGATATAACCTTGATGTCATGCATATCGAAAAGAATATATTTGATAACATAATTAATACTGTAATGGAGGTAAAGGGGAAGACGAAAGACAATCCGAAGGCCAGGTTGGACTTAGAAGAAATATGTAGACGTCCTGCGTTGCATTTGATAGAGGAGGGAAATGGAAAGTTAAAGCAGCCTAAGTCAATTTTTCTACCGGAGAAGGAGGATAAAGGAAGACTTTGTAGGTGGATTCAGGGTCTAAAATTTTCAGACGGGTATGTGTCGAACTTGAAAAGATGCGTCAACCTCAAGGAGAAAAAACTGGCGAGTATGAAGAGCCAAGATTGTCACGTATTCATGGAGAGGTTAATTCCGATTACATTTTGAGAATTCTTACCGTAGGTCGTTTGAGATCCATTGACAGAGCTCAGCATATTCTTCAGAGATCTTTGTTCTACTAAGTTGCCCATCGATCGTCTAAAAAACAAGAGAAGGACATTACGGTAACACTGTGCAAGCTCGAGAATGTGTTTTCTTCTAGATTCTTCGAGTCCATAGAGCATTAGTTAATTCATCTTTCCTATGAGGCACGTGTTGGTGGTCCTGTCGGTTATCGATAGATTTACCCGTTCGAACGACATCTGAATTACCTGAAGGGGAAGGTAAAAAATAAGGCATGGGTTGAGGGCTCTATTTGTAAAGCTTATGTTCTCGAGAAGATTACAAACTTTTGCTCGACGTATTTCAAACCTCATATTGCTACTAACAGAACGAGAGCTTCGAGAAACGACGACGGATATCAGGAATCTAATGATACAATACTGAAAGTATTCAATGCATCCGAAAAGCCTTCGGAGAAAATGAAGAAGAGATATTTGAATGATGACGAGCTAAGGGCTGCTTAGTTGTATATATTACTCAATTGCGACGAGGATGAAGTAGAGAAGCTAAAGGGGTAAGTAATTAATATGTCTACATTTATATTATCTCAATGTAATAGTATAAGCTAATATTATGCTACTAATCAGCGGTTGCTTCATTGTTTTTCAGTATATATAATGATTAGTTGGGGTCGGTTAGACCCTACATAACATACAAAGAAGTTGAACTAGAAATGAGACGTCATTATCTTTTTGGTTGAGCACATATGTAAGGAGCTCAGTAATTACTTTTTCTGTATGCACTTGCACAAATAATAACTTACTATTGCTACTTTGGTATTTAGGTCGATCGTCAAATAACACCCGAGAATGAATCTATTAGAACTCTAGCCAAAGGACCAATTATTGCTGTCAAAATATGGCCAAGTTATTGTGTGAATGGGTTTAGGTTCAAGTCAACAAATACTCCGATCAGAGACAGCTTTCTGGATCTTGATTTCATAAAAAACTGTTATTTGTGTATCAAATCTTCAAAGTACAAAGATGTCGATCCAGGCAATAATTTCTTTGGCATCTTATGAGAGATTGTGGAGTTGACATATAATTATGGCACAAAACCTGCTAAGATCATGATATTCTATTGTGAATGGTTCGATACGATTCAAGATCAAGGTTGAAAAATTGACAAGCATGGTCTTGTGGATATAAAATACAAACGTAGATATCATGGCTACGAACCATTTGTCCTATTAAGTCAGTTTCAGTTCGTGTACTTCACAATTTCTCCTAGACGGGGGACAGCGAGGTCGAATTGGTGGGCAGTATGCAAGACTAAATCTAGAAATACCTTTGACATTGACGTAATAGCTTATCAGGAGGACGAGCTACCTCTTGTAACAAATATTATAGATGTGGACTCAATGAAAGTTATTCATTACACGACTAATAATATAGAAGAGGTAAAATTATCCAAAGAGGAAGACAAAGACGAAGATGAAGTAGATGAAAGTGAAGATGAGGAGGAAGAGGAAGAGGAGGACGAGGAAGGCGAATAAGATAATTTTTTTAAGATGATTAAAAATAAAATAAATCCATTTGGACTTGTGACATATATTATATTTTGACTGTAGAATATACTATCCAATTAAAATTGTGATACTAGTAGCTATTTACTGTGCAATTTTATTAATGTTGTGAGATATGCTTAATATTTTGAATGTAGAATATAATATATATTTGTTTATTTGTTCTATCATCATATGTTGTTATCAGGTAAGACAGGATGGCATGGAGTGTTCGGCTAGTCCTGAGGTATCCTCCTCCGGTACTGCCTACTGTTGGTTCTAGATCTTCGTCGCCAAGTACTCCAGTATATCGACCAGTCACATCTCCGACTGCGACGACGTTCCGTGGCAGCACTCCTGGGACGAGTAGTTCCAGGCCTGAGACTACTCCCTCGTCCAGCGTTCCTCCTGCTGATGGAACCATGTAGACATATGAGCATATGACAGAGGTTGAGCCGACGTTATCCCAGCATCAGCGAGATCCTCCATGTGCACCTCCGGACGAGACAAGGACGGAGATTTGGGCCGACGGTACAAAGTAAGTCAATTAGTTGGTTTAGCATCATATATATCGTGTATTTATTTATTAATCATATATTCACTTTTTCGATAAAAATAATTATCTCTGTATAGTTATCGTCCCTCATCAGTACAGGGAGGGCCACTTTCTGAGGTACAACTATGGTGGCCCTTTGATCAACTACTCTAATGCTATGGATGAGAGGAAGGCGTTCTGGTTTACGCACTTTAAGGTAAAAGTATATTTGGTTTTAATATCAATCATCTAATTTATGTATATTATATAACTTACTAAATTAAGTCTTGTAGCAAACGTATTTCTATCCACCGCACCGGGCCGAGTTGATCGAGCAGATATTTTCTGCCATTGCCTTCAAGCTGATCTGTAATGCTCTGGATGACCAGAAAGCTCATGATTGCGAAAGAAAACCGATCCAAGGTTGGATCACGCCTGAGTAGTGGACTGCCATGAGGGCTAGATTCGATGATCCAAGGTACAAAAAAAGGTCTGAGAAGGCCAAGGCGGCTAGGAAGAAGGCAACAAAGTGGTGTGGTGGCTCGATTCCGATGACGTAACATTTTCGTCATTTGGTATATTTTTTATTTCAGATATATTATTTAAATGCAAGTAAGATAAAATGGTAGTAGGATAAAATGTTTAAATTTAGTACTAAATAATATATTTTTAACAGGTACAGAGGGGAGAGGATGCCAACATGGTGACCATCTTCCTGGCCACCCATCGAAAGGGCAAAAATCTCATTGATGAGAGGGCCTCACAGACCTATGTAAGTATTAATTTACTTTGTGTTAATTTTAATATAACTTAGGAAATATACAAATAAATATCCATGTAGTTAGTAATGAGTACCTTAGACATTAGCAAGTATCGAGCATTTAAACTTTTCTGGGCCGAGTATCTTAGGCTGCGTGAGCGGGCGACTGCTAGTGCACCTATAGAATGAGAGGCTAGTACTTCCTCGCAACCCTCTCCAGCTCCATCGGCTGACGAGCTATGGGTGACCGTCGCTGGTGGTCTCCAAAGGAGTACGTACTACAGTACGGGATCCTATAGCGTCCTTGTTGTGACGCAGTCCTCTAGGGCCTCCACTGTAAGTTCACATTCCCTACAGCCCTAGCAGGCGTCTGCCCGAGTCTAGGAGACCGTTGGCCGTCAGATTGTGTCTCTCCGTGATGAGTTATTGCGAAGGATGGAGGATCAACCCCTGTCCCAACCGCAGGTGGACGATGCGTCGTTCATCGCATAATTTGATACGCTCGAGCGCAGCATCATGGAGCTCAGAGATATGACAGCTGATCTTAGAGCGTCGATAGAGCGCAGCGTGACAGAGCTGCAGGCATCATAGCTGTCCATAGGCGAGAGGCTGACGATGATGCATGATTCAATGGTTCATAGCAGTACGAGGCTGTTATCTACCATAGATTCATACAACTATCGACTAGCAGCGTTGGAGCAGATACGTCCTCCTGGTGCGCCTTCATCGACACAGACTCTACCGACGTCACTGTATTCTCCATCGACATCGGTGTCGATTTTACAGGAGCTGTATGATTTGTTCTTATCCCTGATGCGCACCGGTAGTCATCCTCCAGCAGATCCACAGTAGTCCTAATTAGGATAGTTTACTGGTTGTTTGTGTTTTGACCTATGATATTTGGTCATTTATGAATATTATACATTTTTGAGGCTTTCAGACTCTATTTCTTACACTCAGTTTTGTGAATATTTATTATACTCTTTATGACGAGATTTTCTCCATACTCGATTTATAATTCCAATATTTTATTTTTTTTAAATTTTATAATATTATTCATATTAAATGTATATTAATTTACCGGTGTTGAGTGTTCCACCGAAGGGGTCAGCGAACCCAGGAAATTCAACGGAGGGTTGCTCCAGGTCTATTTATATAAATTGTCAATTCATAAACTGCAGGAAGATTGGTTTGAAAATCATTTTATATTCTATTTTTTATTTTTTTACTCTAAATTTAGTGATGTTTAGCGATGTTTAGCGATTTTTATATGCGTCGCTAAATACGTAGCTGAATACGTCGCTAAATACGTCGCTAAATAAGTCGCTAAATACATCGATGAATGTCGCTAAATTGCTGACATGGCAGTATTTGCTAGGTCAACAAAACGTCTCTAAATGTCTTACAAAACGTCGCTAAATAGAAAAATTAGCGGCGTTTAGCGACACACAACACGTCGCTAATTTAGCTATGTTGCATCGCTAAACTTCACTAATATGAAAAATATTAGCGACACAAATACGTCGCTAGAAAATGTCGCTATAGCGACATTTTGCGACATTTTTCTTGTCAGTGACTAGCTTAAACGCGACTTCATTGAAACGTCGCTAATTACGTTGCTAAATTTTTTTAGCGACTTTTTTATGCCATTTAGCGACGTTTTCAGACGTCGCTAATTTGACTTATTCTGGTAGTGTTTGGTATATTTTTTATTTCAAATATATTATTTTAATACAAGTACGTTAAAATAAAAATAGGATAAAATATTTAATTTTAGTACTAAATAATATATTTTTAATAGGTACAGAGGGGTGAGGACGCCAACATGGTGACCGTATTCCTGGCCGTCCATCGGAAAAGTAAAAATCTCATTGATGAGGGGCCTCGCAGACCTATATAAGTATTACTTTACTTTGTGTTAATTTTTATATAACTTAGGAAATATGCAAATAAATATCTATGTAGTTAGTAATAAGTACCTTAGATATTAGCAATTATCGAGTATCCATATTTTTCTAGGCCGAGTATCTTAGGCTCCGTGAGCGGGTGACTTCTAGTGCACCTACAGCGGAAGAGGCTGGTATTTCCTCGCAGCCCTCTCAAGCTCCGTCGGTAGACGAGCTATAGGTGACTGCCACTGGTGGCCTCCAGAGGGATACGTACTATGGTACGGGATCCTATGGCGCCCTTGTTGCGACGTAGTCCTCTAGGACCTCCGTTGCAAGTATGCAATCCCCACAGCCCTCACATGCGTCTTCTCGAGTCCAGGAAATCGTTGACCATTAGATTGTGCCTCTCCATGACGAGTTGTTACGAAGGATGGAGGAGCAGCCATTGTCTCAGTCGTAGCCGGACGATGTAACGCTCATCGCACGATTTGATACGCTCGAGCACAGCATCATGGAGCTCAGGGATATGATCGAGAAGACGGAGCATGGCATTACTGAGTATCAACAGAGCACAGCATAATGGAGCTGCTAGCATCAAAGCTGTCCATGGGCGAAAGGCTGATGATGATGCAGGATTCAATGGCTGCTAGCAGTACGAGGCTGTTATCTACCATGGATTAATACAACCATCGACTAGCATCTTTGGAGTAGATACGTCCTCCTGGTGCTCCTTTATTGACAACGACTCCACCGCCGTCACTACCTTCTTCATCGACATCTTTGTCAATTTTACGGGAGCAGTATGAGTTGTTCTTATCCCTGGTGTACGCCAGTGCTCATACTCCTCCAGATTTGCAGTAGTCATAGTTAGAAAAGTTTACTGGTTGTTTGTGCTTTGACCCATGATATTGGATCAATTATGAATATTATATATTTATTGTGGATTTTAGACTTTATTTTTTGCACTCAGTTAAGTTATGTGGATATTTATTACATTCTTTACGACAGGATTTTCTTGAGACTCGGTTTGTAATTTCAATGTGTCATTTTCTTCATATTTTACTTTATTATTCATATTAAATATATATAAAATTGCCGGTGTTGTGTGTTCCACCGAAGGGGTCGGCGAACCCAGAGAATTCAACGGTAGGTTGCTCCGGGTCTGTCTATTTTTATGAACTATGATATTGCAAGGATATATAACTAACTATATAACAAACTGCAAGCATACATTTTTTCAAAAATTTTTTAAATTTTTTTGCAATTTAGCGACGTTTATATACATCGCTAACTGTATTGAATGTCGCTAATTATGTTACTAAACATCGCTAAATTGCTAACATGGTAGTATTTACCAGGTCATCAAAATGTCATTAAATGTGTTATAAAATGATGCTAAATAGAAAAATTAGCGAGGTTTAGTGACAAATGACACGTCACTGCTTTAGCGACAGAACATCGCTAAACGTCACTAATGTGAAAAAAATAGCGATGCCTAAACGTCGCTAGTATACGTCGCTATATCGACGTTTTGTAACGTTTTCCCTGTCAGCGACTAGCTAAAACATGACATCACTGAAACGTCGCTAATTATGTCGCTAAAACTTTTTAGCGACGATTTTATGTCATTTACTGACGTTTTCAGACATCGCTACTTTGACTTATTCTAGTAGTGTCGCACCCATTTCTGAAATACGTAGAACTAGAAATACGTAAGCATGTCAGCCGTATGTATATGGCAACTCCAATATATGAAAACCATAACACATACGTACGCTATAAAATAAATATAAATTCACCAGTGGTATATAATGTCACAAGTCATAGGAAATAGTAATCTCATCCACAAAATCAATAGAAAAAATAATCAAATATAGCAATAAACCAAATATGAAATAGTCGAGAAGAACTAATAGTTGGGTGGAGACAAATCCACTTCCAAACTAGAATATGAAAGAAAATATAATAAGAACATAATTTAGAGATCATAGAGGCTCGAAGGGAAGACCTCCTCGAAAGAGAAAGAATTAGCAAGTCCTGATCCATGCTCCTACGAATAGTCATGATCGTCTATACATGGAAAGGGACTAGGTCCTTAGAGGGACGTAACAAGATACAAAGAAGCATGCCACAATATACTAAAAATAAACATCCAAAAGTGGTTACCTAACCGTCTATGTGGTATACAGTTTTAAGAACAACTTTCTCGCGTATAGACTATCTGGCTAATATAATGGGATGGACAAAGTTCTCTCGAAGATCCAGGGGCCACTGGCATAACGTCTTTCGATCGTCATAGGCCTACAATAAATAATGGGGTCATAACACCTCGCGTCTCCGGTAGAGCTTACGGGCCAAAAAGGAAAGTCTAAAGGAGCCACATACGCTTACTCATTGTTCTTTCCTCCCAATGCAACTAACCATGTCATATCCATGACACGCAAATACCTTTAGTAACTGCTAAGTCTTCTAGCATGCAATTCTATTAGCAGTTATTTCTCGATCCACGTAAAATAGTCAACGTAAAATAGTCATACGAAGAGCGAACCAAGTGCACTAAGGTTAATCAAACCATAATATACTGATTCTAATTAGACAATGTATTAGTGGGCATCCGCATTAACACATATGTCATAAACAAGCTCGATAAAAGAATAAGCTTACAAAACTAGGCTATAATAGCAGCATAAATCAAGATGGTCCAAGATATAAGTACGTGAGATTATGATGAATGAAAGTACAAATAGTTTAAGTTAAATCAAGAATCTAGGCCTCGTCCGATGTTTGTGCCTCTACAGTTGCCATACTAACTTCTTGTCTAAATCTCTGGTCGACAAAATGGGGTATGGACCTCTAAAACTCTACAGTCGAGATAAATATTATCTTCTTACACTAACATATATTTAGTGTCATTCAATTATACTTCATTAATAGATCATAAGGACTATGGGATGCTAGGTTGTGAGTCATGCTACCCAACTTAGAAGAATTCAACTAATATGGTAATTGTCTTATTGGGATTCTAAAAATAGTCGTGTTCTTGTAGATATGGTAGAAATTCTCATTAAGGTATACGAGGGAAAGATCTTGGTACTTATAAGGGTATCCTAGTTCATTACAAAGCTTTCATCGGTAATGATCATCTTAAGTCTTAATCATAGTGCTTATAGAATAAAATGCGTTAATATTAAGAATGGAGAAGTTTCTGGTTCTCAAGTGAGAGGGAGGTTATAACCTATAATGAGATATAGATACAGATTACATGATTTGATTTAATAGATAATCATAAAATCATAATTTTACCTAAATGAACAAACTCATCCTATCAAGTTCTAACAACTTACAACAAAATTAGAATTTAAGATTACCAACTATAATCCTATCAAGCTATAATCCTATCATAAAAGAAATCACTTGGCCTACAATTAGAATGGTAAGGTAACACGATCTGATTTTTATTAGCGTTTAAGGTCAACAGTTAGGGAACGAGATAGAGAGAGTCATGTAGGAGAAAAATGAGTAAACCTCAAGGAGGGAAGCAAAATAATTTAAAAGGAGAAAATATTCAAACAGTATTGGTTTTTAGCGAACGTGGCAAGATTGGAAAGACGAAGAAAAAAAATTTAATCCTCACACAAAATAATGAGCATTGAAATTAAGGTTACGGAGAAACAAGTTTGTAAAAGTAAATAGAGACTCTTGATGGTAACATAGTTTTATAGAATGAGGTAGTATGCTAATTTCCAAGGTTGGGGAATGATCAAGGGAAATATTCATCGTTTGAGGAAAATGGTAAGTAACTTATAGATAGTCAGATGATCACATGATTTCTAAGAGGACATATTTTACTAGGCCATGATAGTTTCCTAGATTTGTACGATTAAGAGAGAGATTCAGACCATTGCAATGTTGAATAATTAAAGAATTGCCAAGGGATGATGATGGAAGGATAAGTACTTAATGTGGAAGGTTATGCATCGGTCGATAACTTATGAGTACTTGAATACAAATACACAAAGGATCACGGGTTCTAAGTAATCTTCCAGGCTGAAAAGAGGGTATTTATGTCATACAAGAGCATTGGTTCCTTCATCTTGGTTTCCTAAGATAATCCTTTGCTAACTATCAAGGTATGAATCCAAATTTATAAGCCATGTTAACTCTTATATTATTTCACTATCGAAGTTATGCTTAGCCCTAATATCAAACTTTAAATTTCTATTGGTTCCTTAATACGAAAGTCAAACAATCTGGTCCAATTTCTAACTAAACCTAGTAGTATCCAATACTACTCTCAAGTCATGCCTAAATATAGCAAGGGTAAGGGTCAATGAATTTACAGATGTTTGGATTCTAGGGCTTATTAGGTATATAAACTTTTAAGAGCTGTCAATATTCTAATTTATTTTCTTAGTAGTCATGCTATCCTAATAATCCTCTAAACATAACAACAAGGATCCCTATATTCTGACATAATGTTATACTCTATGAACCATCTATGAAGTAGATTCATCCCTCCAAATAAGGAGAGATAAAGAAACAATGATAGGATGTCAAGGTAATTAAGTGAATATTGTTTCGAGGGCCAAGGAAGATAGGCGAGTTTAAAGGATTCGGAACAGCATCAAGGAAGGAAGTCAAATATGTGGATGAGATCCTATACTCTTGTCACGCCTAAGAACTAGATTTTTTGGAGAGCGAGACTGATAAGGCCAGCTACGCATACTTAGAGCGCTCTGGTACTCTGCATATACGGTGAAGCTGTAATACATGAGGGGTCACTACTATATACCATCAATCAAGCCTAGGTCCAACAACCCTAGTGTCTCAATCATAGAAACAAAAGAAAAAATAACAAGATGTAAGATCAGCTGGAATATAATAGTAAAGCGTCATAAACTATAATATACAGATGATCATGATGCTAGTAAACACAAAATGAATAAACTAGCTAGAATCTTAGTCATACATGATCAACCCTAGGATATGTCAATCATGCAAATGCCCGTAGGCTAACTGATCAAACCAAAATATGAGCTAAATACGTGCTCGGTGGCAAAACGCCCACAAAATATAATATACATCAGGATGGGAAAGTAAAAAAAACCACTCAAGCGGTCTGATGCGCCTGGTAGCCACCATCTACAAAAAAGTATGAAAGATCCTCCGGTGCTGCTACTGGATCTGTCCATACAAAACCAGTGGGGTCAGACCCCCAAATAGCAAGTACCACAAAGAAAGCCAATCTAGGAACTTAAACCAATAATACAAGCAATACAATACTGAAAAGTAAAGACTGAATATAAAAGATCTCAGAATAATAAATACTGTAAAACCTGCAATGAGACATATCTGGATCTGATAATCAATAAGGAAAACACAAGTACTAAAGTAAAGGTGATCATGTAAAGCCTAGACTAACCATCAATCACGAAAAATCACATAAGAACGGCTTGATACCTTTAACTAACTAGGGTAATCACAATCCTTAATTACTAACTAATATAATGCAATCCGATGCTAGAGTTTCTTCTGATTGCATGTCCCTGCATTCCGTCCGGGATATTCATACACACAACCAACTGGATACCCCTCAAGATATGCCACAATATAAACCACTGGATACTCCTCAAGATAACAGTATGAATAATTGGGACTGCATGCAATCTAGGAAAATTCTTAGCCATGTACTAAGTAAATCTCTAGTTATCCCTATCAGTTTCTGGTATGAATCCGGGTATGGCATTTCGTAGAATCCATCCTAGACATGATGCAGACAAGTCATGTTCTAATAATAATATAAACAGGTTTAATATAAATTGCACATAAGAAATCATGTATGCCATGACAACAATCAAGCCACGTGAAACCAACTGAAGCTAGGTAAAGCCAAGTGAAGTCATATCAATTGTAAACTCCCTCACCCAAAATAGGTATTTTGTGTATATTTTATATTATTATATTTATTATATATGTTGAATTTATTTAGAATATGCTCTTAGTTAATTAGAAAATAAATTTCTTGATATATTTACTTATATAAATATTCATTTAGAATTATTTTAGGTTATTTTAGATTTTTGGAGATTTTTCTAGAATTTTTGGTAATTAAAACTTAGAAAACATAAATTTCTAGGACTTCTATGATTTACTATACGACCATACTTGCATGTCGTTTCTACCAAATATTTATTTTAGTTTAAAATAGTTAATTATATTTTTTTGTAATTTATTTATAATTTTAAGAAATTTATTTAGATTTTAAAATTATTTAGGATTTATTTGGATATATATAGTCTTAATATTAGATAGATACTAATTTAGTGTTAATAGATATTAATAAGATTTTATAAATTATTTGTATTATCTTTAATTATATTTAAGATTATAAATTATTGAGATAAATTCAAACTCTATTTTAAATTAATTCAAATCCTGAACCTACTAGGAAATCAACTTCATGCATATCCTATCCTTATTTAAATTCATCATAATCCTATCCAAATTAACCAATCCTATTCGTATTTAATTAAGTAGTGTCCACCATTATAAATACCTCATCCTTCATATTTTTCTTTCCCAAATTCCTCTCTTTTTCGTCCAAAAAATAGTCAAAATTTGTCATAAATTCAGCCTCATTTTCTACTAGTTATGACAAATTAAAAAGACGATATCTCCTAGCTCCGGACTCCAAACATGCTCCAATTTTTTTTGTTGGAACGATAATGAGGTTAGCTTTCTGATAATATAAATTGTTTTTTTTTGTTATTAGTATTAAATTCTGAAAAATTCGTAGAGCACAGCATGTCCAAAAATAGACGTATTTTGATGTTTTCACGATTTCGGGAGAACCAGGAATCAGAATCATGAACCGTTTAAAGTTTCGGAAAGCTAATGTCGAGATCATCGACATATATTTTTTCCAGAATTTATTTCAAAGTATTTACATTCTGTTAATTCTATAGAACTTCTAGGTTAGAATTTAACCATCGGTGCACAATACAAAATTTGTATGTGCCATAATTCCCAAACGAATTTGAATTCAGACGAGCCATAAATTCCAGTATATTTTTGATGCTGAAATCTACAGGAAATCATGCATGAAAGTCAAGTTTGTATCGGTTGACTTTTTGGTCAACAAATCGCCTCGATTTGTGTGCCATGAGTCTCGAGTTGATAAAATTTAGTTTCTTTTGACAAAATTTAGGAATTAACATAAAAATCAGAATAATAAAATTAAAATAGGATTTTAGAGTAATTATTCCAGAATTAAATAAATTAAAATAAATTAATGGTTATATTATTATATAGTTATATGAATATATATGTAAGTAAATGCTAATTGATAATTATGACTAAATATTCAGACTGTATGACCCTAGGACATCGTGGACTATCCCATACTTACCTTGACCATGTTGACCCTAAGAACTTGTGAATTTGTCTGCCTTGCGTACACTAACGTACTGGCATAGACACCTGTCAATTGACTGACTGATTTCGTACAGTACTTGAAGACGCGACACCCGCGTAATTCAATGCGTAATTGACCGTGTTAGATGACTAGTGTTACCCCTAGTATACCCCCTGATTCCAGTGTAAATATGGTTGAGTATGTGCTAGTGTAATGACTAATGATTCTATTATATTATATTTATGTGTACATAGGATATTGGATTATTCTGTACGATTTCTGGAGCAGGTTATTGGTACATTGCAGCTTCCTTGTCAGGCAAGTATACCTTGCCATTGTACTGTTATTTTTATTCCATATGTTGCATGCATCTTTATTTTTTGTTCTTTCATATATTTTAACTGTTATATAAAAATGCGCGCGACGGTGTCGTCGCGGTATGTTTTTATTTATGTATTTGCATTGACCTTGTTTATGAGACTACCCCATCATCATGTAGCATCTTTAGGTTCATTGGCCGTGACATAGTTGTTACACGAGTTATGAGTCTCATGTAGATCACGGACTTGCGTGTAGGTTGGCCTCCTGTACGTGTGGGCCGTGCGTTAGGAATAACTGCTGTTAGAAACTTTGCATGCTAGTAGACTTGGCAGTTATTAGAGGTATTATCGTGTCATGGATGTGACATGCTTAGAGCATGGGGTGGGAAGAACAACAAGTAAGACGTGTGGGCTCCGTTGCACTTTCCTTGTGTAACCCGTACGCTCCGCCGGAGATACGCGGTCATGATGACCCCTATATATTATCATGGCGGGCCTCCGACGTTCGAAAGTCGTCGTGCCTTTGTAGGCCCCTGGATTTCCAAGAGAACTATGCCAATCCCATTTTAGCCAGATAGCCCACGCGTTGGGAAAGTTGTTCTTAACTGCATTCACGTAGACGGTTAGGCGACCCCTTTGGATATTTATTTCAGTACTTTATTGGCATGTGTTTAAGTATCTTGTTATGTCCCTCTGAGGACCTGGTCCGCTGCCAGGTGTATCTTTTCTTGAGTATTTGCAGGAGCGCAGATTTGGATGGTTACATGTGATCCGAGGATGTCTTCTCTTCGAGCTATGATGGATAGCTGGTATTCTTATATTGTGTTGTGGTGTTGTAATCATATTGTATTTGCTCTTATATTTGAGTTGGTAGTGGATTTGTTTCCATCCAACTATCATCCTTAGATACTTCTTATTGAGATCTAGTTTCATAGATACTGTTTATTTATTTCTATATGATTTTGGTGGATGAGATTTAGATTTTACCCTGTGACTTATGACATATGTTTATACCACTTGTGGATTTTGTATTCATATTACAGCGTACGTGTGGATTTGGTTTCCATATATTGGAGTTGCCATATCCATGCGGCTGGCATGCTTACGTGTTTCTAGTCCTACGTATTTGGGGCTGGGGCATGACATGTTTTTCTGGTGGCCCATGCAGGTCGAGAGCATATTGTCTCGGTTACGTTACTGTACCGAACAAGCCTGCACATAGGACTAGAGTATAGGATCTCATCCACAATTGACTATGATTCACCTTCCTCCTCTATGATCTATTCAAACAATTGTATCCTGCTTGATTCCTGTACTTCCCTAATAAGTTCCTTGAGTATATATGGCCTTCTGCTAGAATATAGGAACCCCTGTTATTAGGATGATAATTAGAGTAGCACACCTATTAAGAATACAACGAGAATATAGACACACCACTAAGTTTAGAATATCTAGTGAACCCTAGAATTTCTTATCTTTAGAATTGATTTACCATTACCCCCTGATGTATTATGAAGACTTGAGAGTAGTATAGACACTGCTAGAGTTAGTTAGAAGTTTTACCATAATGTTTGACCCTAGTTATGAGGAACCAATGGAGAACCAATATTGAACATTAGGACTGAACCTAACCCTCATAATTGGATAGTATTAGAGAACTATAAAACTTATGTCATTGTCTTGTTACTAGTAGACAGCACCCTAGGAAGCCTAGAGGAATGTAATCAACCCTTTTCCTTGATCATACCCCGAACATGGCAACTAGCATGCCACCTCCTTAGAGAACCATGATGCTATCTAGAGCCCTCTATTTTTGATTTTATAACTTGTCCCCCTGCAACCTTAGCGTTCGCTAATTGTGTGACGACTAAATTATGATTCTTCTTTCTTCATCATTTAACTCGTGCCACATAACTCGTATGATTGAAGGCCAAGTAATCTTATTCTATGTTAGGACATGTAGTTTGCTAGGGTATAGCTTGATAATTTGAACTTTGAATTTTGTGCGTGATAGTTGGGATTTGATAGTTTGCGTAGTTCCCTTAGGTTGTGACCTAATGATTATCCTTTAGCTTTAAATCACGAAATTTGTACCCATAGCTCGATACGAGTTAAATCCCTTTCCCCTTAACGGCTAGTAACTCTTCTATCCCTACGATTGACACCTGTTCTATGAGCACTTGACCCTTACCTATATAATGCAATAGGAGACCCTAATAAGAGTTTTTGTTCTATGTACATGTGCAAGGTTATTTTTGTAGGTATCCTTAAGGTAATACAATAGTAGTTAAATTATTTTAAGTTGGATAGTATACCTCACCACCTAGTATCACGTAGTCCCTGTGATCTATTGATGAAGTGTAACTGAATGACATTAATTGTATGCTAGCAAAGACGACAGTGTTTATTCAGACGATAGAATTTAGAGGTCCATGTCCCTATTGGTCGACTAGCGACTTAGACAAGAAATTAGTATGACAACTGTAGAGATTGTGTAGTCTTTCATTATTATTGCTTATTTTGCTTTTGTTTTTGTGAATTTGAATTGTTATGAACCTTCTTTCATCATAATCTAGCGTATTCATATTTGCTGTACTACCTTGACTTATGCTGCTATTATAGCCTAGTTTTTGCAAGCTTATTCTTTATCGAGCTTGTTCATGACATACGTATTATTGGGGGCCCACAATAATATATTTCAGAATCAGTGTATTAGGGTCTAGCTAACCTTAATGCGCTTGGTTCGCCCTTCGCATAACTATTTTACGTGGATTGAGATATGTAGTGATTAGTAGACGAATATACTTACCCTCTAGATACGACAAAGCATATCATATCAAGTACATAACTGCACCGATGTGAGCATGCGAATAGGAAATTACCAAATTAAGATTTCAATCCACAACTGTCTTGACAATTCCCATTTGAATTCTTTAAACGCTTTGATTCTCATACTTCCATTCTATTACCCCTCCTTGAACTCTTTTCCATTGCTTTTCATCTTCCCTTGTTTCGAAAAGACGAAATCTCGTGCTTGGATATAAGTGATACACGGATAGTACAAGATATACCCCATAGGCCAATCACATTATTTGGTGACTATCTTTTATAATTGATTAAGGGCATATCATATATGATATAGTTGGTGTTAAAGTTTTGAGGATTGAATGACATGAGAAAATAAATTGAGGAATATTTTTCTTAAGTGTAAGTGCCTTATGTGATAGATGGGTAAATTCTAAGTTGGGTAGAAATTGCAGTATTAAACTTGAGAAGAATTCTTTTAGATTGTGATCAAGTAGGATTAGATTGAGAGATTAACTCCTTTGAAATGTGGAAAATTTTAAAAGAGGGATTAAGATAATGAGGATTTAATGAAATTTAAAAATCTTGATATTGAGGACCCAATATTTATACTTTGAGCACATGATTTAAATTTTGAATATTGAAGGATGAATCATCGATTTAAATTTTGAGGATAAATATAGAATTTTAGACTTGAACAATTGGTTAATTAGATTTAAATTTTACAATTTGATGATTTGAATTAAAAGTTCAATTTTGATTGTTGGGTCACCTATTTGAAATATTGAGGATGTAAATTGAGTTTAAATATTTGAATAGTACAAAATTCTTAAGTTAAGAATAGGAATAAGATTTGATTAGAATTGTTTATTGTTCAAAGTCTAGAGGAGATTATGATAGTTGGAAATTATGATATAAATTTTGATGTGGGATGTCATATAGACTTGAGTCAGATTTGGATGTTGATTATTTAAAAATCGAGAAGAGATTACGACAGGTTGAATTTTGATTTAAACAGTGGTTATATTAATTTTGAAGTGATCGCGATAGATTCGAATAGATTTTGTTATTTAAATTTTTGGAAGAGATTGCGATTGACATACCTTATGTACGAATGTGAAGAATTTAACAAATTATGTCTTATTTTAATTTTGAGGACAAAATTATTTTAAGTTGGGTAGATTGTAAACTCCCTCACCCAAAATAGGTATTTTGTGTATATTTTATATTATTATATTTATTATATATATTGAATTTATTTAGAATATGCTCTTAGTTAATTAGAAAATAAATTTCTTGATATATTTACTTATATAAATATTTATTTAGAATTATTTTAGGTTATTTTAGATTTTTGGAGATTTTTTTAGAATTTTTGGTAATTAAAACTTAGAAAACATAAATTTCTAGGACTTCTATGATTTACTATACGACCATACTTGCATGTCGTTTCTACCAAATATTTATTTTAGTTTAAAATAGTTAATTATATTTTTTTGTAATTTATTTATAATTTTAAGAAATTTATTTAGATTTTAAAATTATTTAGGATTTATTTGGATATATATAGTCTTAATATTAGATAGATACTAATTTAGTGTTAATAGATATTAATAAGATTTTATAAATTATTTGTATTATCTTTAATTATATTTAAGATTATAAATTATTGAGATAAATTCAAACTCTATTTTAAATTAATTCAAATCCTGAACCTACTAGGAAATCAACTTCATGCATATCCTATCCTTATTTAAATTCATCATAATCCTATCCAAATTAACCAATCCTATTCGTATTTAATTAAGTAGTGTTCACCATTATAAATACCTCATCCTTCATATTTTTTTTTACCAATTTCCTCTCTTTTTCGTCCAAAAAATAGTCAAAATTCGTCATAAATTCAGCCTCATTTTTTACTAGTTATGACGAATTAAAAAGACGATATCTCCTAGCTCCGGACTCCAAACATGCTCCAATTTTTTTTGTTAGAATGATAATGAGGTTAGATTTCTGATAATATAAATTGTTTTTTTTTGTTATTAGTATTAAATTCTAAAAAATTCGTAGAGCACAGCATGTCCGAAAATAGACGTATTTCGATGTTTTCGCGATTCCGGGAGAACCAGGAATCAGAATCATGAACCGTTTAAAGTTTCGGAAAGATAATATCGAGATCATCGACATATATTTTTCCCAGAATTTATTTCGAAGTATTTATATACTGTTAATTCTGTAGAACTTCTAGGTTAGAATTTAACCATCGGTGCACAATACAAAATTTGTATGTGCCATAATTCCCAAACGAATTTGAATTCAGATGAGCCGTAAATTCCAGTATGTTTTTGATGCTGAAATCTATAGGAAATCATGCATGAAAGTCGAGTTTATATGGGTTGACTTTTTGGTCAACAAATCGCCTCGATTTGCGTGTCATGAGTCTCGAGTTGATAAAATTCAGTTTCTTTGGACAAAATTTAGGAATTAACATAAAAATCAGAATAATAAGATTAAAATAGGATTTTAGAGTAATTATTCCAGAATTAAATAAATTAAAATAAATTAATGGTTATATTATTATATAGTTATATGAATATATATGTAAGTAAATGCTAATTGATAATTATGACTAAATATTCAGACTGTATGACCCTAGGACATCGTGGACTATCCCATACTTACCTTGACCATGTTGACCCTAAGAACTTATGAATTTGTCTGCCTTGCGTACACTAACGTACTGGCATAGACACCTGTCAATTGACTGACTGATTTCGTACAGTACTTGAAGATGCGACACCAGCGTAATTCAATGCGTAATTGACCATGTTAGATGACTAGTGTTACCCCTAGTATACCCCCTGATTCCAGTGTAAATGTGGTTGAGTATGTGCTAGTGTAATGACTAATGATTCTATTATACTATATTTATGTGTACATAGGATATTGGATTATTCTGCGCAATTTCTGGAGCAGGTTATTGGTACATTGCAGCTTCCTTGTCAGGCAAGTATACCTTGTCATTGTACTGTTATTTTTATTTCATATGTTGCATGCATCTTTATTTTTTGTCCTTTCATATATTTTAACTGTTATATAAAAATACGCGCGACGGTGTCGTCGCGGTATGTTTTTATTTATGTATTTGCAGTGACCTTGTTTATGAGACTACCCCATCATCATGTAGCATCTTTAGGTTCATTGGCCGTGACACAGTTGTTACACGAGTTGTGAGTCTCATGTAGATCACGGACTTGCGTGCAGGTTGGCCTCCTGTACGTGTGGGCCGTGCGTTAGGAATAACTGCTGTTAGAAACTTTGCATACTAGTAGACTTGGTAGTTATTAGAGGTATTATCGTGTCATGGATGTGACATGCTTAGAGCATGGGGTGAGAAGAACAACAAGTAAGACGTGTGGGCTCCGTTGCACTTTCCTTGTGTAACCCGTACGCTCCGCCGGAGATACGCGGTCATGATGACCCCTATATATTATCATGGCGGGCCTCCGACGTTCGAAAGTCGTCGTGCCTTTGTAGGCCCTTGGATTTCCAAGAGAACTATGCCAATCTCATTTTAGCCAGATAGCCCACGCGTTGGGAAAGTTGTTCTTAACTGCATTCACGTAGACGGTTAGGCGACCCCTTTGGATATTTATTTCAGTACTTTATTGGCATGTGTTTAAGTATCTTGTTATGTCCCTCTGAGGACCTGGTCCGCTGCCAGGTGTATCTTTTCTTGAGTATTTGCAGGAGCGCAGATTTGGATGGTTACATGTGATCCGAGGATGTCTTCTCTTCGAGCTATGATGGATAGCTGGTATTCTTATATTGTGTTGTGGTGTTGTAATCATATTGTATTTGCTCTTATATTCGAGTTGGTAGTGGATTTGTTTCCATCCAACTATCATCCTTAGATACTTCTTATTAAGATCTAGTTTCATAGATACTGTTTATTTATTTCTATATGATTTTGGTGGATGAGATTTAGATTTTACCCTGTGACTTATGACATATGTTTATACCACTTGTGGATTTTGTATTCATATTACAGCGTACGTATGGATTTGGTTTCCATATATTGGAGTTGCCATATCCATGCGGGTGGCATGCTTACGTGTTCCTAGTCCTACGTATTTAGGGCTGGGGCGTGACATCAATCCAGGTGAAGACAGGTAAAGCCATGTACAACCATGTGAAGCTATGTCCAAACAAATGAAACCATGTGAAACCAAGTCAAGCCATGTCCGATTAAGACATGTAAAGTCATGCCAAGTTAAGTTCAGTCAATCATGTCATCACGTATAGCCGTGCAACGCCGAGTAAAATCGAGTAAAACCAAGTCAAGTTATGTCATCTGAAGCCATGTAAGTTTATGTCCAAAATAAGGTCAAGTCATCGCGTATCCAAGCAAAAGCCAGAAGTTTCAACATGAAATCACGAAAAACCAAGAATTTATAAAGAAAGTGCACGATCGGTATACCATCGGTATAGCCCAATACACCGTCGGTACACCAGTCCAAAGATAAGAAAAATACCGTAAGTTCTGGGTTAGTGACAAGGTATACTTTCCTGGCAATGGTTTAATGTTGAAACGACGCTAGACAATAAGTACAATGAATTAAAAAATATAAAGCTAAACAAACATCTCTAGATCCTAAAATAGACATCACCAACGGTCCCAGAATAAGAGAGATAGTCATAAAACACTCCCCTTTCGTCCAAATTGGATAGTAGCTAAACTGTAATTTTTGGCCAAAGCGGAGTCCACATGTGGCCCACTTTGCACCAAAATACGTGACAGGGATAAAGTTCTCTAAATTTGATAAATTATAGGTCAAACAAATCTTAAATGATGATACGAACTCAACGGTATATTCAGTTTTGGATTCTGGTGAGCCAATCACAAAATTGCTCGTCAAGTCGAATCGTGGGACCTACGATACGGCAATCCGTCAACTGACTTGGAATTGGACGAATCTTGGGTCACAGGACCAGAGCAATACTGCGAGTCAGGCGACACAGGTTTTGGGGCGAACCGATGTGCGATCATAAACTAATTTGGTATTTTGCAAAACACTGATACAGTAGACTTTTTACTGATACGGGTTGATTTCAGCGTGCACATACGTCTAAATTAACTTTGCAAAAGCCCACACATCAGAAAATACTATACACTCATTTCGGTATAACTGGTACACGATGAGGTGGTCTAGTTTGGCGGGGCGCTCTCCGTATCACAAGTTTTTGGGTTTTAAAAATAAATTTTTGGTCGTTTTGAAATCAGAATAATTTAACCAACATTGAAAAATAATAAAAACTAAAAGAACATAAATAATCTTGGTTATATTGTGAATAAGTACCTTCAAATATATTTTAAAAATATTGAACGATTTGGAAGAAAACTGGATACGAACATAGGTACTTGGACTGGTTTTCTGAACTATTTTAGAACAGTTTTTTTTGCCCAACTTTGGATCAATTTTTAACTAGTATATTTTCTATCTAATTGAAACTAAATACTGGAATTTGAAGAGGGTTATACTGGGATCATACCTGCGAAGACGGGATATGAAAAGATCGAGCGAGGAGGGAGATCCCCGCGCGCGAAGTTGGGGTCGTTGGTGCTCCTGTCTGCGCAGACTGCAGTCGGATTGGCCGTTGGCTGTGGTTCCACGGCTGTCACCTGCGCAGAAGGCGGTGGCCAGAGGCGGCGCACGCCTGAGGTAGGGTCGTGGTGGTTAGGGTTTAGGTATATGGCTTGCATCGGGATATATATATATATATATATATATATATATATATATATATATATATATATATATATATATATATAGGGAGAGAGAGGCAGAGGTAAAATCGGTCATCCGCACGGGTCGGGTAGAGGGTGTTGGGTCTGCTGTTAGGGGGGTTAGGGTTAGTAGTTCTTGTTGTTGTTGGTTCTTGTTGTGTTTGCTTTATCATTATTTTTCTTTTCTTTTTTTTATAATTAAATAAATATATTTATGTAACATATGTATATAGATGAGATAATAAAAATCCTAAAAATATATTTGTACACAAAATAAAGTCTAGAAAATTTATAATATTTGAATAAAAGAATTTAAAATAAAACAAAATAGTTTTTTTTGTGATAAATAATTATATAAGTAATTGAATCAACCAGTTTTAGCTACTCTCTAGCAAGGTAGTTAATAAAATCTAATAAAAAATTTAAATTAAATAAAAATTACTTAAAATTATAAATTAGAAATTAGAAATTAGGGTGTTTACAAGTAGTGAACGAGGTCTAGCCTGTTAGTTGTAAGTACGTCTTCAAGGTCAAGTATCAACTTGATGGATCTATTGAGCAACATAAGGCTTGCCTTGTTGTCCGAGGTTTTACACAAGAGTATGTGATTAACTATGATGAGACCTTTGCACATGTTGCTCAAATTACCATAGTTCGTACATTACTAGCTGTGGTTGCGGCTCGTCATTGGCCACTCTATCAGATGGATATGAAGAATGCCTTTCTTCATGGTTATTTATCCGAGGTTGTCTATATATATCCCCCTCCAGGCCTTTCTATTATATAGGGACATGTTTGTCGCCTTTCCCGTGCTATCTATGGTCTCAAGCAAGCTTTTCGACTTGGTTTGAGTATTTTCGGAGTGTTATTTGTGAGGCAGGTTTTCAGCAATGTTCTCAGGATTGTTCTCTGTTTGTACTGTCGTCACCGCATGGGCGAATTAATCTTTTACTCTATATGGATGACATAATTTTGACTAGCGATAATTCAGCAGGGATTGCATCTACTCAGAGGTACCTTCATCAGTAGTTTCAGATAAAAGACCTTGGTAATCTTCGATATTTTCTTGGACTCGAGATTGCACAAGGTAAGAGAGGGATCCTTGTTTCTAAACAGAAATATACTTCAGAGATTATTTTGTCTGCGATTCTATCGGATAGTCGCACAGTTGATACTCCTTTAAAGCTTCATGTGAAGGTTCGTCCCACAGATGGTGAGCCTCTCACAGATCCTACTCGCTACAGGCGGCTTGTGGGTCAACTTGTGTATCTTTGTTTGACCAGGACGGATATTTCTCATACAGTTAGTATTATTAGCCAGTTCATTTTCATACCTCGATCAGCTCACTATAGTATATTACTCTAATTCTCTAATATCTTTAGGGCTCCATTATGTGCCTATTATTTATGTCTTCTATATCTACTCTGTAGCTTCAAGCATTTTTTTTACATATTGGACAGGAGATCCGACCACCAGTCGATCTACTATAGGATTCTATTTTTTTTGTTATTCATTGATCTTATGGCGAAGCAAGAAACAAGAACTTATTGCATATTCTTCTACTGAGGTAGAGTATTGAGCTATGGCTGCTACCACCAGAAAGATCGTCCATGTATGTAGACTACTCTCTAATATGGGTATTACTCCTACAGGATATACGCCACTTCACTGTAATAACAAGAGTGTTATACAGTTTACAAACAATCCAATTTTTTATGAACGAACAAAGTACATTGATATTGATTATCATTTTGTCTGTGAGCATTTTTTGAAAGGCACTATTTCTCTACCACATGTGACTTATGTTGATCAGTTGGCAGATTTATTTACAAAGTCACACCCCATACCGCGATTTTAGTTTATGTTGGACAAACTCATGTTGTTTGACCCTTCATGAGTTTGAAGGAGAATGTTAAGAATAATTAGATTTAGGATTATATATTAATTAGATTTAGGATTAGGTTCCTTCTTCTGTATGGATACATATTTCTTCTCCTACTCCTATCCGGATATGGATACGTTCTCTCTCTATATATATTTGTAGTTGTATATCTTTTTAATACCATTAGTTAATAAAATCAATAATGTTGATTTGTTTCACAAATACTAGATCATCACAGACATATAAGTCATCGGTTCAAGAACGATGACATATAAGTCATCGGTTCAAGAACGATGAGGTAAGTGAAGTAAAATAATATAAAATAAAAACCATGATCCAATCCTTATATAGAAAGTTAAACTGAACAAACACTAAGGACCTATTATAGTGGTTACTTGAAATATGAATCTGACATATTTCTATTTTAGTGATTTCTTAGTGTCTGAACTACCTTTATGTACTAACAATCACTAACACAATCTCAATACAATTTATCTAAATGAAAATGCAATTTGGAGAACAATTTTTGGATCTCATACTTGAATATTTTTTTGACCATAATCCAATACCTAAGATTTTTTGTATAGCATGGAGAATAGTGGTTCGGCCCTTTCCCACGCAGGGAATAAAGATGAGATATATCATTAAAAACGTAATCGATTTTTTTTATCAAAATTGGCGAGTACATGTGTTGTGCACAGGTAGTGAGATAAGCACTCATGTTCTTCCTTCGCAAGGCCTCGCCGAAGGAGGTAAGAGGCATTAATCGGCTTTGGAGTTATTTATATTTTAAAGATTTCATACTATGTGATCCATTGTGTTATCCCCCCACCCAATGCTTTATTTTACAATTAGAAATAATTTATAATTATACTATCTTATTAAATTGTCATTTCCTCGTTTAATTATGTAACTCAATCTGTGTACCCTAGGTATTACGTAAATACAAGTATAGTGTTCAGCAAGAAATTTTTATCCAATAGGATAAGACAAGTTATCTAGATATGTATACTAAGTACCACGTAATATAAGAATACAACTAGTATCCCATATACTAGAAAAAGACAAATACGACTGGAATTAAATATTTATTTCGTTTGTGTGTCTATGTCCTACGAGTCTAAAACTTATATTGTTCGACTCCTAAGTATATTCAAGATTATCGAGAGTCTGTCTCTAAGTGACATATGGCTATCTGATCTAGGGTTTATTGCGATCAGGAATTATTGGTTTAAAATTTTGGTTATTTTTCATAAAAACAAAAAATAGAATTTTCGACAGGGTGCCCTTTGTATTTCAAGCTCTAATATTTCACAAGTTATACAACGACCCAGAAAATTCAACTTAGAATTTCCCTTGGATTAAAATCCCTTTGGTGTAACTACTCAACACCAGATATACGCAACTATAATAAATAGATAAAATAAATATACTAAGAAGAAAGGATTTTTCTTACCTTGACTACTTTAGCAATTACTATTAACCTTTCTATGCTTGTTTTTTTGAACCAATAAAAAATATAGTTTCAAATATAGAGTTCAAAATGAAACCTAACTAGTGGAATATAAAATGAACCAATGATAATCTTCACATATAAACAAATATTTACAAATAAATATATTTGTAAGGTATTTATCATTCAATTAAATTAGGTATCATTAAGTTCCATAGTAGAAATAAATACTTATGTTATAAGTTTGATACCCATCAAGTAAAAATAGGAAACCATATAAAATTGATACTAAAGTGATGTTAAGATTTAAAATAGATTTTGATTGATATGAAATAGATTGTCCAACTCGAAAGACCTAGCAATTCCAATTTGACTAATACCAAGCAATATAAAATTACAAGTTTGGTTTAATTTGATATTTTTGGTTCCAACGTATTGATAATTATCTATCAGGTTCAATAGTCCAATACATGGCTCTAGGTTCCTCTGAGATAAATAGTATTTGACTTACGTTCTAAATCTTAGATATAGAAAACCTAAACTTTTATGTTAGTATATTATTAATAATATCAAAAAATTATCAAAAATAGGTTTTGTCAGTACTAGACGTAAATCGGTACTAATAATAAACCAGATATAATTGTCACGCCCAGTACTAGAATACGGAGACGGACACGGCCAGCTACCTCGTAGAATGTACTATACGTCGTACGACGTTCACGACTGTAACTTGACAAGGGGTGCATGCTACAATCAGGTCACTTAGGGTCACACGAACATCTATGTAACAATCAATCAAACAAGAAACAATAATCATAGAGCATATATGATAAAGTATTAAGGCATCCCAAATGCTTTTATCAAAATATTCTGGAGACCAGCTGTACAAATTAAAGGGCTGGTAGAATATCAAAAGTACATGAAAGTTATCAGTTGCAGTCTGATTTAATACAATCATGTAAGAAAACTAAATATCCAGACATGCCGGCTAACATGTATTATCACACTCGATTTTAGATTTAGTTTTTCTTGTATTTCTAGAATTTAATTGTTTCTAATAATGTATTCTTGATGTATTTCTCAGTATTGGTTCTTGTCATTTTATTTTTTATTATTTTTTTGTTGTTGAGAGAGACTACCCGAGACCAGTAGAATATCCATTGGCATTGCCATAGACCCGATTTAGGATCTGCATGTAGAATGGATACATAGTTCAGTTCATTTGATTAAACACATGACTAAACCATCTTTCTCTTATCTTAGTATATATATGAGTATTTTTCTCTCCTCACCCATTTTCTCATTCCACTCTTTTTGCTTCCTTCTTCCTCCTCTCCATTATAGAAGCATAAAAAATATGCTGCAGAGTTATACGCAGTATTTTAATGCTGTGTGGCGTAAGACGTGACTTCAGAGCCATCGGCGTACAAACAGAGCTTTATCGCTAGTACAGCGTAAAATATAGCTCCAAAACAATCTGCGTAATACAGTGTGTTCAGACTGCTTCAGCGTAAAAAGGTTGTTACATCGCCTTTATGGCGTAAAATTTATCCGCTTTTAATGCAGCATGGAAGTGTACGAGGAACGCTTCGTATTCCTCGAATGAACCTGTCAGATCATGCAGTGAACCTGACTCCTGACAAAGAGTACTGCACGACTATGCAGACGACGGCTGTAATGATGGTGCGGCACAGAGACCCAATCCATCGTTTAGTAACATTTTCTTGGTATAAACTGCTTTTACGCACACAAGGGAATACGTTGCCTAGTTTTACACAGGCAGATGTGAGCTTTTATGCTCCGCAGAAGACAAACGGACTGCCACGTCAAAAGATGCTCTTCGTACAGAGCTCGAGGCACGTCTCTGCAGTTAATGCGCAGGATGGAGGCAGATCTCCGTATTTAATGCACGAGATTTGGTTATATTTTCAAAGACTGGGCGAGCCATGATTACGGCTAATACGTCCACATCATCACCTTTGCACATTACGCCATCAGGCTATTTTCAGCTATGGGAGCACGCTGCATGCTATCTCCTTGGAATACGCCAACCGGGCTATTTTTAGCTATAAGGAGTACGTCGTATGCTATCTCCCCAGAATACGCCAACTCAGGCTACATTTTTTATTGGTGCGTAATAAGGCTATTTGGTCCAGAATTAGCTCAAGACTTCAGTCAAGGAAGGAGGATCGGCTATCTTGTACGCTAGCTACCTATCCATGCAGTATCAGGCTTCTACGCCTACTAGGCTTCTACGCCTACCTGGCCTCTACGCCATTTTGACAACTATTTGGTTTCTACGCTATGGTGACAGTTATTGGCTTCTACGCCAACCTTTTTTACGCGATGGACAGCTACCTATATGGCTTGTATGCCATGATCTTCGTAGCAGTTATATGCATTATCTCTTAATGGGACACGCGTCACACGCTTATTCAGAAGATTATTTATACGTGGGTGGCAGTTATTATAACCGCCGCGTAAAAAGTGCCACACTCTCCACTGTCCTGCTTCTACGCTGACTGGACGGTTACTGTCACGAAAACCCTATAAATAGATACCTCTATTGACAGAGGTCCAAGGTCGAAGGGTCGAAAAAAGGTCAAAAACTTAGAGAACGTAGAGAGAAGAATCCAGAGCACAGATAGAGAGTAGTGATCGACGATTTTGGCATCGAGCATCCACTCTTCTTTGCAATCTTTGAAGCTTCTCCGTCTTCTACAGCACTTCTTCATCATCGTGTGGTCCAAGGGACAAAGTGATCGACTGCAGATCAGACTCCTATAAAAATATTTACCCAGATTAAAAATTTGTACTTGACATCCTCGTATAGGAATAATTGTACTTCTTGTTTGTAAACCAAAGAGAGGGTTTCGTATAAACCTTGTTTTATTTCTTTCGTTTATTATCAAACACAAGATGGCGACTCTGCTGGGGACCTCTTTCTCATCTGACGAGAAAGCAATTGCTCAACATGATACAGTATCAGTAGGATCCATGAAGAAGACCTTGGTCGTCCAGTTCGACCAGTCCACCTACGAAGATATGCTTCGAGCAGGGGGTAGCTCTCACTCTCTCTCTGTCCAAGACAACAGGAAACTGCATAAGGTCTGGATGCCCTGGACATCCCCTACCATTCCTGCCGACTCTCCAGTTTCTCTGACCAACAAGGTTGTATCTGCGCAACCTTCGTGCTCCGCGTGTAAAACTCTGTCTCCCGTCTGTGATGTGACAGACAAAGCTTCTGGTGATGCCTCAGTGCTAATCCAGAAGTCTACTTCGCGCTCTGCGCGTAAAACTCTATCTCCCGTCCGTGACGTGGCAGACAAAATTTTTGATAATGCCTCAGCGCCAAATCAGAAATTCTATACGCGCTCCGCGCATAAAAATGCATCTGCCCTCTTTGGAAAAGCAGATGGTCCCTGCAATCTACGAAGGGAAAACAAGTAGCAGAATTCTCAACCTCTCGGCCTTTACGCCAGCAAGAGAAGAATCTGCCCGCTCTCCAGATTACGCGAGAAGCTGATGGTCGATTGAGGACTTCCTCAGTTTTACGTCGAATTGAGCAGAGTTCCAGATTACGCCAGGAGAAGCTTATCAGCATAAAGAAGGCTCAGTTGGCGGAAAGGCACACTCCTAGGGGATCAGCTACTACTCAGATGGATGAACTGTTGTATACAAGTGGCAGGGAAAAAGTTATGGTTCCCAACATCCGTATGCCAACTGATGTGAACAGGAGGAACAAGCCTTCTTCTTATTCTTCTGTTAATTTTCCTGACTTACGTGAATTCTTGATCCAAAAACAGAAAGACAGGAGTCGTAACCGAGATTCTGTTCCCCTGACTACCAAGCGTGGGGAGATCATGTGAGAAGAAGTGTCAACATCTAATTTTGTCATGAAATATTGGCCACATGAAGAGTCTGTCTTTATTGTTCCTTCAACTCGCGACGACCAGCGTCTAATAGTCTTCGGTCGCATACGGAGCAGACCAATTGTACAAGAAGAATTTTGCAAGTCTGAGGGCGGCAAAATGCAAATCCACAGGTATAGCCTGCAAGCTTTAAAGATTATACAAAGCATGGGTTATGATTTGAAGTTGAAGGAAGGCCTCAACTATGGAAAAGGCAGACGAACACCGTTGCAGGGTAATTCTTACTATCAACAAGCTCGTTTTGGGTTGGGGTATACAGCATCTTCTGTAAACTCACAACCTCGAGAGTCTGAGGCAGGTCCTTCTAAATCAACTTCTGTGGACAAACGCCACGACATGTCTGGGGGTAGCCTACCTCGACAAAACGGGGCAGCATCCAAAGCTGGGGGTAGAATTCCCTCAGAATCCGAAGATGATGCGACAATGACGATCTTTCCGGAAGACCGTAAAACTCAAGCATCGGGAGCCCAAAGACCAAAAGGGACTTTCTCCTTCAATGAAGATGACATCATTGAAATCTTCAATATATTGATGAAGGAACACAAACTTCGGCTACCCAACATCAAATATCCTGAGAGAGCAGGCAAAGTCGATGACCCAGATTATTGTCTCTTCCATCGGTAAATTCATCACCCTACAAGGGCCTGCTACGTACTAAAAAGGAGAATCCAGGAGTTGATCGACGCCAAAGTCATCACTTTGCATCTGTAAACGAAGGGATGATCACTGCAAATTGATTTCATTTTTATGTGACAATTTTCCCCCTCAGGAATATACCTGATGATGAGTCCCTAAAGTTTCTCCAGTGGATTCTTTAGGACTATCCTCACTCAAGAAAATCACTCCACAGGAAATTTTTTCGGACATAAGTTCATGTCCTTATTACCTCTGAACTATTGTCCAAACATCTCATTTCTTTTCCCAGAGAGTTTGTCATGTCCATATTACCTCTGAACAAACCTTCCTAAATCTGGCTACCGATTATCATATCCATATTACCTCTGATATCGGGTGCCATCTCAACTTAGCACCCGTACTTAACTCTAAGTATGCCAGTGGTGTTAGGTCCACAAAAACTGCCATGCCTATATTACCTCTGAGCAGATGTATACCTCCATCCCTAGTGGAGTCACAAATTAAAAGTTTGTCATGTTCATATTACCTCTAAACAAACATTCCTAATCTGGCTATCGATTATCATGTCCATATTACCTCTGATATCGGTTGTCATCTCAACTTAGCACCCGTACTTAACTCTAAGTACGCCAGTGGTGTTAGGTCCACAAAAACTGCCATGTCCATATTACCTCTGGCAGGGCTTGTCCCAAACCTATTATTTGCACTCTCGTACGCAATAAATGATAGGTCCACAAAAATTCTCCTGTGGAATGCCCGCAATGGAAAACAAAATGTTCACGTCCATATAACCTCTGAACTATCCCTACAGAGTCCATATTACCTCTGTCGGGATTTGTCTCAAACCTATTACTTGCACTAATGTGCGCAAAAGTAATAGGTCCACTAAAAAATCCCCTAGTGGGATATGCTCAACAAATACGGTATCATACTACGTCCATATTACCTCTAGTATGATGTCTAAAAATTGCGCTTACAGATTAGCTAAGCCTAAATGGAAATTTGGCAATAGCTACTATCAAATATGAATTCCCGAAGAAGTACTATACTTGATCTCCTTCGTTTAACGGAGTATAACGAAGATCTTATTCTGACGATACCATACAACAAGTTTAGCTGGATCATATTCTATCAGGTTCATGTGACCTCCGAATAGATATCCTTAACTAATTTGTAAATCTACCATGCTAATGATACCTCTGATAGTGTTTAGTATACAAATTTAGTAGGATTATATTCTTTCAGTTTCGTGTTAACTCTGAATAGATTTACATTCAACAAAACCTTAACGAAAGAATATCATGTTAATGATACCTCTGATATCGCTTTCACCCTAGCCTATCACATTCTAAAAATAATGGGGCCACAAAGTCATAAAATGTGTCTTTATTATCTCCGAGAAATTATAGGAGAAACAAAAAGGTACATCATTTGGGAGGAGCAGTTAAGTCACAAATATGTCATGCCAGAGTAACCATCCTCTCATCCCTGGTGCTCAAGACGTCGGCGCGAGCCCGCTCCAACCTTGCCGCCTCATTGTTCAAAGCAGATAGCTCGGACCGAGCATATACAAAACCTGCGTGGATGACACCCGCACGTGCCAGGTTCTGCTCAGACATTTCCTTTCGGATCTTCAGCACATCTCGAGATACCGAGAAGGAGAGAGCCTTCTCCTCTGCCTGAGCGAGTTCATCTTTCAGTCTGCGGACCCTCGCTGCCTCTTCCTCATATTTGGCCTCGCATTGAGCCAGCTGGGGGATGACATACCCCAATATGACACGCTCTTGATCCATCTCCTGTTGTTGTTCCTGGACGGATTTGTTCAGAGATTTCATTTGCCCAGCAAGCTCTGCAGTTAAGGAGTCATACCTAGCTTGAACGAGACCGTCGATGCTGCCTCGAGATAGTTGCAAATAATCGTTAATGGGTTGTTCCAAACTATTAACTATTTGCTCTAGCGCATCAGCTCTGTCATTATCGTTGAAGTATCTGATCTGCGCTATACTGAAGTTGGAGGACGTCTTCAGAGCCTCGAAGCTTAGATTCTTCTCTAGCACCATCGATATCAGCATTTTCAAAGTGGCGTAGAAAACGCTCGAAAATTGCTCAACTAACATGGCGAGATTCGAATGGGTGTTGGGAGTGGCTGCAATATCAGAGAATCCCCTTCCAGAAACAATTGCAGAGGGTATCGTCACAGTCGTCGCTTCAGTAGAGGGCGCGACAAAGGTAGAGGCAATGGCAACGGCTGAAGTCGCTGGTGTAAACCCCCTCAACCAATTTAGGGATTTATTTGAAATAAATAAATTTATAATAAACTAGAGAATAGGGATAATCAAATTTAATTAGGATTTTGTGCAAACAACTATATGTCTTATTACACCGCACCATTGCTACGAGGTTGGAAAGCCACACTAGCAAATACCTTCGACCCAATGATACGAACATCTTTTAGATATGCCGGACTAGCCCTCGGACCTTTGTGCAGAAATAAATGCTGTTGTTGCGTCTCAACTTAGCTACGCCATATTCCTTAGAGAGCACCTTGCAATTATTAAATTAATTAAACTCGAAATCAAATCCACTCCAGCTAGGCCTGACCAAACCAGACCCTTGGACCCTGGCCGGCCCAACCCCAAGACCAAGCCCGAATGTCATTCCCTATATATAAGTACTCAACTTCCTCCATGTAAACCCAAAACTAAACAACCCCTCATAAACCCAAACCCTAGCCGCATACTCCCCTCTCCCCTACGCCAACCATCATCATCACCGACCCATCACCATCACCGGAGCCACATATTTCTCCGCCGACCCGCTGCCATCTCACCGATCCGCTGTCACCGCCGACCCGCTGCCATCTCACCGACCCGCTGTCACCGCCGACCCGCTGCCATCTCACCGACCCGCTGCCATCCCACCGCTGCCGCTGTCCCTTCAGCCGACGCAGCCGCACGCTGAGCGACGAGCCGCCGCGGAGCCAACCCGACCCCCGCGCGCTGCTGCCGCTGCCGCGCCTGCTGCTGTCGCCACCGCTGCTACCTTGCTAGTTGTCACCGGACGGAGCCCTTACACGCCGGAGCAATAGCCGTGGACAAGCTAGGCCTCACTCGACCCCGACCAGGTAACGAGCGTCGATCATTGGTTAACCTCATTATGCCATTGTGTCGTATCATTGCATGGATACGAGTTAACAATTAAAAACCCTAATTTTGGTTATGTGAAGGATTAATCATAATGCTCAGATGACTAATAGATGGTAATTAATAACTCAGTAATTGTCCTCATAACTGAAATTGTTATAAATGACTGGTAAAACCATCTATAACAACCTGGACGAACCAGGTGTACTGAACATGGATAGGTAAGGACCAGGAATGGTACTAGATGTAATATAATTTCCGTAAAACCATAAATTAGAACTAATGTCTTGAGGCACACGATCGATGACAGAACACGTGTACACCCTAGCTACGTGTACACACGGTGCTGTATTCGATTAACCGTGAACTTGAGACAGACCCTCAAGAGCAACGTAGTGTCAGTACACTGGGTCTTATTGTCTGATGTAGAATTCTATATTATATTGTGTGCCAGGATCATCGGATCAGACAAGAGACATCGTCGGAGCAGGCTTCTGGCATTCACAGCTTCCGGATACAGGCAAGATACCTTGCTATATTTACTGTCTAAATTAAATATGCATCTGTTGTATTGTATTCTCGTTGCTTGTAACTTATACAACTGTGCGCGTTCGAGTTGTCTCGGGTGCATTCGACGGGTATGTCGATGATTAGTTATATATGGACTTAGATCTTAGCAGACTCAACCCATTGGACGATATTCTGTTATTGTCTGAGACGTGACACCTTACACGTTCACTGAGACATATTCATATTGGGACATGGGTTTGCGTATTCGACTAGCTATCGTTGCGTACATCCTACATCACGGTTAGCATGTAGTCAGGATATAAATTAGAGACTTGGCATATAGATGCATGGTATGTACGTCGAGTAGTCGACTTGTGTATCTACATTGGGCGGGAAGGACAGCTAGGAGGCGTATGGGATACACCCATTGGAACCGTAGTTTGGAGGAACCTTGGGTCCAATGATTTTCCCTTTACACTGATGCCACGTTCTTCGGAGCGATATGGACAATATACTGTACAGATGCCATTCTCTTCGGAGTATGGACGCTATGCCTACGCCTACTCATACGCATCAGAGTTGGCCTCATATTGCATTCACTTAGATGGCTAGTACACCCTTATTGTATTTATTTTATTCAGTATTCATATATAGCATGTTGTTTTCTTGTATCTTGTTACGTCCCTCTGAGGACCTGGTACCTTTCCAGATTTAGACGAGGCTTACTACCCCACCATATACGGCCCAGGACAGGAGACGAGATTTGCTACAGCCGAGGAGTTGGAGGTGCAGCCGTCAGAGTTCCCGTGATCAGTTGGTAGGCCATTAGCCTAGATGGAGGGCAGCATTATCTTCTCAACTGATGCCCTAGTTATTATCTTTTATATCTTCTTTCAGTACTTTATTTCGTCATAGTAGTGGGTTTGTTCCCACCAGACATCACTGGTTGTACCATGATATCTTGAGACTGGTATTTATCAACCAGCAGTTTATTTAGTGTTTTTTGCTCTTTATATTATGGATGAGATTAGATTACCTGTATTTGACTGATATTGGACATGTTAGTATTCTAGGACAGTGTAGCACTCTTCGGGGATCCATTAAATTGGGATATCCTCGGTGACGTGTCAGCTGGCTATTGTCACGTGGCCTGGTTCCATACATTTTCGGACTGGGGCGTGACAGCTGGCATACTCAAAGGAGGCATAGTCGTAATGACAGGCTCATCCTCCTCTCGAGATATCGGAACTGTTTCGGGCGAGCCGGCACCCTAAAATGTTTCCTCTTCAAAGTCGGGCACCTCCATGTCATCGGCAAGAGCTGAAACAGAGCCAAAAGGCGCGTCAATACTGCCCTCCCCGTAGATATCTTCCCCTGAAAAGAAGACAAGAGAAAGTTAATATCAACATGATGTTAATTTTTCTAAAAAAGGCACAAAGACGATATTTACCCCTGGCCGATGGTATATATGTCGCGTCGGCAGCCAGTACAGCCAAATTATTTCTTAATGATGCTAAGCGAGTTGTCATACCTAGAGAAGGGGGTGTGCCAACTGACACTGGCAGGTACTCCCCCTGGTTTTTACCAAGATCCACTCTAGGCTCAACAAGTAGAATCTCGCTAGATGTGCTTATAGACGCAGCAGGAGTTTCTCTCGTTACTGGTCTGGATAAAGGTATTCTTATTTTTTTTGGCCTCGAAGGCGATCTCGTACCCCTACCTGAAGCGGTAGCAGCGACAGCAGCTTCGAGCAAAGAATCTCCGGCACTGACAGCCGGAACTGTGGAGGTTCCCTCTCTAATAGGCGAAGGACCTCTAGTCAAAAATTTATCCCCAACAGGGGAAGCAACAGGTTCACTTCTAGGAACCTCAGGGTGGGGAGTCCTGACAGGACCACCAACCGTCTTCTTCTTCTTGCGAGGGGAAGCCTCCTTCAGAATAGGAGCCCTTCGCTTCCCAGGGATAACCAGAGGCTCAGTAGGTAGAGGTATTTCGCCTCTCGGTACTGTCAGCAAAGGCTCATCTGGATTGACAGAGTCTTCACCCTCGTCAGAGGAAACTGATTGGAGTTCCTCTCTTCCCGCGGACTTAGAAGTGGGCACCCTAAAACTTCTACGCATATCAAAATTGCGATGGAAGGTACTGATGGCCACGTAAAACTGGGTGTACGAATGGAGGATGCGCAACTCCATGGAGAGAGAAGTCGCAGGTATGGTGAAGGCCGCTCCAGAATAACCCATTATGAAGTACCACCATCATCTCGCTCCGTCGATAAGTCCACCTCTGGACTTGAAGCTGGTGATGGCGTTTCCCACGTGCAACTGGTCATACCCAAACTGCCTGGCAAACCGACTAGGCAGATAGGGCACCAAGAAGCAGTGGTCCTCACTTCTGTACAATAAATGGGAAGGTCTAATGCAGACCAACCAATAAAAAACTTTAGAAGAAAGAACGGTCTTTCCGTCACCTAAATCCTGAAGTCTCGTCCCCTGTTGATTGAGATGTACAGTGGGGACGGTACAGAAGAGCTTCCAGCTGTGAGCAAAATTTAACGCTCGCCAACAGTCTAAAACTGTGGTCACGTTCCAAGTGGAGTTCTTATAATTCAACAAGAAGTTACTCCCCGAACTACTGCCAGAGCCAGGAGACATCACCTTGGGGTTGTGGAGAATTAACCATCCCATCAAATACAGGAACGATAATTCTACCCTGGGAAAGCTGTCACGCCGTGTTTCATCGGCAAGCAGCCCATCAGTAATGGCCCTTAGGCCAGCTTGTATGCGGCATACCATGGCAGGGAGCAAGCCCAGTCTTGCCCCGAACACCAGACGCACTGCAGGCCATAAGGTATTGCGGTGAATGCGATCCGAAGATGCAATGCCGGGTACTACCAGTCGGCGTAGCCATATGGAGAGGAAGACAGCCAGTTGAGCTTCCTTTGACAGAGACCTGCGGTAATGCCTCAAATAACTGTAGGCCTTAGTGCCTGCAGGATATTTTCCTATCCCTTCGTCGATAATCTGATCTGAAGCCCCGGCGTCTTCAATAAGGTCATCGACTACTTGAGCACTAAGCACGCTCAGAAAGCTCATAGGCTGATCCCTGCTATCCACGACTTTGTCTGGCTTAGCAGCCCTGGCCTGGTGAAAGAAGAGATAGGACGCCCACTTGTTGGTATGAGCCAAATTAGAAGGCTCATTATAGAAGGCGGTACACGCTAAATAGTGGCACATCAGCTCCTGGTATACTGCCACCACCCGAGGGTCTGTGTCCCTCAGCTTCCGGTTTGTGGGAACATACTCTTCATAAGGAGTATCCCCCATCGGCAGTCTTGAAATCTCTACCATTTCGTGAAGGGCCAATCCCAACTCCCCCAGTGGAGTGGCAAAAGTCCCGGTGAGCGAGATATACTGCTCCATCAAAGCCAAAAACAGGTTAGGGTTGAGAGGTAACCCAACACTGGTAGCGCTCATAGTCGCGAACAGACCAATGCTCTCCATCTCAGTCTGAAAATTCTTCAGGGCCCAGGCAGCTAAACGAGCCCATCGAAGATTTGTAGGGGTAACCCACCCATTGGTCCGAGGATTAACCTTTAGGTATACTCCTCCTTGCCCCATGAAGTCATTACAGAAAGTCGGTAATTGGACCGGCTAGAATAGTGCGGTATCCTCACTCGGGACAATGCCCGGATATAATCCCCTGAAGGGTATTAAAGAGCCGGAAGGGCGGCTGACAAATGACCCTTGGTCGGATCCTTTCTGGTAAAATATCTTCCCCGGCTGGCTGTGAAGATTGGGAGTCAGAGTCCACGACATCTTCCTCGGATGCGTAGCATGGAAGAATGTCGAGATGGGATAATCTCTCAGCATCCTGGACAGATACAGGACCAGGCCCCCGGTAGAAAAAACCCAGTTTTCTTTCTTGGGCTTCGTCTGGGATTGTTTGTCAATTATATCCCTGAAGAGGAAAGCCGGTTTTATGTATTTGGCCCCGTCTATATACGTTTGGGGCTCTCCGTTGATCATGCTCAACAGCATTCGCTCGCCTTGAGACGATATCAGGATTCCCCTTCCTTCAGGATACTGGGGTCCGAAGATAGGAAATGTCATATGGGACAAATTCTCCAGGTAATTGGAGTTCAGCATCCCAGCAGCAGAACCCATCACCTCAGCCAACGGAGGTATCTCCAAGTTAACTACAAAGTGCAAGGAAGACAAGTCAGTTTCTATACTAGACGTTACATCTTGCAGCTTATTCCGAAGATCAAACAGTCTGTGCTTTTATCCCAAGACTGTGAAAACTTGAATTTTTTACGCTGGAATCTCATTCCCAGGCGTAAAATCCAAGATTGGCAGCATACACAAAAATGACAGTCTGTGTTTTTTTTACGCCAGACTGCCAAAGTTTGAGTTATTATGCCAGAGTTTTCATCCAGAGCGTAACACCCAAAATTTGTAGTATACGCCAGATTTTGACAGTCAAAGCTTTTTACGCCAGACTGCGAAAATATAGAGTTTTTACGCGGACACATTAGAAATGTGGACATAAAAGATGAAATATCTCTGTGCATCATCTTCCTCGAAGAAGCATTCAGCACAAAAGATGACCTAGCGCATCCACGTACAACGTGTGCAAAGGGTTTTCTTCGTTTTTATCGTCCCAAAAGCTTTACCTATAACGCCCGGTGCACAGCTCGTCGGTGGGACACTTCGTTCAGAGCAAGGTTTGCCCTGCCCGATAGGAGTCGCTCTTACTGGGGCAGAGAAACGAGAAGAGGAGGCGCCCTTCTTTCCCTTAGAGGAGAAGATTGGTTTTGGTGCCATTTTTAAAAACTCAGAATGCTCAGAGAAGAAACGAAGGAGAGTACTCAAAGAGTCGAAGGTGTTCTTTTGCAGAAGACAGATGAAGAGTTTTCTCTCTGAAGCCCTTGGGGTATATATAGAGTTCAGATGAACTCCTCAAATCCCTAACCAAATCCGATATTTAATACTCGGTTATGATTCAGGACCACGTCAGCCTATCGTTTAGGGAAGGCGGACAGTCAGCGAATTCAAAAAGTTTTTCGTGCAGAGAAGATTCGTGATTTTACACCAAGGAGTTTTTTACGCTCGACAGCTACAAATCTATGATTTTACGCTCAGAGGCTATAAGTTTATGGTTTTTTGCCCGGATGCTTTTACGCTCGGTAGCTTTTACGCTCGAGAGGCTACAAACCTACGACTTCACGCTCAGAGGCTACAAATCTATGATTTCATGCTCGGTAGCTTTTATGCTCAGAGGCGACAAATCTACGACTTTACGCTCGGAAGATTTTCTTTTCAGAGGCTACAGATCTATAGTTTTACGCCCGGATGATCTTACGCTCAGCAGCTTTTACGCTCGAGAGGCTACAAACTTATAATTTTATGCTCATCTACATTATGAATCTATGACTTTCCGTATATCTGAAAATACGTAGGCCAGAGTATGCGTATATCTGAACAAATCTCAAGGCGGTCAATTGCAAGGTTCACGCAGAAGATGCTCCTTCTTGACCTCAAAATATCCCGAGTACCCAAAGCATACAGAGTTCATAATTGAATACAACTCTTCTCCTTGAGTCAATTGGAAGTTCGTCCAAAATCCAGTCAGAATATTTCCTCTATAATTCAAGATGGTGACTCAGTTTTGACAGCCATTTCTCGCCCTATTTCAAGGGATTTTCAGGAAATCATTCTTGAAGATGATGGTCTGAACAAAAATTCTCCTTCTCATAAATGACAGTTCAGAATTCTACGTAGTTCCCTATTCCAAACAACAGGACAGTTCGAATATTCGACTCAAATGCTAAACGACTTTCTGCGCATCTTCAGTTATGCGTAAAAGATAGGACGGAACTAAAATACTCTTTTTATCAGAGTCAGCATAAAGTTATTCAGACGTATCGAAGCTACACATATTCAGACTTCATCACAGCAAAATATATATGGCAAATCATCAGATGCGCAAAAGAAGACGATTTTATTAAATCATGATTACATATGAGGGAAATCCAGTCTACAAAGGGTTTTTTTCATCTTCATGATTACATATGAGGGAAATTCCATCTACAAAGGATTTTTCATATTCATTTAAAAGATCACCCCTAGAATCTGTTCTGCCAGGTTCTCGTATTGGTGGAGATCTTCTTCCGTCTTTTGCAGCAGTTCATCGACTTCCACAGTCGATGAACAAGAAAATGATTAATGACGGGAGGATACAAAACTGGGCATGTTTGAATTTTTCAGAGCCCATCCTCCATACGCCATGACAAATTGAGTTGAGGTTTTAGACCCAACTCAATACTAGAAGACAGGGCTAGTTTGTCTGCCCTCGTCCACGAACGACGGGAGAAAATACAGCTTGCAAGCTGTATGGTCGAATGTGACCCTTCCTCTCTCCTGGACGAATCGCCATATGAAGTTGCTGATTATCCCGAGCAAAAGAAGCTATGATATCCTTCCATGATCCATCATTGCAGAGAATATTTGCTCGAAGATGCCTTCTTTTTTGGCTCCCTACATGCTGGAAGAACATGGTCTTCTTCTTTCTCAAGTTGACCCGACGAACTCCGGCAATCATCTCTGTGTGGTGAAGCAAATATGGGAAGAACAGGTTAACTCATCAGCCTTTATATAGGCAAAAGAGAACACACCGAATCCCAACAAATCCCCAAAAATCTGCCAAAAAATCAGCCTCGAGGAACGAGTCAGACTTGACCGTTTCATGCTTCGTTCAAAGTGTTTCAAATTACGAGGAATTTGAAAACTTTGAAGGGGGTCTTGTAGAAGCATAAAAAATATGCTGCAGAGTTATACGCAGTATTTCAGTGCTGTATGGCGTAAGACGTGACTTCAGAGCCATCGGCGTACAAACAGAGCTTTATCGCTAGTACAGCATAAAACATAGCTCCAAAACAACCCGCGTAATACAGTGTGTTCAGACTGCTTCAGCGTAAAAAGGTTGTTACATCGCCTTTATGGCGTAAAACTCATCTGCTTTTAATACAGCATGGAAGTGTACGAGGAACGCTTCGTATTCCTCAAATGAACCTGTAAAATCATGCAGTGAACCAGACTCCTGACAAAGAGTACTGCACGATTATCCAGACGACGGCTGTAATGATGGTGCGGCACAGAGACCCAAACCGTCGTTTAGTGATATTTCCTTGGTATAAACTGCTTTTACGCACACAAGGGAATACGCTGCCTAGTTTTACACAGGCAGATGTGAGCTTTTATGCTCCGCAGAAGACAAATGGACTGCCACATCAAAAGCTGCTCTTCGTACAGAGCTCGAGGTACGTCTCTGCAGTTAATGCGCAGGATGGGGGCAGATCTCTGCATTTAATGCACGAGATTTGGTTATATTTTCAAAGACCGGGCGAGCCATGATTACGGCTAATATGTCCAAATCATCACCTTTGCATATTACGCCATCAGGCTATTTTCAGCTATGGGAGCACGTTGCACGCTATCTCCTTGGAATACACCAACCGGGCTATTTTCAGCTATAAGGAGTATGCCGTATGCTATCTCCCCGAAATACGCCAACTCAGGCTACATTTTGCATTGGTGCGTAATAAGGCTATTTGGTCCAGAATTAGCTCAAGACCTCAATCAAGGAAGGAGGATCGACTATCTTGTACGCTAGCTACCTATCCATACAGTATCAGGCTTCTACGCCTACTGGGCTTCTACGCCTACCTGGCCTCTACGCCAGTTTGATAACTATTTGGTTTCTACGCCATGGTGACAGTTATTGCTTCTACGCCAACCTTTTTTACGCGATGGACAGCTACCTACGTGGCTTGCATGCCGTGATCTTTGCAGCAATTATACGCATTATCTCTTAATGGGACACGCGTCACACGCTTATTCAGAAGATCATTTATACGTGGGTGGCAGTTATTATAACCGCCGCATAAAAATTGCTACACTCTCCACTGTCCGGCATCTACGCCGACTGGACGGTTACTGTCACTAAAACCCTATAAATAGAGACCTCTATTGACAGAGGTCCAGGGTTGAAGGGTCAGAAAAAGGTTAAAAACTTGGAGAACGTAGAGAGAAGAATCCAGAGCACAAACAAAGAGTAGTGATCGACGATTTTGGCATCGAGCATCCACTCTTCTTTGCAATCTTTGAAGCTTCTCCGTCTTCTACAGCACTTCTTCATCATCGTGTGGTCCAAGGGACAAAGTGATCGACTGCAGATCAGACTCCTATAGCAATATTTACCCAGATTAAAATTTGTACTTGACATCCTCGTATAGGATTAATTGTACTTCTTATTTGTAAACCAAAGAGAGGGTTTCATATAAACCTTGTTTTATTTCTTTCGTTTATTATCAAACATCCATCAAGCTCCGTCTAGCCAAACCCTAGTCCAAGGGAGAAGTTGCTGTGACATGGACCGTGAGAGGTAGAGGCTAGGATCCACCCAAGGCAAGTACATCTTGCTCAATGGTGAAGCCTTGATTTTCAATTTTTTATATATTTTTAAAAATATATGTTTGATGGAAAATGTTCTCCATGTGTTCTTCATCATTTTTAGTTCTTGGGGGTTTTTATTTTATTGAGTATATTTGAGTAGATCTGAATTGGAAGTTTAGGGTTTTATGGGTTCCATGTGTTTTTCATGGTTTTGATCTACTAAAATTTAGTATATTAGAAAACAGTCTTTGTGGTTGATGTAGCACTTTATTTCGAGCATTTTGGCTTTTGGTTCACTTGATTCAGAGTTAAAATAAAGTTTTTATAAAGAAAACAAGTTTTTGGATTTTTGGAGTTTTTTATGAAGTTTGTGCTGTTTTGGGACGAAGGAGTTTCATGCGCCCCTTCCAACATGATGTCTATCTTGTTAGGCACATGACTGTCTCTGCATATGCGCCCCTAAGTTGAAAGCAAAGAACAATGAACGCATAAGATCTCCCATAGAGCGAGAGCTCATGCGGCTAGAAGCTCATGCGACCAGTTTGTCATTTGACTTAGAAGCGACATGTGTGTCCTTTTCTTGCACATCTTTTCGTATATATACCTTATTATGCTTTTGTCTTTCTCTAACACACTTTTTGTGCGTGACATCAGTGACATCAATCACTTTATGTCACTTCTCTGCCACACACTGATGACCCATCACTTAGCACTTGTCCCTAAGGGTGGACTTTGTTTTAAGCATGCGCCCAATTTATCCATGCGGACAGTTGATTCATGAAGCAGCTCATCCATAAGCCCAATTTATCCATGCGGCCAGTTGGTTTATGCGGCAGCTCATCCATGCGTCCACCTCTATGCGGCTAGTGAGTCCATGCGGCCAGTGGGTACATGTGACCATAAATTCTTGTGTGCATTTTGTGTTCCTTTTAATTATGTCCACTTAATAACTCATTTTAGTGATTATTGTTGTGTGCTTACTTAGGTTGATAGAAGTTTATGTTACCAGACAAGTCTTGCATGTAGTTTATGAGCAAGTTTATGCACAAGTTTACAATCCTCACGACACTGTGGATATGTTTGTGTATGAAATTTATTGCATTTGGCATTGGGCAATCGAGTGTGAGTATTGTCCAATGTATCGTGTATTGCGAATACGATAACTCGTAAAAAGCTCATACTCGTGACCCGTCATTCTAGAGAGTTCTCAAGTGTCCACGACTTGAGAACTTGAAATAATTTAGAATGATTAAACAAGATAAGATTCACCTAGATCATTGGGAGGGAAGAATATTGCGCTATCGGCTACCCCGATCTCCAAGGGCCCCATGCAGCATGGAATCATCCTGCTAGGCAAGGGCTCCATGAATGACCAAGTTTACGCGTCCTACGACACATTACAAGACAAGTTTATATTTATAAGACAAGTTTATGATTCATAATTTTAAGTTTATGTTCACAAGCTTTAGTTTATGCTTGCAAGATTTAGTTTATGCTTGCAAGCTCGAATTTCTATTTATGACAAATAATAAGTTATGTTGTAGTGATGTTGAATGTGATTTTAGGTTTGCTAGACAAGCGTACCCTTGGCCATCTGGGTTGACTACAGTGTCGGTGGTAGCAATATTCTTAAAATATAAATTTAGTAATTAAGGTCTGTGACAACCCTAGCTAGTTAATTGTAACAAGTCGTAGAGCTATTTTGTCGTACGATGAATGTTGTTATTTTCATTTGTAGCTCGCTCTTCTAGTTTTATTTTTGTTTTGGCGCATGGTTAAGTGCCAAGTTTTTCTCGGGTGAAGGTCTGCAACCCCGGTCCTTATTTGGTTTAAGGGTTGTGGTCCTGATTCAGAGTAGTTCCTATGTCCTCTTGTCGCTCGTCGCCTTACTTTACTTATAAGCATTTTTGTTACCAGTTCTTCCAGTTATATTTTGTATTTTTGTTACCAGTTCTTCCAGTTATATTTTGAAACAAGTACATTGGTATCGTACAAGTTTCGATCTGCATTTCTTTTATGTCTTTTTTCTACTGTATGTTGTGATGCGTCTAGTCTACCACCTTGAACTCCTTTGTGGTACTTGTTGCTTGGGGTTCTGACCCCACTGCTTTTGTATGTCCATATTATCTCGAGGAGAACCAGGATCCACCGCACTTCCAACAAGATGGCTCGCACTCATAGGATTGTTGCCAAAGCTCGCAAATGGATTTCCTTCCTCCACCCCTCATAGTGTTACTTTATTTTATGGTATTTAGCAAGGGGCAAGGTTAGCTCTTTATATTTTTGAGACTACGGTCAACATGATGTATATATTAGACCATTGCTGGTATATTTGATTATGTATAATTATACCCTGCTAGTGCAGCATTTTGTAATCACTAGCTTCATGATCATATATGGTATGTAATTTTGGACGCCTTTTTTACTTTCATATATGATATACTCGTGTACTTGTGTTGATGGATTGAGATACTAGGATTTGTCGGCCTTAGGACGGACGTTATAGCATAATAGAGTTCACCCATATGTCTTATAGACAACCTTAACACATTATAGTTTACTTCAGTATTTTGCAAGGTGCGGTTGGCCATGTCAGTCCTCGTATTTATCGAGTATTCTGGGAGTGAGGCGTGACAAGGTTTTAGTAGTGGCCCATGCATATCCATTTTTTTAGGCTTGTAGAGGACTCATCTTGTTAGAATCTCAATCATCTACTTATCTTGGATTGAACTCCACTTGTAACATGTACTTCTCGCTCTCCTTGAACTGCAAGCTTGCTTGACATAATTGTTTTATTCTCATCCTTTGTTCATATTCTTGTGTCCTTATCCTTCAGGGATACCCCACCTGCTCCTCCTTCTGAGGGTTCTATTGTACCGATAACTCCAGTAGATACATTAGTAGGCCAGATTCTGCCACTGAACCAAGGGCAAGCGTCAGTAGCTCTTCAACAGCCATCTCCGTAAGTCATGTATACTTGACCAGCATAATCTGCTCCACCAATCTTGTTGGGACGGCCAGTTCAGCCCGCTCTGTCGTTCATACCAGCCCAGCCAGCCTAGACAGTACCACCAGTTCTCCCAGTACCACCAGGAAAGGCAAGATCATTGACCATGTTAGAGATGATCCAAGCGATGATGATGGTACAACAACAACAACAACAACAATAACTCTAGCTTCATTAACAAGTGGTCCAACTCTGCCAATAGTTTTAGCATGGACAAGAACATACCAACACTACTCTTTGCGAGGGAGTTAAAGTAGCACTCGATAATAGTGGGCGTTATACTCAAAACTCGATGACCAATGTTAGTCGCATGCGCCCAACCAAGTTCCTTGACACGGAAGATACAGTTTCAGCAGATTCTTGGCTTCGGGACTTTGAGGCCATCCTGGATGCAATTAAGACCCAGATGATGAGAAGGTAGCAATAGTAAAGCTACAACTGTCAGATCTTTCCCGAAATTGGTGGAAAGCGCAAGAAATAGCACTTTCGAAGCCCATTGACTGGCAGACAGTTAAATGCTTATAGGAAAAGTATTTCCACGCGACTGCCAAGTTCCAGCTCTAGCAGTAGTTTATCAACCTCTGCTAGAACACAAGATTGGTCGACCAGTATGCGATTGAGTTTTGCCGTCTTCGCCGATTTGCTCCTCATATGGTAGCTTCCGACAAAGACCAAGCCAAGATATTTTAGCAAGGGTTACATCTTGAGCTTCAGCAGTTTATGGTGGGCCATAATTATATCACCTATGATGTAGTTTTCAGGGCAGCTAGGTCCCATGAACTTACCGGCCAGAGATTAGTAGCAAGGACTGGAGGCGAGAAGAGGTCACACTCGTCCATGAGAGTCATCAGTATTCAGTCATCACCTCCAGCACCAGCAGTCGAAACTCCTCACCCGCCCATACCTCCAACCTCCACAGTAATCTCAGTACAATCTACCAGGCAGTCTGTATCCGCAAGATACAGTCACTACGGCAAGCCAGGGTACACCAGAGATCAGTGTAAGAGGGACAATGACCAGTATCTCAGATGTGGGATATCTGACCATATGATTGGTTAATGCCCACTTCTATATCTAGAGGCTTCTTCAGCCCGACAATTACCAGCTCTGCCTCTAGCAGCGATTGAAGGCCCACGAGGACCAGCATTAGCAGTTCGACCACTAGCCCAACGTCCTCTTCCGATGCAGACCCAACAGTTCCTGTAACAACGTCCAGCACAGTATACGCAAGTCCAGTAAGCCCAACCAGCAAGACATAACCAGCAACAAGTTAGAGCCACAGCCCCTAGACCTTTGTCTGACAAAATATTTGGCAACCTAGAGCAACTGATAGCCGAAGGTGCTACAATTATGGGTAAGATTTTTGAGCCCTCTTTAGCTTGTCTTATTCATGGGTTCTTGTCGAACGATCTCGTGTCCCGACACGTTCGAAATACGATAGTCATTTTGATCCTTTCGTTGAGCAAAGGTGAGTTCATTGCCCCGCTCTTCTTCCTTTGTATCTCGTGGTACATGATGATATCATACGACCCGACTGCGAAGGTATGCCCTGGATTAGATTCATGTCCACGATATAGTTGTTGGTACCGACTTACCTCAAGGCTTGGCTCTTGTCCATTTGTGTGAGTCAACATAGGCAAGCAAGGACGAGTTCCTATTTGACTAACTTAGGAGTATATGTATCCATATGCCTCTATTTCCCAGTGTGTTGCTTCTGTACATTTATTCATTAGTTACTTTTGCAGTTATCTTTTATTTCAGTTACTTGCTTAGTATAATTCTTTGATTTGTGATGAGATTTCTTGAACTTTCTCGTGTGTTCCAGTTCGACTAGCCTTGGTAAAATTTTGAGGACATAATTTTTCTAAGGAAGGTAGAGATGTCATACCAATTTCAGATATTTCTAGAATTTAATTTTTCCTGATATTGTATTCTTGTTATATTTCTTAGTGTTGATGCCTGTCATTTTATTTATTATTATTTTCTTGTTGTTGAGAGAGACTACCCGAGACTAGTAGAATATCCATTGGCATTGCCATAGAACAAGTTTAGGACCTGTATATAGAATGGATATCTGGTTCAGTTCATTTGATTGAACCTATGAACCCATAAACCATCTTTCTCTCCTCTTAGTATATATATGAGTATTTCTCTCTCCTCACTCATTTTCTCATTCCACTCTTTTTTCTTCCTTCTTTCTCCTCTCCCTCAAGCTCCTTCTAGCCAAACCCTAGTCCTAGGGAGAAGTTGCTGTGACTTGGACCGTGAGAGGTAGAGGCTATGAGTCACCCAAGGCAAGTACATCTTGCTCAATGGTGCCTTAATTTTCAGATTTTTTTCATATATGCTATTTTAAAAAAATATGTTTGATGGAAAATGGTTTCCATGTGTTCCTTATCATTTTTAGTTCTTGGATTTTTTTTTTTAATGAGTATATTTGAGTAAATATGAATTGCAAGTGTAGGATTTTATGGGTTTTATGGGTTCCATGTATTTTTTATGGTTTTGATCTACTAAATTTTGGTATCTTATAAAATAGTCTTTGTGGTTCATGTAGCACTTATTTTGAGCATTTTGGCTTTTGGTTCACTTGATTCGGAGTTAAAATAAAGTTTTTATGAAGAAAATGAGTTTTTGAATTTTTGGAGTTTTTCCATGAAGTTTGTGCTATTTTAGGACGAAGGAGTTCCATGCGCCCAGCTTCATGCGCTCCTTCCAGCATGACGCCTATCTTGTTAGGTGCATGATTGTCTCTGCATATGCGTCCCTAAGTTGAAAGCACAGAACACTGAACACCTGAGATCACCTATAGAGCGACAGCTCATATGGATAGAAGCTAATGCGACCAGTTTGTCATTTGACTTAGAAGCGACATATGTGTCCTTTTCCTGCATGTCTTTTCATATGTGCACCTTTTTATGCTTTTGTCTTTCTCTAACGCACTTTTTGCGTGTCACATCAGTCACATCAATCACTTTATATCACTTCTCGGACACGCACTGATGACCCATCACTTAGCACTTCTCTCCAAGGGTGGACCTTGTTTTGAGCATGCGCCCAATTTATCCATGCGACCAGTTGATTCATGCGGTAACTCGTCCATGCGACCAATTTATTCATGCGGCCAGTTGGTTCATGCGACAGCTCGTCCATGCGTCCAGCTCCATGCAGCTAGTGAGTCCATGCGGCCAGTGGGCGCATGCTACCAGGAATTCTTGTGTACATTTTGTGTTCCGTTTAATTATGTCCACTTAATAACACCTTTTAGTTATTATTGTTGTGTGCTTCCTTATGTTGATACAAATTTATATTACTAGACAAGTCTTGCATGTAGTTTACGAGACAAGTTTATGCACAAGTTTACAATCCTCACGATACCGTAGATATATTTCTGTATGAAATTCATTGTATTTGGAATTGGGCAATCGATTGTGAGTATTATCCAATGTATCGTGTGACACAAATAAGATAACTCGTGAAAAGCTCGTACACATGACTCGTCATTCTAGGGAGTTCTAAAGTGCCCACGACTTGAGAACTTGAAATAATTTAGAATGATTAAAAAAGATAGGATTCATCTAGATCATTGGGAGGGAAGAATATTGCACTACCGGCTACCCCGATCTCCAAGGGCCCCATGCAGCATGTAATCACCCTGCTAGGCAAGAGCTCCATGACTGACCAAGTTTACGTGTGCTACGACACATTACAAGACAAGTTTATGTTTATAAGACAAATTTATGATTCACAAGTTTAAGTTTATGTTCACAGGCTTTAGTTTATGCTTGCAAGCTCAAATTTATGTTTATGACAAATAATAAGTTATGTTGTAGTAATGTTGAATATGCTTTTAAGTTTACTAGACAAGCATACCCTTGGCCATCCGGGTTGACTGCAGTGTCGGTGGTATCAATATTATTAAAATATGTATTTAGTAATTAAGGCATGTGACAACCCTAGCTAGTTAATTGTAACAAGCCGTAGAGTTGTTTGGCCGTACGATGAATGTTGTTATTTTCATTTATAGCTCGCTATTCTAGTTTCATTTTTCTTTCGGTGCATGGTTAAGGTGCTAAGTTCGCTCGGCTGAAGGTCTACAACCCCGGTCCTTGTATGGTTTAAGGGTTGTGGCCCTGATCCAGAGTAGTTTCTATGTCATTTGCTGCTCGTCGCCTTACTTTCCCTTATAAGCATTTTTGTTATCAGTTCTTCCAGTTATATTTTGAGACAATTTGATATCGTACAAGTCTCGATCTGCATTTCTTTTATGTCTCTTTTTTGCTATATGTTGTGATGTATCGGGTCTATCACATTGAGCTCCTTTGTGGTACTTGTTGCTTGGAGTTCTGACCCTACTGCTTTTGTATGGCCAGATTATCCCGATGAGAATCAGGATCTATCGCACTTCTAACAAAATGGCTCACACTTGTAGGACTGTGGCCGAAGCTCGTGAGTGGGTTTTCTTCCTCCACCCCTCGTAGTGTTACTTTATTTTATGGTGTTTAGCAAGGGGCAGAGTTAGTTCCTTATATTTTTGAGATTACGGTCAACTTGATGTATATATTAGACCATGACTAGTATATTTGATCATGTATAATTATACTCTGCTAGTGCAGTATTTTGTATTCACTAGCTTCATGATCATATATGATATGTAATTTGGGACACCTTTTTACTTTCATATATGATATACTTGTACTTGTGTTGATGGATTGAGATACTAGGATTTATTGGCCTTAGGACTGATGTCATAGTATACTAGAGTTCACCCATATGTCTCGAGACAACCTTAACACATTATGGTTTACTTCGGTATTCTGTAAGGTGCGGTTGGCCATGTCAGTCCTCGTATTTATCGAGTATTCTGGGAGCGAGGCGTGACAGGTGTTGGTGGCTAAATGCTCAAAAGAAGAAATATACAATGACGAGAAGGGAAGAAGAAAACTCACTCGTTATCCTCGACCACTATGTGCCTGGTACGCGCCATGAGTCAAGAGAAAGTATGTTGGATCCTTGAGTGCTGGCTCGAAACCTGGCCATGCAAAACCAGTGGAGTTAGACCCAAAATAGAAAGTATCACAAAGGAAGCACGAAATAGAGAAACAAAAACCCAAGCAATAAATATATAGTAATATAGGTTCTGTAACGTAACTTAGGTCCATGGCTTATCCTAGTACAAAGGTCTAACCCTACAACCAAACAAGGACAAGGGTTGAATCCATCACACTATGATAGTCCATTTCCCTAAGCTACTAACAGAATAACATAATCACAATCAAGTCCAATTAATAAGATCGGCCAATCACTTGTGCGGGTTGTTAATTATGGAGTCTAAGATTATCTCAGAATAAAGCATAATAGGTATCCTCAGATCACGTTATTGCCGAGCATGAGCTAACCAAGCCAAATCAAATGATTATACAGGCACTTCACGAATTACACCAGTTTCTCGTAGGGCCACTGCGCTAGATCACGGTATTAGCCATTCCAATGTTCCTATAGTGAAACAGTGGCTCAAAATTATTTATAATATGTCAGATATTGCACTCCACTAAGGCAGATGATATACAGTATCTGGGGTAGCCATCCCAAAGAGCACTAGAATGAATCTCTGTGGGAAGGTTCGTTGGCATGATCTCGGGATACCGTTTTCTCCTAATATTACTACCACTTTTAGTTTCCTAATTAACCCTATATTGTTTTGAAATCTCAAGACGTGGCCACATGAGAATTTTTCTTAAGATGTCGTACAAAGTACGGATACACTAGATACGAATCCATGGAAGCTCAATCTGGATTAACCCGAGCATGTATGCAACATTCCATAAATCAATATCCTAGCCATGCTTTGGTACTTGACTAGCATATCATGTCCGAGTTGGGGGAAAAGTATATTTATAGTATTACGCGTTCAAAAATTTGGAGGCATTCTTGATGCACAACCCAAATATAAATTACTTTACACATAACACGGTATGTCGCACATAGGTGTATATTAGATCATGAACAATATCAGGCAATAATGGTATCAGCACAGATACAATATTCGAGTCCAATTACAAGATCATAAGCATGAGTTCTAGTACTTTGTTAGGTTAATGAGTCCATTCTCCCCTAGAGTCAATAACACAAGCAATAACCAGGATCAACCACATAGAGGATGATAAGAAACATTCCAAATAAAATAAGTGAACACATAATAAAAATTTTATGTGCACGCATGGAGTCACTAAGGATAACACATGCATGAAATTGTACGTGTGAAGGTCAGACGTATGCTCAGGGTGCCGCATGAAGTCAGGGCGCATAATTTCTCATGAAGTCAGGGGTACATAAACGAGGCAAAGTCCACTCTTCGGAAAAAATGCCTAAGTGACGGGCTATAAATAAAGTGTCAGTAATAAGACTGAAGTCATAGATGTAACAAGCCATAAAGTGCGTTAGAGAGAAAAGATAAAAAAATTAAAAAAAATGCTAGGGCGGGAGTGAGTCATGAGTCCAAGAAAAAGGGGGACGCATAGCTCACGGCCGCAGGATAACTTCCATGTGTCTAGGAGAGACAAAACAAAAGTTCAGACACTTGGCTTTTTCAAGCTCGAGTTTTAGAGCGCATGCGTCCTTCACATATGCGCCAACAAAATAGATGCATGCTGAATGCTCGGCGTATGGAGCTTCATCTTATCCATAAGTTTTTCCATGGCGGAAACTCCAAATTGAAAGTTAGGTTTTCTCCATGAAAACTTTGTCTATGGTCCAGATCCGGCAAAGTAAAGTTCTAAACCACTCAAAATCAAAATGCTCTACAACATAGAACTACAAGTTTTCAAAAACAATAAGTTTTTTGAAGATCAAAACCAAAAAAAATTTAATAACACCCACTCATAAAAAATCCAGATCTACACTATTCCATCCGCCAAATCCAAAAATACCAAGTTCTAAATATGCTTAAAATCACACAATAAACATAATAGACCAATAATAAGGAGGGTTTCTCAATTTCTCATGCAAGGTGTACTTGCCTATGGAGGGAGGGAAAAACCAAAAAGGGGGGAGGAAAAGAAAGAATGAAGAGGGAGAGAGAAAGAAGTTGGGCTATATAGCTAGGATTTAAGGTTTAGACCATGGGTTCAACTCATGACCAAAACCAACCCAAACCATAAACCAAGAACAAAAATAAAAGAAAAAATGTGTCTAGTCTCATGCAACCAAATAAATAACATGCCAGAGAGAAATAATACGCTCCCAAAATGTATACTAGGAACGGGGGGGTGACATATCTATCCACCTTAGAAAAATTTTGTCTTCAGAATTCGAATCCAAGTAAGGCTACAGAAGTCAATATAAGCATGATACAAATCTACAAGCAAATCTACACATGCAAGGAATAACATCCAGCACATAGGTGACCGGCTAATCACAGAATCTAAGATACAAAGGCATAAGGTAGATTATACCTTCTGAATCGAACAGGTGCGGGTACCGAGACTGTATATCGTCCTCGTACTCCCACATTGATTCTCTAAGAGTGCGATGGCCCCAGGCAACTCGGACAAGAGAAATAGTCAAGTTCTTGAGTACCTTCTCCCTTCGGTCTAGAATGGATATGGGTTGCTCCTCGTAAGATAATTCGGTACCAAAGAATCACTACAAAAATATGATAAAATAGCGACGTTTTTAGCGATGTCGTAATAAAATATCGCTAATGTTAACGACTTTAGCGACTCCAAAAATAAACGTCTCAATACGTCATTGTTGGCGAAGCATAGCAATGTTTATCGACTGTACTTGGGTTTTTTTAAAGAATAGTCGCTATAAATTTCTTTAACGTCGTTAAACGTCGCCAATTTTTCATATTTAGTGACGTTTAGCAACCTTTTTATCGATGTTGCTTTTTTTAATTAGCGACGTCGCAAACGTTGTAAAAAAATTTAATTAGCACGTTCAATTTAGACGTCGCTAAAAAGTTAATATAGGTTTTGAGTTTTTTATTTCCCCCCATTCTTTCGGTATCCCCTTCTCCCTCCTGCACCCCTTCCCCCCCCCTCCCCCCTACAAGGCGATCCCGACCCCTCTCGACTCCGGCAACCCCCCTCGTCCCCCTGCTCCGGTGACCCCGACCCTTCTCGACTCCGGCAACCCCCAATGGCCCCCTGCCCTGGCACCCTAACCCTATCTCCCCCTTGCTGACACGACACAGATGACACGGCACATATACATACACACACTAATACGACACGGATACACAAATACAGACACGACATGGACACACAAACATTGACACGAAACTAGGGTTAAGGCTTGTACGAAGGCGACACAAACATGGACACAAAACAGACACATACACTGACACGGGACATGACACAAACCCTAACCCTATCTCTCATCTAGTTAGTTGTCTGAGTTAATTAGATGCATCCTTGGGTATCGGTATCGTGTACAATACGATGCAGATATCGACTCAAGGAGAGTCGTATACATGGACATGGAAATGACTCTTCTAGTTAGCTTTAGCAATGTTGTGTCATATATATTCTAGTGGCATCCTTGGGTTATAGTGTCCATACTGTTACATTAGAAGATTAGGTTTAGATCTTGATAATTCAATTTATTCTATTGTTGTTATCAGGAGTGTGTATGGATCGTGCAGTATTTTGTTTGGGAGAAGAACGGAATGCTAAGGGAATACTATTGTATAGTGTGTCCAGAGTTGTTGAATCATTGATACTTAGCAAAATAAAATGTCGAGGAATACTAACGAGCGTTAACTAATATACAACATCAGTAATAGACAATAGACATTGATAATGAATGGATGTAGGGAATTTTCATGGGGTGCACATTTGCACGCATGGAGAACTGAGGTGAGATGCTACATTTGAACGAGAGTGGTGATATTCGTGGGTGTCCACCTAAGGAGATGCCGGGTTTTTCCATTGGACTGTAAGAATATTCAAAACTACGATTTAAAGGTATATGTGGAAAGGGTGAATTATTAAACGGTACATTTGCATGATTAAAGGAAGTGAAGCTATATACATATAAGACATGCTGGGGTTATTACAGTAGCAATAAACTATCCTTAAAGTTAAATTTCTAATTTAGCCCGCACGAGTACAATGAACATTTTTAATAAATTCTTCTCTGCTAATGTTAGTCATGTTAAAGATACTAAGTTGTGCTTAAGAAAGAGGTCATTTATCTTTATATTTTGAGGAATGGTATTAACCGAGGATGAATTGAGGAATTGATTGTGTGAGAAATATTATGAGGAAACAACTGACGATTGGTAATGAACTGTGCATGTGCTTTCGTTTGTGAATAGGTAAGTGATGGCTAGAATGGTAGATAGTATTTTCTTCGTAACTATATTACCAAGCTTGTGCCCTTACAAATGGAAATGATGAGCAAGGGAACTAAAAACAGTGTGTGTTTAAATCAGATGAAGCTTGGGGAAAGCCTAGCTAAATATTTATATATTCTATGTCAGATAGTTTGGAAGAGAAACAAGTGTGCAAATGGAAGATTTAGATGGTGAGTTGGGACTACAACTTGCAGGTCTTGTGTTAACGTGAGTGATGATAGGGGGCTTGAAATAATTGTATATATATTATGAATAAGGTTTTAGTTTGGTATATTAAGGAAAAATATAGAAGGGTTTTCCAAGGGTTAAACTAATAGTATTTAAGTATATTTAGTTGTACGTCAGATAGATATTAGAGGATAGATAATTAGGTCAGTACTTAATAAATTTTTATTCTTTATTTCTCTAGGTTCGTTGAACTTCGCGGACATGGACATTGGACAGAGCCTCATCTTCAGCCTGCGGATCCAGGCAAGTGTACCATGCTATATTGTATTTCAGTTTCCAGATATACTTTTATTATTTTATCTGTACATTATGTTACGCCCTTGAACCGAATTTGTTACTTAGCGTCCGGGTCATATCCAGATGTAGACGTTCATCGGTAACATCTAATATTGATTATTAGATATTTTTTGATACATTTATGTACCTACTTGGTTACATCAGAACCCTAGGATACATTCAGACACTGTCATCGTGCCAGACTTCCTATATCCTGATAGTGTTAGCATGACCGGAACCAGTGATGATTATAGGATCATGATTGGTGCTAGTTATTTTAGTATGACGAGACTGTTTAGATAGAGGTTCAGGCTCAGCGAGATGCGAATGTGTCTCGTTGACCGCATTGGGAGGGAAAGACAGTTACTAGACGCTATGGCTACCTCGCATACACTATATATATCCTTATTTACGTAGAGATCTTGTATCCGGAGTCGTAGTACTTACTTACTGTGTGTCTCTTTGCTCGGAGCTACGGGTACGCACTGTATGTCTCTGTGCCTCGGAGCTACAAATTTATATTTGGAAAGCCCACCTATCGAACATTATCTTCAGGTTGTGTCTCATTTAGGTGGTTATTCTAGATTACACCGGCATATCACATATTTCCTTTCTGTTTTCCTATGGCATGTTATTTTTGTACCTTGTTACGTCCCTCTGAGGACTTGGTTTTCTTTCAGGCATAGGCGAGGAGGATTACCCGGAGGAGTACGGACCGAGTGCATATCCAGGAGCAGGACTTGTAGCAGAGGACAAGATCCTTCCCAAGGACTTTACTTGATCCCCGGTAGTGACTTCACCTTGGATCCGGTATTATTATCTAGTTAGCAAATATCGGCCATAGTTATCTTATTGCTTCCTTTCATTCAGTACTTGTATTAGCGGGTTTGTCCTCGTGTGACTCTATCCGGTTTGTATTAAGATATATTTCCAGACTTATTTTTTCTTTCTACACATTAGTAGACTTGTTTTCTCTATGGGTTTCATATTCTTATGTTTGTGGATGAGATTAGTTATATTGCTTATGTTTAAATATTAGGTTATATCATTGTACTTTACAGCTTAGGTGCAATCCAACGGGTCCATTAGATTGGGAAGCCCATCAGAGTGTACATGCTGGCCAATGCCACGTGGCTCAGTTCCTTATTTTTGGAACTAGAACGTGACATAGTTTTTGTGGTGGCCCATGCAATTTTGAATTAAATCATCTTGGTAACTTGAATGTACCAAGCGAGCCTACAACTAGGAATAGATATTAGTATCTCATCTACATGTTTGATTACCTCTCTTTAACACCTCTACTTCATCCTTATTTTGCCAAATTACATCTTGTTATTTCCAAATTGCTGATCGTAAGCATGACCTCTTTTCAGAGTTATAAATCTCCGTAGTGGACGTCTTGCGCAGCCAGGCGATGTACCCCGGGACGTCGGATCGTCTGAGGAGCCAACACTGGGGTGGGTTCTTCTATTGACCCCTGCTCCCCAGGGACAGTCATCTAGGCACCAAGAGGTGCCATCGGGCGAGCACCAGCTCCCGTACTAGGCGGAGCATAAGTACCAGCGGGCCGCAGAGCAGGAGGAGGAGCAGATGCCCCCATCACCTCTATTTCTTCCACAGATGCCATACAAGCCCTTACCACCGGGGCAACCCATGGACGGGTCGTAGATATTCTAAATGATCTACGTTATGATGCAGGCCCAGCAGCAGGTCTAGCAGCAGGCTCAACAGCAGGTCCAGCAGCACCAGGCTGAGTCTTTGAGAGAGAGTATTGTGACGGCTTTGGGACAGGCGCCACTACCAGCTCACCAGTCGACGATGGGGTCTGTCATATATAATGCCCCAGAACCGCACGGTGTGTTACGCTGAGTCTGATTAAATAAAACAAATGCTGGTTACATTTGATTTGTTGGATTTTGGGAAGAAGTATTGATTGAGTTGATTTCATGTGCAGATGGCTAGCAGAGTTCGATGGAAATCAGGTGTTCGTTCAGAACAGTACTGAGATAGCTGGATGGAAGCGATAATGCCGTCTTCCTTAGTCCGATCGGTTGGATGATTTAGAGAGCACATCCTGCTCGCACGGTCATACCAGTTGAGTTGATCGCGCTTTGCATCAGACCACGGGTTCAAGGAATTGGCCGTATCGACAGGACATGATGCTTAACGGGATCAAATATTGTGAGTGGGCTCTTTTCCTTCTCCTCTACTCCTTCATGCCTAATAATATGGAAAACACGTAAAGGCTTGAACACTTGGGTTGAAACTTGGGAATCACTACACTGAGGCGTGCATAGAGTGTACGTCGTTTGCTTGGATAGAACTGTGGCTTGAATTGATTTACGCGTATGAATAGTTGGAGCTAGAGTTGGATTATACACTCGAGGCAGTTGGTTGAATAATTAGGATTATGCTTGGACAGTTGGAATAATACATTAAGGCATTAGGAATATCAAGAATTTGGACGAGCGAGCGTGCATCCGTGCACGAGTATCACTTGGGCGCTTTGTCTTACAAAGCGAGCAGTTGTGGTTCGAAATTGAACAACTGCATCGACGAGGGTATTGTGCCACTGATGGAGCATTGTGCCACTGTTGGGGCATTGTATCATGGGTTTGTTCTGAGTTGGGGTATTACACCCAATTTGAAACACTGTGTTGAGAAGCGGCATTGTGCCTATGGGCATAACTTGATATTTGGTGCCTTAGGCTATATGTTGGAAGAATGGTTATGGATTCTTTGGTTATGGATATTTTGGTTGGATATTTGGTTGAACGAGTCTAGAATCGCTTGATGGGGCGAGAATGCTCGATCCTCTCGTCATACCTACTTGGTGTCTGCATGTCACGGACAACTTGTGCACAAGTTTTGGCATTTCCTCGAAATGGCATTTTTGGGGCACTGGAACCGTATCGATCCGGAGGAAAATATTAGATTCGTGCTAGTCGCGATGCATTACGGGACCTCCAGCGGGGCTTGCTACCCGGGCTGATAGGACATGTCGTAATGCTTGGAATATGTCCTTTATGGCTTTGCCAGTGACTTCATATAGATAAGAGTTGGTTTGCTTTACTTTGGTTGGTTTGTGCTTCGTGTAGGCGCGGCCACCTTGCCTCGGCAAGAGTGTGCACTTTGATTTTGGATGATAAGCTTTGGTTGAGGAAGGATATTGGGGCTTGGTTGATGGTTCGATATATTATCGTGCATGCGATGGCTTGAGTAGGATGGTTTGCATGCTAGAATGCCTCGAGTTGGTTATGTATTGCTTGTCGTTTGGATTGAGTTGAATGGTTGCATGCTTAAACTGCTTTACAGCTTTCCTTAACATGTCATTCCTTTGCCATGAAATGAATCTAGGATTCAACTAGAAAGATCACCATATAACTGTTTGCATTCACTATTTACTTAGTGTCGGCTTAGACGAGTGGGTTACCCCGCTCACCAGTACGGATGTGTACTGACCCATATTTGTGAGCAATATTTCAGGTACGTAGGCGTAGTGGCGCTGTTTGGATATACGAAACATGATATATGAACTGTAAGTACCTTTGTGGGCTAGAGAAAAAGAGCAAGAGTATTTTATCGCCTTCGTGGCATCACCTTCGTGGCATTGCCTTCGTGGTATTTCATTTGGACCCTATCAAGAGCTTCGCTGCGTATACTCTGATCTATGCTTGGTACACAATACTTGATTTTTGTTGCAACTTGGTTGTTTCAATGATAACTTTGGTGTTTAACAACATCGTCTTGTACTAGCGCAACTCCAGGCTCGTACGATATCACGTCCCGAAGAGAACGATTGTCCTGCGGGAGAGTTGCAACATGGTAATTCACGTTCAGCGGGGACTATTGAGCTTGCGGGAGATTAGGGCATGACATCATAGACTTCCATCATATGATACCACTTCCCTTTGCTGATACAGAGGAGCCGACTAGAGTACATGTATAACTTACCAATATTCAACACCAGTTGGAGGCCACCGATCTCCCGAGGCATAGATGGATGATTGTTGTCAGGATGCAACTTACCAGCAACGCTCATCACTGGTGGCTTTCATAGGATGAGAGTTTAGGGCCCAATCGGGTCACTTGGGAGGAGTTCTCTAGGCTCTTCAAGGAGATGTTTATTCCTTCTATTGCCAATGCGAAACTTTGGGACAGGTTCTAAAACCTCAGGCAGGAAAGTTTAACCATTGAGGAGTACAATGCTGAGTTCCTCCGCTTGAGCCATTTAGCCCCATACTTGATCCCGACTGAGGAGAAGAAGGACGAGAAGTTCTACGAAGGCCTGAGTTTTGAGACACAGAGGTTTATTGGATCTATAGCCCCCACCTCCTACTTCGAGGTTCTGTTAACAGCCCGATGCCATGATCGCATCAACAAGATAGAGGCCAGTCTGAAGCGCTCATATGCATCATCATCATCGTCAGTTCGAGTACCGCAGGGAGGACCTATGAAACATTCTATAGTACCACAGCAGTATAGAGCAGCACCCTTGCAGGGACCAGTGATTCCCACTTGCCATTACTGCGGCAAGAGGGGACACATGTTGAGGGATTGTCGATGGAGGATGGGAGTATGCATGAGATGTGGATCTGACCAGCATGCAGTCAGGGATTATCCAGAGAAAAGGGTTCCAGTACCGATGGCTCATCGACCAGCCTTACTAGCACCAAGGCCCTACCAGCAACCTCTTGGGCCAGTCTTTCCAGGACCGAGGCTGCCCTACGCAGGAGTTGGGGCGATGCGACCACTAACACCAGGAGGAATTCAGAGGAGGCCACCCTTGGCCCCACAGGAAGTTCGTTTCCAGCAGACTCGACAGCAACCGAGGGCACCAGCACCGGGACAGGGCCAAGTCTTTACGATGACCAATGGGGAGGCGAAGACCGCTAGAGAGGTGATCGCAGGTACTATTTTAGTAGCTTCATTACCAATAATAGCATTATTTAATTCTGGTGCCACACACTCGCATAGCTGCTAGTTTTGTGGCCACCCGTAGAATAGCAACTGCACCCCTTTTGAAGATTAAGAAGATTCTAGGGTGTTGATCACTACAAGGCCACTGGTAGATAAAGGTCTGTCAGTGTAAGAAAACCTACCGATTCGATACAATAATTGTCTTTGACGCCATGGTTGCATAGGTTATTTATGGTGAAGGAGACTACAAAAAATATGAGTTGGCACAGGCGAAAACAGATCGAAGGAGTATTGGATCATCCATCCGATGGAGAAGCATTGAAGCACTTTGATCGAGAGTATCCAAATTTTACTTCGGATCCGCGTAATGTCAGATTGGGGCTCTCCTCCGACGGTTTTAGCCCATTCGGACTTTTGGGCTTCCAGTATTCGTGTTGGCCTATGATCGTCACTTCGTACAATCTACCGCCTTGGATGTGCATGAAGAGTCCGTATATGTTCCTAAGCATTATTTTCCCGAGTCCGAACAATCCGAAGAGGAATATCGATGTATATTTACAACCGTTGATAGATAAGTTGAATCAGTTGTGGGAAGTAAGTGCCAACACGTACGATATTTCTGGAAAGCAGAATTTTCAGATGAGGGTAGCACTTATGTGGACCATCAATGACTTTTCGGCCTATGGAATATTATCAGGATGGAGCACTCATGGTCGTCTCTTATGTCTGTATTGCATTGACCGCACTAAGACTTTTATTTTAAAATATGGAGACAAATCATCCTTCTTCGATTGTTATCGACAATTCCTACCGAAGAATCATCCGTACTGGAGGAACAAGAATACTTTTTGTGCCGACGTTGTGGATAAGGCCAATCCACCACCAAGGTAGCCCAGATACATGATATGGAAAGAGGTAAAAGATTTATCAAGTGCTATCAAAGAGCCTGCTAAGGGGAACAAGTGTGGCAGATTTGGTCGCACTTATAACTGGACAAAGAGGAGTATATTCTAGAATCTGCTATATTGGAGCACCAATCTGATCAGACATAACCTTATCTGCCATAGAGAAAAATGTGTTTGACAACATAATTAATATTGTAATGGACGTAAATGGGAAGACGAAAGATAATCTGAAGGCCAGGTTGGACTTAGAAGAAATATGTAGACGTCCTGCGTTGCATTTGATAGAGGAGAGGAATGGAAAGTTAAAGCAGCCTAAGACAATTTTCTCACTAGAGAAGGAGGATAAAGGGAGACTTTATAGGTAGATTTAGGGCCTTAAATTTATAGACGGTTACATGTCGAACTTGAGAAGATGCGTCGTCCTCAAGGAGAATAAATGCGCGGGTATAAAGAGCCACGATTGTCATGTATTCATGGAGAGGTTAATTTCGTTTGCATATCGCGAATTCTAATCGCAGGTCATCTGGGATCCATTGACAGAGCTCAGGATATACTTCAGAGATCTTTGTTCTACTAAGTTGCTAGTCGATCGTCTAGAAAAGCAAGAGAAGGACATTGCGGTAACACAGTGCAAGCTCGAGAAGGTGTTTCCTCCTGGAGTCTTCGAGTCCAAGGAGCATTTGCCAATTCATATTTCCTATGAGGCACGTGTTGGTGGACCTATCGGTTATCGGTGGATGTACCCGTTCGAGCGGCATCTGAATCACCTAAAATGAAAGGTAAAAAATAAGGCACGAGTTGAGAGTTCTATTTCTGAAGCTTATGTTCTCGAGGAGTTTACAAACTTTTGCTCGACGTATTTCAAACCTCATGTTTCTACTAGTAGAACGAGAGCTTCAAGAAACGACGACAGAAATCAGGAATCTAATGATGCAATACTGAAAGTATTCAATGCATTCAGAAAGCCTTCGGAGAAAATGAAGAAAAGATATTTGAAAGACAACGAGGTAAGGGCTTCGCAGTTGTATATATTTCTCAATTGCGATGAGGATGAAATGGAGAAGCTAGAAAGGTAAGTAATTAATAGGTCCATATTTATGTCATCTCAATGTAATAGTATAATGCTACTAATCGGCGGTTGTAGATATTACTCAATGCTACTAATCAGCGGTTGCTTTATTATTTTTCAGCATATATAATGATGAGATGAGGTCGGTTAGACCCTACATAACAGACGAAGAAGTAGAATAAGAAATGAGACGTCATTTTTCTTCTTGGTTGAGCACATATGTAAGAAACTCGGTAATTACTTTTTCTGTATGCACTTGCACAATAAATAACTTACTATCACTTGCACAAAAATTAAACTTCTTTGTACGTCAACCGAGTCAAAGGTGCCGAGATCTTAGCAAAGTCTGACATAAATCTTCTGTAGTATCCTGCCAAGCCCAGAAAACTACGCACCTCTGCCAATATCTTCGAAATTGGCCAGTTCTCTACTACATCTACCTTCTTAGGATCAACTGACACTCCTACTCCAGAAATAATGTACCCAAGAAAGGATATGTGATCTAGCCAAAACTCACACTTACTAAGCTTCGCATATAACTGGTGCTCCCTCAAAGTCTGCAATACTATCCTGAGATGTTCTTCATGTTCCTCCTCATTACTAGAATACACAAGGATGTCGTCGATAAATACTACCACAAATTGGTCTAAGTATGGCATAAAAATATGGTTCATCAAATCCATGAATACCGCTGGAGCATTAGTCAGTCTGAATGGCATAACTAAGAATTTGTAATGCCCATATTGTGACCTAAATGTTGTCTATTGTGACCTAAATATTGTCTTTGGTATATCTTGCTCCTGAACTTGCACCTGATGATATCCTGATCGCAGATATATCTTAGAGAAGACTCTTGCTCCACTTAATTGGTCAAACAAGTCATCAATCCTAGACAACAGATACTTGTTCTTCACTGTCACCGCATTCAATCGCCTTTAATCCATGCACAACTACGTCGACCAATACTTCTTGTTCACCAATACCACTGGTGCTCTCCACGGTGATCCACTGGTCCGAATGAACTTCTTTGCCTTCAGTTCTTTCACGTATCGATATAACTGATCAAGATCTGATAATGACATTGAGTATACCTTCTAGGATATTGGTTTTGCTCCTGGCATCAACTCTATACAGAACTCTACTTCTCTAACTGGGGGTAATCCGGGAAGCTCGTCGGGAAAGATGTCCATGAATTCTTAACTATTTTAAGTATCGGGTGTAAACCCCCTGATTTTTTAGGAATTTTAAAAATCAATTTCCATAATTTTTAGGAATTTTCTGTAATTTTTAACTAATTAAAAATCAAGGTATTTGGAATTAAATAATTTTAGATGATGTTAATAAATATTAAAATATTATAAAAATAATATTTTTTGGTGTAAAATAAAATATTAGACATAGGATAATTTTCCTAGAATTTATTGGACCCCGAAAATATTTTCTTAAAGACCTAAAAACTAATTATTTATTAAACCAAAATAAACCCTAAATAAATTTGGTTTAATTTTGACCCAAACCGACCTGAATCGGACCGACCCGGTCTAGCTGAACCGGGCCCAAATCCTAGCGGGTCAGATCCGGGCCCGATTAGCCGACCCGACCCGACCCGACCGGAAACCCGACCCGTTAACCCTAACCCCCAACTTCCCCGACCCGGCCGCTTCACCTCCGCCGCCCTCCGCCCGTAACCGCCGGCTGCCCCGCTCCCCGCGCCGCTCGGCCTCCCCGCAACCGCCGGCGACCCCTCGGTTCCCCCCCTGCAACCGCCGTCCGCTCCGCCTATTTAATACCCCGCTGCCTCGTCGTCGTCCCCGGCCAACCCCGTTGTTCCGTCGTCTCCACCCGTCGCCCGCTGCCACCGTTGTCCCCGGCCTCTCCCTAGCGCCTCTCTCCACCGGCCACCTCCCGCAGCTCCATTCTCCGCCTTCAGCTCCAGCCCCCACTCCGTCGAGCTCCCCAGCGCCGACGACGCCTCCGCCTCGACCTCGCCGGCAACAGCAACAGCAACAGTAGCAGAACCTCGCCGCCTCCAGCTCCGGCAGCACGGTCGACAACTCCGCAACGAAGACCCCGACGAGCAGCTGCCAGCGCCGCCACCAGCCCCGGCCATCTCCGACGGCTGGAAACCCTAACCCTAACCCTAGCCGCCGTGTCGCGAAGCGCGCATTTCAGCACTCTACGGAGCCCTGTTCAGGTAGTCATTTCTCTCTCCTCGCTGCCCCGTTTCCCGTTCTGTCTGCTGTGATGCGAACCCTGCATGACCCTCTCGATAACCGTGTAACCCGCTCGATGTGTCGCGTCCTGTGGCGATCGCGAACTACAATCCAAAATCAGGAAAATATTTGCCCTATTTTTTCTCGGAACTGAGTGCGCCCTTCCAAACGGGATGACTTGGTCATGTGCAGACTTTACCGAAAGGTGCGTGCCGTTAATACGGACGTGTAGAATTTTGCGGAAGTTGATTTGGATGTACGTGCACACCGAAATCAACGCGTATCCGTCGACAACACCTCGTATCGGCCTTATTTTGGAACTCGTTGTAACTTCGTGTACACACGTCGGATCGAAACAAAACTTACGTCATCGGACTCGTAGCAATACGCTGGTCATGTGACCCAAGTTTGGTTCAATTCTGAGAATGTGAACAAAATCGCGTATCGTGGGCCCCACGACTCTACTTGACGGGCGATTTTGTGATCGGCTCATCAAAATCCAGTTTTGGATGTTCTGTTGGGTTCGTATCGTCGTTCTGGACTTGTGGACACTAAGTTTGACGAATTTGGAGAATATTGTCTCTGACATATTTTTTGGTACGAAGAGGACCACATGTGGACGCCGCTTTGACCAAGAACTATCATTTTTGCCCCTGTATCCAAATTAGACTCAAGGATAGGTATTTCTAGCTATTTGATATTTTCTGAACCTGATGGTGATGTTTATTTCAGCAACCGGAGGAGTACCTGCAAATCCCGCTGATACCAGAGCAGCAGTTGGAGCCAGAACCCCAGGCAAGTGTACCTTGCCAAACTTGCAGTACCTGCTTCATATTGTTATCTTAATTTATTTATATGTACATGCTTAACCTAGGACCGTGTGACATTGCTTAGCGTCCGAATAATATTCGGGTGTCAACACTGTACGTATAGTTTTCTAATGTCATCTAGACATGGATATCGAGACCCTATACATTCTCGTGCTTGCATTATCAAGTACGTCATACCCAAGACACCTGACACTATTTATGAGACAGAATCTTCCTAAAATATTTATGGTGATTCTGTATAGGTTACAGGATTTGTGACATAGACATTATATTCTTAGCTATCTTATGACTTGTTGCATTAGTTATGATCTTGCGTGTCATGGACATGAGACGTGTGATTACATTGGGTGGGGAGAGATTTACCATACAAAAGGCTGATTATATATATATATATTAATTTACTGGAGGTGCCTTAGACTCTGACACAGAGCTTCGGTACATTGTTGGCCCTTCGAGAGAATACTGCTATGGGTTTCCCCGACACAGATCCTATAGTAGTCTCAGCCCGAGTATGATTAAAACTCTCACTTGCATATCACTTAGCTGGTTATATATTTTACCCTATTGTTTCATTTATTGTTGCACTACATTATTTTTTGGCATGAGTTATTTTTGTACCTTGTTATATCCCCTGAGGACCTGGATTCCGGATTATGTCCCCAGGATTAGCTGACGAGATCTATCCCGAGGTATACGGGACCGGAGCGTTAGCAGGAGCAGAAGCAGGAACAGGTGCATACATTGGAGCAGTACCAGGAACCGAGGACGAGGTGATTGCCGAGGATTTATCCTGAGTATATGCTTCTTCTATACTCAGTCTTTGAATCAATATTAAAATTCGTGTTTGATGAACAACTGTATCAGACTTGTTATCGGGTTGTTCCCCGATTTATTTTACTTGTGACTTGATGATGATTATATTTTCTTTTGTTGATATTGATGTATTCATTTCTGTGGATGAGATTAGTAGACCCTTATTGTTGTATTACAGCTTAAGTATACCATGATGGGTCCATTAAATTGGGTTTGTACATCGGTGTGTGCTGCTGGCCATTGCCACGTGTCTAGTCCCTCGATATTTTGGGACTGGGGCGTGACATCGGGTCCTCTTCCGTTGCTACTATTACAATTCCTTTCTTATGATGGTCTTCTGCTATTCTGCTAAGAACAAACTCTTCTAGATCAGGGACTCTAAACAATAATCTACCCTCATGATAATCTATCGTCGCATGACTGTCTCTCAACCAGTCCAAGCCTAAGATAACGTCAAAGTTACCCATAGAAAACTCGATCAACTTCGTAGGTAATAAATTTCTACATACTACGACTGGACATGCTAGGCACACCCTACTAACTCCTACGATCCTATTGCCAGTGAGTATATTCAGCCTCTCTAGCAATGCCTCAAACTTTAATCCAATACATGTCGCATATTTTGCATATAAAAATGAGCGCGAAGCTCCAGAATCCAATAATGCTATGGCAGAAAAGGTTATAACGCCCCCCTGCTTATAGATACGAGAGACTTGATCTAGGGTCCTGGGCAGAATGACAAACCAAATAAAGAGGAAATATTACCTTCCACTATGTCGCCTGACATCATAGCTTCTTCCAGGGATAAGGTGAACGCCTGCCCTTGGCCTTGTCCACTTCCCTGCTACTGCCTTCCCTGGTGTCGTTGTTGTGGTCCTTGTTGTTCCTGCTATTATTGTTGTCGGTACAATTGAGCTTGCATTGGCAACGGACCCTGAGCTCTGATACTGCTAGTCCTCCTTGCTTCACTTCCCTTGGAGCCGGCAATACAGAAAACTGTTGTACTGGTCCTCTTGGCCTCTGTATCATTGGACAAGTGGCAACCCTATGATCGGGACTTCCATATCTCAACCATAGTCTATTTGTTGTCGAGCAAACATCTCGGGTATAACCTCCCTTGCCATAATATGTACAACCTGTCGGCGTTCCCCGTTGTTCTTGTTGTTGCTGCCTCGACTGCTGCTACCTGTAGAAGCATAAAAAATACGCTGGGGAAAGCACGCATAAAACAGAGCTCCAACACTAGGTGGCGTGAAACATAACTCCAGAGCCATTGGCGTACAGCAGAGCTTTAACGCTATTCAGCATAAAACATAGATCCGGAACAACCCGCGTAATGCAGTATTTCCAGACTGCTTCGGCGTAAAAAGGTTGCTACATCGCCACTTTGGCGTAGAACTCGTCTGCTTTTAATGCAGTAGGAAGTTGTACGAGGAACTCTTTGTATTTCTCGAATGAACCTGTCAGTTGAAGCAGTGAACTTGACTCCTGACAAAGAGGACTGCACGACGATCGAGAGGACGACTATTATGATGATTCTGTACAGAGCCCCAAACTGTCGTTTAGTGACACAATCCTTGATATAAGATATCATTTACACATCCAAGGGATATGCTGCCTGTTTTACATAGGCAAAGATGAGCTTTTACGCTCAGGAAGAGACGAAACCAACCGCCACGTCAAAAGTTGTTCTTCATACAGAACTCGAGGCACGTCTCTGCAGTTAATGCGCGAGATGGGGGCAGATCTCTGTATTTAATGCACGAGATTTGGTTCTACTTTCGAAGACTGGGTGAGCTATAATTAGGGCTAATACGTCCACATCACCATCCCCGCACATTACGTCAACCAGGCTATTTTCAGCTATAGGAGCACGCTGTACGCTATCTCCTAGAAATACGCCGACCTGGCTATTTTTCAAACTATAGGAGTGCGCCGTATGCTATCTCCTCGAAATACGCCAACTCAGTCTATATTTGCAAAGGTGCGTGATAAGACTATCTGGCCCAGAATACGCTCAAAACCTCAGTCAAAGAAGGATAACTGGCTATCTTTACGCTGGTTACCTATTCATGCAGCATCAAGCTTTACGCAGAATTTAGCTTCTACGCCAACATCGCAGAATTTGGCTTCTACGCCAACATGACAGATACTGGGCTTCTATGCCAACATGACATCTGTTTTGGCTTCTATGCCAATTTGACAATTATTCGGCTTTTACGCCATCAGAACAGCTATTTGGCTTTTACGCCAACGAGACAGTTACTTGGCTTTTATGCCAACCATCTCTACGCGAGGGGTAGTTATCTATGTGGCTTGCATGTCGTGGTCTTCGGAGAAGTTATACGCGTTATCTCATAATGGAACACGCGTCACACGCCAATTCAGGAGATCATTTATACGTGGGTAGCAGTTATTATAACCGCCGCGTAAAAGGTGCAGCTCTCTCTACTGTTCGGTTTCTACGCCGACTGTAGCTGAACTCTATAAATAGAGACCTCCGTCCACGGAGGTCCAGGGTCGAGGTCGAAAAGGTGAGAGGGTCGAAGAAAAAGGTGGAAAGTCGAAAATTTTTCAAGAAAGGAGTATATCCAGAGAGTATTTTGGCAACGAGAGTTCAATCCCTCCTGCAGTCTTTGAAGCTTCTTTTTTTCGTCTTCTACAGTACTTCTTCATCATCGTGTGGTCCAAAGGACAAAGTGATCGACTACAGATCAGACTCCTATAGCAATATTTCCCCAGAATCAAACTTTTGTACTTAACATCCTCGTATAGGATTAATTGTACTTCTTTTTCTTGTTTATAAACCAAAGAAAGGGTTTCGTATAAACCTAGTTTCAATTTTTTTCGTTTATTATCAAACACAAGATGGCGGCTCTGCTGGGAACTAATTTCTCATCTGACGAGAAAACTATTGCTCAACACTATGTTGTATCCGTAGGATCAACGAAGAAGACCTTGGTCGTCCAATTCGACCAATCGGCTTACGAAGACATACTTCGAGCAGGGGGTAGCTCTCGTTCCCTCTCCGTCCAAGACAACAAAAAATTGCGTAAAGTATGGATGCCCCGGACATCCTCTACCGTTCCTGCGGACTCTCTCTCTCCAAATAACAAGGTTGTAGCATCGCAACTTGTGCGCCCCGCGCGTAAAACTTTCTCTCGTCTGTGACGTGGCAGACAAAGCTTCTGGCGGTGCCTCAGTACCGATCTAGAAGTCTACTCTGCGCCCTGCGCATAAAACTTTGTCTCTCGTCTGTGACATGGAAAATAAAGCTTCTGGCAGTGCCTCAGTTCCAATCCAGAAGTCTACTCCGCGCCTTGCGCGTAAAACTTTGTCTCCCGTCTGTGACATGGCAGACAAAGCTTCTGGCAGTGCCTCAATGCCAATCCAGAAGTCCACATCGCGCCCTGCGCGTAAAACTCTATCTCCCGTCTGTGATGTGGCAGACAAAATTTTTGATAACGCCTCAGTGCCAATTCAGAAATTTCAAATGCGCTCCGCGCGTAAAAATACATCTTCCCTCTGTGAAGAGGCAGATGGTCCTTGCAATCATCGCAAGGGAAAACAAGTGGCAGATTTCCCGACCTCTCGGCTTTTGCGCCATCAAGAGAAGAATCTGCCCGCTCTTCAGATTACGCGAAATGCTAATGGCCGATTGAGGACTTCCTCAGTTTTACGCCAACCTATGCAAAGTTTCAGATTACACCAGGACAAGCCCTTCAGCGTAAAGAAGGCCCAGTTTGTGGATAGATACGCTCCTCATGGATCATGTGCTACTCACATGGCTGAACTGCTGTATTCGTATGGCAGAGAGAGAGTTATGATTCCCAATATCCGTGCTCCAACTGATGTAAAAAGGCAGAATAAGCCTTCTTCTTCTTCTGTTAATCCTCCTGACTTGCGTAATTTCTTGATCCAGAAGCGCAAAGACAGGGGTCAAAATCAAGGCTTAGTGCCTCTAACTACCAAGCATGGGAAGATCATGTGGGAAGTAGCGTCAACATCAAATATCGTCGTGACATATGGGCCGCATGAAGAATTTGTCTTTATTGTTCCACCTACTCGGAACAATCAGCATTTGATAATCTTCAGTCGAATACGGAATAGACTGATTATACAAGATGATTCTCACGAGTCTGATTCTAGAAAAATACAAATCCACAGATATAGCCCACAGGCTTTGAAGATTATGCAAAACATGGGTTATGATCTGAAGTTGAAACAAGACCTCAATTATGGAAAAGGCAGAAGAATACCGTTGCATGGTGATCCTTACTGTCAACGAACTCGTTTTGGGTTAGGATATATCGTATCTCTTGCAAAATCCAAACCTCCCGAGTCTGATCCTGTAATGTCAGATGCAGGTCCTTCTAAATCAAATTCTGTGGACAAAGGTAAACACAAAGAAGAAGAAGAAGAACCAGACAACGACATGTCTGGGGGTCATCTCCGTCGACAAAATAGAGCAGCATACAAAGCTGGGGGTAGAATTCCCTCTGTGTCCGAAGATGATGCAACTACGATCGTCTTTCCCAAAGACTGTAAGACTCAGGCATCGGGAGCCCGAAAGCCAAAAGGTACTTTCTCCTTCGATGATGATGACATCATTGAAATCTTCACTATATTGATGAAGGAAAACATGCTTCGGCTACCCAACATCAGATACCCTGAAAGGGCAGGCAAGGTCGATAACCCAGAATATTGCCTCTTTCATCGGTACATTCATCACCCCACAAAGGCATGCTATGTACTGAAAAGGAGAATCCAGGAGTTGATCGACGCCAAAGTCATCACTTTGCATTTATAGCAAGGAGACGGTCAGGGCAAATTGATCTCACTTCCACGTGGCAATTTGCTCCCTCAAGAAATACCGGGTGAGGAGTCCCTAAAGTCTCTCCAGCGGAGCAACCTTCAGGAAATCACTCTCCAGTAAGTTTTTCGGACATCGGTTCACGTCCATATTACCTCTGAACTGTTGTCCAAACATTTCTTCCCCAGCCGAGTTTTTGCCATGTCCAGGTGACTTCTGAGCAAACCTCCCAGGTTGTTGCTATCGATTAGTTCACGTCCATATTACCTATGAACTACATCTTTTTCACTTTCCCCGACAGAGTAAATCCATCACCACCAAAATGGTCACCTCCATATTGCCTCTGTCCGATTTTTCTTTATCCCCACCAATTCATATCTTACCACGTCCATATTACCTCTGAGTAAGATATTTTTAGAACTTTTCCATGACCACATTACCACTAAATAAAGTTCAGCTCTTCGGCTTTCTACTATCACGGTCGCATAATCCCTGGTAGTGCTAGTCATTTCAGCTTATTACCTGTACTTAATGTCCATATTACCTCTGAACTGCTGTCATAATATTTCTCTCGGGCTGAGTTTGTCATGTTCATATTACCTCTGAACAAACCCTCCGAGTTTTGGCTATCGATTTTCATGTCCATATTACCTCTGATATCGGTTGTCATCTCAACTTAACACTCGTACTTAAACTTTAAGTACGCCAGTGGTGTTAAGTCCACAAAAAAACTGCCATGTCCATATTACCTCTGAGCAGATGTATACCTTCATCCTCAGTGGAGTCATAACTCAAAAGTTTGTCATGTTCATATTACCTCTGAACAAACCTTCCAAGTTTTGGCTATCAATTATCATGTTCATATTACCTCTGATATCGGTTGTCATCTCAACTTAGCACCCGTACTTAACTCTAAGTACGCCAGTGGTGTTAGGTCCATATTACCTCTGTCAGGGCTTGTCCTAACTTATTTGCACTCTCGTGCACAAGAAGTAACAGGTCCACCAAAAACCTCCCTATGGAGTATCCGCAATGGAAACGGACATTAGTTCACGTCCATATTACCTCTGAACTATCCTCATTTTTCCCAGCGAATAAAGAGTCAGTCCATATTCATCCCCACAGAGTCATATTTTTCCACATCCATATTATCTCTGGCAGGACTTGTCTCAAACCCATTACTTGCACTAACGTGCGCAAAAAGTAACAAATTCACAAAAATCCTCCAGCAGGATGCTTTATACTAGCCACGAAACCTATGATAGGTCTTGTTTCGAACTTATTATTTGCACTTAACGTGCGTAACAAATAATAGGTCCACCAGAGATCCCCCAGTGGGATGTCCTCAACAAGCACGGTATTGTACTACGTCCATATTACCTCTGGTACGATATCCGAAGCTCACACAAACAATCATAAAGAAAGGGAGGGCCCTCATGTGATTGAAAACACATTCTCAAATAGCGCTTACAGATGAGCCAAGCCTAATGAAGTTTTGATAATGGCTCCTATCAACGACAAATTCCTGAAGAAGTACTATGCTTAATCTTCTTTGCTTAGCAGAGTATAGTGAAGATTCCATTTCTGATGACACTACTTACAAAGGTTAGTTGGATCATATTCTATCAGGTACTGATGACCTCTGAATATATCTGCTTAACTAATTTGTAAACCTATCATGTTCATATTACCTCTGATAGTGTTTTGTATACAAATTTAGTTGGATAATTCTGTTAGGTTCATATTTCTCCTGAATAGATTTACATTCAGCCAAGCCTTAACGAAAGTATATCATGTTCATATTACCTCTGATATCACTTTTATCTTAGCCTATCATTTATATTCTAAAATGATGGGTCCACAAAGTCATAAGAAGTATCTTTATTATCTCTGTGAAGAGCAAATTACATAGAAAAGTAAAAAGTACATCATTGGGGAGTAGTCAAATCACGAATCTGCTGCACCAAAGCGGTCATCCTCTCATTCCTGGAGTCCAAGATGTTAGCGCGAGCCCGTTCCAGTCGTGCCTCGTCATCACTCAGGAGGGATAGTTCGGACCGAGCATGAACAAAACCGGCGCGGATGACTCCCGCACGTGCCAAGTTCCGCTGAGCTGTATCCATTCGGCCCTTCACCACATCTAGAGCTGCCGATGATTAGAGAGCCCACTCCTTTGCCTGAGCGAGTTTAGCTTCCAATTTGCGGACCCTCGCTTCGTTTCCCTCATGTTCGGCCTCGCTTTTCGTTAGAAGAGGAATAACCTCCTCCAAGACGACCTGCTCTTCATCCATCTCCTGCTACTGTGTCTGGATGGATTTATTTAAGCATTCCATCTGTTCAGCAAGCTTTGCAGTCAAAGAGTCATACTCGGCCTGAATCATATCATCGATGTTGCCTCGAGATAGTTGTAAATACTCGTTAATAGGTTGTTCTAAACCATTAACTATTTGCTCTAGCGCATTAGCCCTTTCAGCGTCACTGAAATTTCTAATCTACGCTATAGTGAGATTGGAGGACATCTTCAGAGCATTGAAGCCTAGATTCTTCTCCAGCACCATCGATATCAATGTTTTCAAAGTAATGTAGAACACACTAGTATATTGTTCAACTAACATGGCATAGCCCGAATGGACGCTGGGAGTGGCTGCGATATCGGTGAATCCCCCTCCTGGAATGACTGTGGAGGATGTTGCCATAGTCGTCGCTTCAACAGATGGTGCGACAAAAGAAGAGGCACCAACAATAGTCGAAGTTGCTGGCATGCTCGACAAAGGAGGCACAGTCGAGACAATCGGTTCATCCTCCTCTGATATTATTTGGACTGGTACTGGCGGGATCACATCCGAGAATGTTGCGGATGAAAGATCGGCAGCGTCAAAGCTTGCTCCCTCAACGTCGGACGCCGCCATTTCATCTGCTGGTTCCGCAACAAAGTCGAAAGTTAGGTCAACTATGCCCTCCCCGTAGATGTCTTCACCTGCAAAGAAGACAAGAGAAAGTTAATATCAAATTGATGTTAATTTTCCTGGAAAAAGCGTGAAGACAATATTTATCCATGGCCGGTGGTATGTATGTTGCGTCTGCAGCCAGTACAGCTAAATCATTTCTTAATGATGCTAAGCAAGCTGTCATACCTGAAGAAGAGGGTGCACCAAATAACATCTGAGGGTAATCATCCCATTCGTCAACCAGATCCACTCTTGGCTCATCGGGTGGAATCTCGCTGGAAATATTTACAGACGAGGGAGGGGTTATACCCATTATTGGTCTGGATAAAGGTATATGGAATCTTATTATGCTCGGCCTCGAGGGCGATCTCGTAGCACTACCAGAAGCGGTAGTAGCAGTAGCGATCTCGAGCAAAGAATCTCCGGCACTGCCAGCCGGAACTATGGAAGTCCTCTCTCTAAAAGGCGAGGGACCTCTAATCAAAGAATCATCCCCAACAGGGGAGACGACAGGCTCGCTCCTAGGAGCCCCCTGGTGGAAGTCCTTTTCGGGCCTCTGACAGTCTTCTTCTTGCGAGGGGAAGGCTCTTTCAGAGTCGAATCCTTCCGTTTCTAGGGGATAATGAGAGGCTCTACCGGCGGAGCTATTATACCTCTCGGTATTGTCGTCAAGAACTCGTCTGCCCCGGCGGTGTCCTCATTCTCGTCCGAGGAAACAGACGGAACCTGCTCCCTTGCAGTAGACCTATGGGAGGGCATCCTAAAACTTCCATGCACATCAAAATCGTGATGGAAGGTATTTATGGACGCATAGAACTGCGCATATGAGTGAAGGATGCGCAACTCCATAGAGAAAGAAGCCGCGGGCACAGCAAAAGTTGCACCAGTACAGCCCTTGATAAAGTACCGCCATCCTCTGGCTCCATCAATAAGTCCACCTTTGGACTTGAAGCTGGTAATGGCATTCCCCACATGCAACTGGTCGTACCCAAACTGTCTGGCGAACCGACTGGGCAAATACGGCTCCAGGTAGCAGTGGTCGTCGCTTCTGTACAACAAATGGGAAGGTCTAATACAGACCAACCAGTAGAAGGCTTCAGGAGAAAGAATGGTCCTCCCATGGCCTCCGTCCTTAAGTTTCTTCCCCTGTTGATTGATATGTACAGGGGGGACGATACAGAAGAGCTTCCAGCTATGGACAATATTTAACGCCCTCCGGCAATCTATGACGGTCGCCACATTCCAAGAGAAATTCTTGTAATTCAACAAGAAGTTATTTCCTGAACCGCTGGCAGGACCGGGAGACATCACCCTAGTGTTGTGAAGAATTAACCATCCCATCAGGTATATGAATGGTAATTCCACTTGGGGAAATCCTTCACGCTGCGTCTCATCTGCGAGCAGCCTATCAGTAAGGGCCCTCAAACCTGCTTGTATTCTACATACCATAGCAGGAAGCAGGCCTAGCCTTGCTCCGAATACCAAATGCACTGCAGGCCATAAGGTGTTACGATGGATGCGATCTGCAGATGCTATGCCAGGCACTATCCAGCGGCGAAGCCAGACGGAGAGAAAGCCAGCCAATTGAGCTTCCCTCAACAGAGGCTTGCGACAATGCCTCATATAACTGAAGGCTTTTGTGCCTGCAGGGTAACCCCCTATCTCCTCGTCAAAAATATGATCTGAAGCCCCTACATCTTCAATAAGGTCATCAACCGTGTTAGCATTCAGCATGCTCAGAAGGTTCAAGGGCCTATCTCGGCTATCTACCACCTTGTTTGGCTTAACATTTCTGGCCTGGTGGAAGAAAAGATAGGTTGCCCACTTGTTGATGTGAGCCAAATCAGAAGGCTCTTTGTAGAAAGTGGTGCAGGCAAGATAGTGGCACATCAGCTCCTGATATACTGCCACAGCCCGAAGGTTCGTATTCCTCAATTCCCTGTTTGTAGGGACGCACTCCTCATAAGGAGTGTCCCCCATCGACAGCTTTGAAATCTCTGCCATCTCATGAAGGGCTAAGCCCAACTCACCCAACGGAGTGGCAAAAGTCCCAGTGAGCGAGTTGTATCGCTCCATCAAGGCTAAGAATAAGTTGGGGTTGACAGGCAGCCCAACACTTGTGGTGCTCACAGCCGCGAATAAGCCAATACTTTCCAGCTCCGTCTGGAAGTGCTTCAGGGCCCAGGCAGTTAAACTGGCCTACCGAAGATTCCCGGGGCTAAGCCATCCACTGGTCCGAGGGTTGACCCTGGGGTACATTCCTCCCTGCCCCATAAAGTCATTGCAGAAGGTCGACATCTGAACCGGCTGGATCAGCGACGTATCCTCACTCGGGACACTACCCGGCAGTAATCCCCTAAAGGGCATAACTGGGCCGGAAGGTCTGCTCATAAAGGCTCCTTGGTTCAATCCTTTGTTATATAAAATCTTCCCCGGTCGGCCGTGAAGATCTGGAGTCAGAACCCACGACATCTTCCTAGGATGTGTGGCGTGGAAGAACGCAGAGATGGGGTAATCCCTGGGCATCCTGGGCAGATACATCACCGTGCCCTCAGTAGTAAACACCCAATCCTCCTTCTTGGGTTTGGTCTGGGATTTTTTGTCGATAATATCCCCGAATAAGAAACCAGGTTTCTTATACTCCGTCCCGTCTATGTATGTCAGGGGCTCCCCACTGATCATACTCAGCAGCATGCGTTCTCCCTGAGACGCGATCAGGGTTCCCCTTTCTTCGGGATAATTGGCTCCAGAAATAGGGAATGTCACATGGGACAAGTCCTCCAAATAGTTTGAGCTCAACATCCTGGCAGCAGAGCCCATAACTTCAGCCAAAGGAGAAATCTGCAAGTCCACTACAAAATGCAAGAGAACAAGTCAGTTTCTACACTAGATGCTACACTCTTGCCTTTTACGCCAAAGATTATCAGTCTGAGTTTTTACGCCAAGACTGCAAAAATTTGAGTCTTACGCTGGAAACTATTTTACATTGCGTAAAACTCAAGATTGGCAGCATCTAACAATCTGAGATTTTATGCTAGATTGACAAAATTTGAATTTTTACGCCAATATTCATATCCAGCGCATAAAAATCAAAGTTTGTAGTAAACACCAAATTTCGACAGTCTGAATTTTTACGTCAGACTGCAAAAATTTGGAGTTTTTACGCCGACACATTAGGAATGTGTGCGTAATAATAAAACCTCTTCGTACATCATCTTCCTCGAAGAGGCTCTCAGTATAAAAGAGTACCTTGTGCATGCACATACAACGTGTGCGAAGGATTTTGGTTTCTCCCGAAGTCTCTACCTGTAATGTCCGGAGCACAGCACGACGGCGGAGCGCTGCGTTCCGGTCGAGGCTCGTTCAACCTAATAGGAGTTGCTCGCTCTTGAGCAACAGAGCGAGATGAGGAAGCGACCTTCTTTCCCTTAGCAGCGGAAGTCTTTTTAGGGGCCAAGGCGATTCTGAGTTCTCAAGAAAGAGACGAAGAAGAAGGGTTCTTGGAAAGCAAGGTTTTTGTGAAGGCAGATAAAAATTTTCTCTCTCCAGCCCTCAGACTATTTATAGAGTTCGGATAACTCTTCGAATCCCTAACCAAATCCGATATTTAATATTCTGTTATGATTTGGGACCACGTCAGCCTATCATTTAGGGAAGACGGACAGTCAGTGGATCCAGAATTTACGCACAGAGCAGATCCATAATTTTTACGCTAAGGAGTTTTTTTAAGCTCAGAGGCTACAAATCTACGGTTTTACGCTCAGAGGCTATAAGTCTATGGTTTTACGCCCAGATGCTTTTACGCTAAGTAGCTTTTACGCTCGAGAGGCTACAAACCTACGATTTTATGCTCAGAGGCTACAAATCTATGATTTCACGCTCAGAAGCTTTTTACGTTCAGAGGCTACAAATCTATGTTTCTATGCTCAAAAGCTACAGACGGCCAATTACAAGGGTATAACCTCTCGGGTATAACCTCCCTTGCCACAATATGTACAACCTGTCGGCGTTCCCCGTTGTTGTTGTTGTTGCTGCCTCGACTGCTGCTACCTGTAGAAGCATGAAAAATACGCTGGGGAATCATACGCGTAAAACCCTCGACATGCAGGAAGAATGCGTAAAATAGAGCTCCAGCACTGGGTGGCATGAAACATAACTCCAGAGCCATTGGCGTACATCAGAGCCTCAACGCTATTCAGCGTAAAACATAGCTCCGAAACAACCCGCGTAATACAGTATTTCCAGACTGCTTCAGCGTAAAAAGGTTGCTACATCGCCACTTTGGCGTAGAACTCGTCTGCTTTTAATGCAGCGGAAAGTTGTACGAGGAACTCTTCGTATTCCTCGAATGAACCTGTCAGTTGAAGCAGTGAACCTGACTCCTGACAAAGAGGACTACACGGCGATCGAGAGGACGGCTGTTATGATGATTCTGTACAGAGCCTCAAACTGTCGTTTAGTGACACAATCCTTGATATAAGACGTCATTTACGCATCCAAGGGATACGCTGCCTGTTTTACATAGGCAGAGATGAGCTTTTACGCTCAGGAAGAGACAAAACCAACCGCCACGTCAAAAGCTGTTCTTCGTACAGAACTCGAGGCACGTCTCTGCAGTTAATGCGCGAGATGGGGGCAGATCTCTGTATTTAATGCACGAGATTTGGTTCTACTTTCGAAGACTGGGTGAGCTATAATTAGGGCTAATACGTCCACATCACCATCCCTGCACATTACGCCAACCAGGCTATTTACAGCTATAGGAGCACGCTGTACGCTATCTCCTTGAAATACGCCGACCTGGCTATTTTTTAAACTATAGGAGTACGCCGTATGCTATCTCCTCGAAATACGCAAACTCAGACTATATTTGCAAAGGTGCGTGATAAGGCTATCTGGCACAGAATACGCTCAAAACCTCAGTCAAAGAAGGATAACTGGCTATCTTTACGCTGGTTACCTATTCATGCAGCATCAAGCTTTACGCAGAATTTGACTTCTACACCAACATCGCAGAATTTGGCTTCTACGCCAACATGACAGATACTGGGCTTCTACGCCAATATGACATCTGTTTTGGCTTCTATGCCAATTTGACAACTATTCGGCTTCTACCTATTTGGCTTTTACGCCATCAGAACAGCTATTTGGCTTTTACGCCAACGAAACAGTTACTTGGCTTTTATGCCAACCATCTCTACGCGAGGGGCAGTTATCTACGTGGCTTGCATGTCGTGGTCTTCGGAGCAGTTATACGCATTACCTCATAATGGGACACGCGTCACACGCCAATTCAGGAGATCATTTATACGTTGGTAGCAGTTATTATAACCGTCGCATAAAAGGTGCAGCTCTCTCCGCTGTTCGGTTTCTACGCCGACTGTAGCTGAACTCTATAAATAGAGACCTCCGTCCACGGAGGTCCAGGGTCGAGGTCGAAAAGGTGAGAGGGTCGAAGAAAAAGGTGGAAAGTCGAAGATTTTTCAAGAAAGGAGAGTATTTCCAGAGAGTGTTTTGGCAATGAGAGTTCAATCCCTCCTGCAGTCTTTGAAGCTTCTTTTTTTGTCTTCTACAGTACTTCTTCGTCATCGTGTGGTCCAAGGGACAAAGTGATCGACCGCAGATCAGACTCCTATAGCAATATTTCCCCAGAATCAAACTTTTGTACTTAACATCCTCGTATAGGATTAATTGTACTTCTTTTTCTTGTTTGTAAACCAAAGAAAGGGTTTCGTATTAACCTAGTTTCAATTTCTTTCGTTTATTATCAAACACACTACCGAGTAGATGCTATCATTGTCGAGGTCACTGGCCTCCTCTATGTCGCGTTATGCATGCGAATGCCAAGGGATGGTGTTGATGTTCGCAGTACTGGTCCTTCCTCGTTGCTCTATCCATGAGGCATCTTCCGTTCTACTCTTCTTTATGCCATCCTCTGAGAGGTAAGCTCAACCCTCTTGTCTGCAATCAATACTGCCTCGAAGGTCTGGTAGTCATGCACCTCTACCATGTGTAAGATCTCCATGTGAAGTCTTTGCTGGAACCTCATCGCTCTCTCCAACTCTTTTTCCACCATGGATGGAGTAAACCTGCTCAGTCAGCAAAACTTCGTTGCGTAACCATCTATTGTCCTTACAGCCTGCTTCAGGTTGGTGAATCTTTATTGTAGCTCATACTGAGCCACAATCGCAAAGTACTTCGTCCTGAACCTGGTCCTAAAATCGTCCCACAAAATAGGATGCCTATATTCTACCTTCATCGTGGCCCACCAATCTCTTTTAAGATCCTAGAGTTGCAAAAGAACCAGGTCAACTTGTTCCTCAGCCGAAACTTTAGTTGCTACCATAATGGTCTCAATATCCTGGAGCCAATCATCTGTCATAATGGCGTCCTCCGTGCCATCGAAATATTTGGAATTCAGTCTATAAAACCTAACAAATGCCCCAGAATCTACTCTTCCGCCTCGTTCCAATGTCGTCTGCAACCCTTGATTCAACAAGACATTTTATTCTTGTTGTTGAAGCTGTTGATGTTGTTGTTCCTAATGTTGTTTCTGCTAAACAACCATCTGATATTTTTGGGCTGCCAACATTCCTCGAATAATCTCTAGCAAGACCGGGGTATCTAGTGCTGCCGATATTGTGGGAGGTACGAGAATATTTGGAGCCTGCTGCTCTGATGCATTTATTGTAAGCTCAACTTGGATCCCTAGTTGGGGTTCTACATGACCTCGTTCCACTGGAAACTCTGGCTCTCTTGCTGCTACAATATCTGGAGGAGGGGAAACCCTAAAGAATAGTACAAGAAACATCAAGTACAGGACGAGAAGGAACAAGGAAGCAACAAATCTGAGAAATTTTAAGTTGAGTATCGAAGAGGACGAATTCAGAATTTCAAGAAAGATCATGTTTGATCTCGTGGTTCCTATGCCGCCGCGTTTCCCGGTCTTTTTTCTTTTAATGAGACTCCTATGACCATGACACTCCACAAGTCTATAGAACAGACCTGCATAGGCCACCACTAAAATTTTGTCACGCCCCAGTACCATAATACAAAGACAGACACGACCAGCTATCCCGTACAAGATACTATACATCATATGGCGATCACGACTGTAATTAGACAAGGGGGTGCATGCTACAATCAGGTCACTTAGGGTCACCCGAACATCTATGTCTCAATCAATCAAACAAGAAACATTAATCATAGAGCATATATGATAAAGCAATAAGGCATCCCAAACACTTTTATCAAAATATTCTGGAGACCAGTTGTACAAAATAAAGGGCTGGTAAAATATCAAAAGTATATGATAGTGATAAGCTACAGTCTGATTTAATACAATCATATAAGGAAACTAAATGTCCAAACGTGCCGGTTAACAAGTGCCGGTGGCTAAACGTCCAAAAGAATAAATGTACAGTGACGACCAGGGAAGAAGAAAATCCACTCTTTATCCTCGGCGACCATGTTCCTGGTACGCGCCATGAGTCGGGGAAATTATGTTGGATCCTCGGGTGCTGGCTCGAAACCTGGTCATATAAAACCAGTGGGGTTAGACTCCAAAATATCAAGTACCACAAAGGAAGCACGAAATAGAGAAACAAAAACCCAAGTAATAAATATATAATAATATAGTTTTGTGTTGTAACTTAGGTCTATGGCATATTCTAGCACAAAGGTCCCTCCAACCAAACAAGGACAAAGGTTGAATCCATCCAACTATGATAGTCCATTTCCTTAGGCTACTAACAGAATAACACAATCACAATCAAGTCCAATTAATAAGATCGGTCAATCACTTGTGCGTGTTGCTAATTGAGGAGTATGAGATTATCTCAGAATAAAGCATAATAGGTATCCTCAAATCACGTCATTACCGAACATGAGCTAACCGAGCCAAATAAAATAATTATACAGGCACTTCATGAATGACATCAGTTCCCCGTAGGGCCACTGCGCGAGATCACAGTATTAGCGGTTACAATGTTCCTATAGTGAAACAGTGGCTCAGCATTATTTATAATAGGTCAGATGTTGCACTCCACTAAGACGAATGATATACAGTATCTGGGGTGGCCAGCCCACAGCGTACTAGAATGAATCTCTGTGGGAAGGTTCATTGGCATGATCTCGGGATACCGTTTTCTCTCAATGTTACTACCACTTTTAGTTGCCTAATTAACCCTATATTGTTTTAAAATCTCAAAGCGTGACCACATGAGAATTTTTCTTAAGATGTCGTACAAATTACGGACACGCTAGATACGAATCCATGGAAGCTCAATCTGGATTCACCTGAGCGTGTATACAACATTCAATAAATCATTATCCTAATCACGCTTTGGTACTTAACTCGCATATCATGTCCGTGCTGGGGGAAAAGTATATTTATAGTATCACGCATTCAGAAATTTAGAGGCATTCTCGATACACAATCCAAATATAAATCACGTAACACGGTATATCGCACCTCCGGGCACATTATATCATGAACAATAACAGACAATAATGGTATCAGCACGGATACAGTATTCGAGTTCAATTACCAAGATCATAAGCATGAGTTCTAGCACTTGGTCGGGTTACTGAGTCCATTCTCCCCTAGAATCAATAACACAAGCAATAACCAGGATCAACCACATAGATGATGAAAAGAAATATTCTAAATAAAATAAGTGAACACATAATGAAAGTTCTACGTGCACGCATGGAGTCACTAAGGATAACACGCTCATGAAATTGTATGCGTGAAAGTCAGGCGCATGAAACAAACAAGCGCATGCTCAGGGTGCCGCATGAAGTCAGGACGCATAATGTCTCATGAAGTCAGGGGCACATTAAACGAGGCAAAGTCCACTCTTCGGAACAAGTACCGAAGTGACGGACAATAAATGAAGTGTTAATGACTAGATTGAAGTGATGGATGTGACAAGCCATAAAGTGCGTCAGAGAGAAAAAGATAAAACAATCAAAATAAGTGCCAGGACGAGGCTGAGTCATACGTCCAAGAAAAATGGGGACGCATAGCTCACGGCCGCAGGATGACTTACATGCGCCTAGGAGAGACAACACAAAAGTTCTGACACTTAGATTTTTCAAGCTTGAGTTTCAGAGCGCATGCGTCCTTCAGCTATGCGCCAACAAAATGGATGCATGCTGGATGCTCGGCGCATGGAGCTTCATCTTCTCCACAGCAAGTTTGGCCATGATAGAAACTCCAAACCGAAAGTTGGATTTTTTTTCCATGAAAAGTTCGTCAGGGGTCCCGATCCGGGAAAGTAAAGTTCTAAACCACTCAAAATCGAAATGCTCTACAATATAGAACAAGTTTTCGAAAACAATAAGTTTTTTGAAGATCAAAAATAAGAAAAAACTCAAGAACACTAACACTCGTAAAAAATCCAAATATACACCATTCCATCCACCAAATCTGAAAATACCAAGTTCTAAACATGCTTAAAATTACACAATAAACATAATAGACCAATAATATGGAGGGTTTCTTCATTTCTCATACAAAGTGTACTTGCCTATGGAGGGAGGGAAAAATCTAAGAGAGAGAAGGAAAAGAAAGAATGAAGAGGGAGAGAGAAAGAAGTTGGGTTATATAGCTAGGATTTGAGGTTTAGACCATGGGTTCAACTCATGACCAAAACCAACCCAAACCATAAACCAAGAACCAAAACAAAAGAAAGAATGGGTCTAGTCTCATACAACCAAATAAATAATATGCCAGCGAAAAATAATACGCTCCCAATACGTATACTAGAAACGGGGAGTGACAATAACAATCAGTACGATATTTTTTAGAACATGTTCTTCTAGGTCTGCTTGAATAGGTACACATAGGTATATATAAATATAACAATGATTTACATGAATATTAGTTAAAAAGGATTTATTGATTAATTTTTAAGGTTTATTAAACAGGAAAGAGGGTCTTCAGAGTCTCTTACAATTGTCAAACTAGACGGAAAAAATACCCGAAAATTTTGAAAAATATTATAGCCTATTTGAAACCCATATATCAACTTTCAAGGGATTATGCGGTACGGATTTCAAATATTAATTCCTACATCTTAAACGGTTTATCGTTTTTTATGTTTTAATTATCAAAAAAAAAATCCTAAAAATATATAATAAATCTAGAAAATCATGTCGTGTCACATAATAGTGTTCTAAAGCTTTATTGAATGTTTCTAAGCTCTATTTTATTTACTTAAGATTGAAAGGTATAGAAACGTTGTTATGGTATCTCCATTTCACATATACACTAACTAGTTATCCCATTGCATATACTTAATATCAATTAATTATGGATTCTAATTATAAATTACTTATGAAATTTCATGGGTGTTGCACCATTTTCGTTCTTTGAAGGTAATCATAGGCAAGTTGATATTCTTTGCAACCATAGCCATATCTTTGTCCTCTCAAACCTAGCTCTAATACCACTTTGTTGAGATCCAAAGACGTGTGCTTAGATGATGTCACAGAAGTGGACCTTCGAAAACCCACAGATAAGATAATGAACCACAAATCTGCCACGCGAGAGCCAAGCAAGATCATACACAATGTATGTGGGACGAATCTCAAACCATTATATAATAAAAGAATTGATGACAATTATATGTCGAACCGACCATTTACAACTCAATAAGGAGAAAAAATACAAAATTATGACAATGAGTTTGCAAAGCCCAACCCTAATTATAGTTATCACCCGTATCAACACCGGTAGTAATCTCCTCCCTGACACTCCAATAAGAACCCTCCTCTCTTGAAGTGCAAAGACACAGACACGGATCTCATAGAAGTGGTGGTGGGTCTCCCTTGAATCTCCTTGAGAGCACAGCCGATGAAGAATCCCCGTAGCCTCCATAAATTGCTAAGAAACTCTTAAGTTAGTCCCTAAGCTAGCTAACATGAATATGAGTCTTTGTTTTTTTCCTCAAATCCTCCCAAAAACTAGTAATATCTTCGAACCGTCCGGCACCAATTAATGTACTGTCGGTATACTACCGATTTGGATTCTGGTTCCAAATATGTGTGCGCTCAGATAGCGTTGATTTGCATTAACCTACAAACTGTGTACTGTATGTTGCTGGCATACCAGTGGATGAATCTCTCTTTCCTTTCCTTGTAATCGGCAAAGGTTGTTGTTCCTTGTGACATTAACCTCGATCCAAAAACTCTTTTGTTCTCGTCATTTTTCTCGTCCTGTTTAAAGCTCCTGGGGTTAGTATAGTATAGTATAGTAGTCTCTATCCTGTCTGTCAATTTAGATATTTGTCCAAGGAGCCAAGAGAAGTAACTAGATAGAGAAGCCATTTTATCCCTAGTTCCCCTTACTAGTAGTTTGGTACGTGAAGTTTTTAGAGTACAACCAAAAACACAAACATGATCATTTAAATGTAGGTCAGTATGTATACAGGGACCTCAACAAAAAATATGTGGGAATTACGGCAACATGTATCATCGTCTTTCTTCCACAAATCTCAGCTTCTGAAGAAACTCTCGCAGGTAGGTAGGTTTACATCGTATGTCCCTACTGAGCTGAGCCTGCCTATCATCTCTTTCCAAACAAGACCTCACAGATCCGATCCTAACAAAAGAATAGGCCCCCAAGCAGAGATGGAAAATAATAATAATAATAATAATAATAATAATAATAATAGTAATAGTCATCTAAATGAGATTTGCCTTCTTCAAGAACCGGATTGTTCTGCAATAGTAAGGCCAAATAGATTCAACATAATCCAAGTACTTCTCAACTACCCATTCCTGCAGCTGTTTCAACTTCCCCACCAAAAAGTCTTTGTAATCCAACTTCTTTAGGTCTTCAATGGGCTTCCAGATACGACCCCAGAGGCATGCTCTAAGCTCCCCTTTGGCTATGTAGTTATAAACCGATGGCACATTCTTCACCAATCTAACAGTGTACATGAAACAGCAGATGTAGGTAGAGTAGAGACCCCGTACAATCTTTACGTAGAGAGCGACCATCAGTGGACCGAGAACCCACATAGGTGTCAACTCTTTTGTAACTTCAGCCCCGTACACTACTCTGACACTCAGGTAAAAGGGTATGCTGCAAGAGAAAGGAAATTGGAATTACACAAAATTCTCTCCGCATTCTCTGGCAGTCAACTCAAATTCAAACATTTCTTTTTCTAACATACCAAGGGAACAAAACATTGTTTGCATACACAGCCATGCTAAAACCTACAATACAACATATCCCCTCGATCAGCTGAAAATTAAATTTGCATTGTTGCACCACATGAATGGCTTTCGTAGGGTATGAATCCCACAATTGGTTGGCTGCATTCGATGCTGCTCTTCTAGCAGCCAACACCACCACCCTATGCTGCACAGACAGATACAACACGACACAGTAAGGACACGGCAACACAGAGATGGCACCTATCTTGGTGTGTCCTAGTGTATTATGGAGTGTCCGATGCGTGTGTGTCTAATACGTATCCACAACACAGCCACATTTTTTTGAGGGTCCGTGCTTCCTAGACAACATGTGTGTGGTTGGTCGCACTGATGAATAGCTGCAAAAGAATTGCAACTCATGAAACATAGACTGGAAGTCTAGGGGCTGGCCACAGCCACCTATTATGAAACATATAATTACATGATAAATCAAACCTAATTTGTCTTATTTCTTCGCCGGTAAGCAGCAGCTGGCCACAGCCACCCCCTCCTCCCTCTCCCATCCTCTTCCCTCCCTCTCACTCTTCTTTCCCCTTCATGTTCCACGGCACCAAGGAAGATATGTTAGATAGGTGGAGAAGGAAGAGGGAGGGCCAGAGGGGGGCACCCATGGTTTCTCAACTTTTCTAATCCACCCCTTCCCCACTTTAACATGCTCCTCCGCTTTCCTTGCAACCCCACCCTCTATGTGAGCCCCTCCATCGCGCCCCCATATGTCCCTTCTCTGCCGACAGAGGGCTAACCTCCCCCATCCACAACATATGCATGAATTCTCTCCCCTACCCTCCCATGTGGAGGAGAGACGGAGGGAGGATAGCGAATGGCGTTATTGGCAACAATTGCAGTGGGACTGGAGAGTTTTTATGTTTTCTATATTTGATTTTTTTTTTTTTTAAATTTGAAACTTTAGATTAAGTTAAACCTGGAAATTCTTTGACATTTTCCACCTTCAACCTAACAAATTGGTCAAAAAAAATAGACGGGATAGGGAAAGTCTAGGGGCTAATCTAAGAGTTAAAAGTTAAAACGTTAGGGGAGTCTCCTATAATTTACCAAAAGAGTTCCCCAAAGAAGATACTTAGCAATATTTTGGACATGATAACATTCTCTCTTTAACCCAGAAGATGGGGGAAGAGAACTTTGGGGTTAAAATGGTGAAGCATGCATATGTATCTCGTCACTGTCATTTTACAGAAGTGAGAATAGTAAAGTGATCACGATGGTAGAAAATTGCAATGAGTGTAATAATTGTTTTCACTAACTGGATAACACCAACTAAAAAACCTCCAAACTGTCATCAATACTCCAAAAACATCCATTCATTTAAAATAAATTATTGACAGATTTAAGTGGAATAAGGACTAATCAAGATTTAGTTCAAAAAGATGTAGCATGAAGAATCAGAAGTGCATGGGTAAACAGATGAGCATGTTTCCAGTAGTAGATTCAGAAGTGTGTTCAAAATTCAAACAGTGTAAGAGCATGAAGAAAATGGAATCGTCATACAACTAAAAAAATCCATTCACCAATACTTCTTAGCTTTTTATGTATATCCTGGAACTTTTGGTAATATAAAGCTCCTTGTGACGTTTCAATACTTGTAAAAGTGCCAAACATTTACCTGATTTACTGCACCTCCCTACTAATGAAACATGACTTTACTAGTCACACAAAAGGACAAAATCTAGGTTGTCAACTCGTGATACATAACATGTCTTTGTTTATCGTATTGTTTATCGCCCATCATATCGTGTATTGTATGCTAAAGTAACTGTAACAGTTTATGTCTATACTTTTATTTCCATATAGATACATTATTTAAATATAAATTTGTCATGATTTTTGTTTCTTTCATCTTTACCGATCTATCTAGCTCCAGGAACACTACCTAAGAAGGGGGAAAAAAAACTGGCTCGGGAAGGAAAAAAACAATACCACCTATCATCCTATATGTATTGGGTCGAATCAAGCGATATGTAACAAAATGGTAGTATATCGTATAATATCGTAAGATACGTATCATGTATCATAAGATACGTATGGTGTATCACAAGATATGTATCATGTATCATAAGATACTAAGAACATATGACAAAATATGAGTTGTTTGTTTCATGTAAATGATAGGACAAGTACTTTTTTGTTTTATTTTTTAAAATGCCATATCATTTCAAATTTAATATCCTTTCTCCTCTTCTCCCCTCCTCCCCTTCGAAATCCCTAAATAAGAAACCCAAAGAGAGCTCTTTTGAGGTCGCCACCGCCATTGCCTCCTCACCACGATCAAGATGTCTTTTAACTTTTCATATTCTCGTGAAGATAAAAACATGACGCATCAAACCATGACCATTAACATCTTTAAAACTCATAAAATCGTGGTTATTTCCAGATTGTATTTATTTCTTTAATTTTTGTGATAATAAAATCTTAAAAACGAAAAACTCAAGAATCCATAGAAACCCTAACCATAATAGATGTAAAGTTTATTAAGAATAGAATTCTTCACATTATTTCTTATGTCATAGTTTTATTCATGACAAACTATTTTTTACATGTTCTTTTATTCACAAAATGTGACTTTTTATGTCAATTTATTCTTATGAACGTCATACCGGCTTATATACTGTTTTTAGCACATATATACCCTTTTTTTGCTTGTATCATACTGTTTTTACCCGTTTCATACTATTTTTATGTCTTGCATATTACTTTTACCCGCTTCATATTGCTTTCATGCATTTCATACTATTTTTACATGCTTCTTATGTTGTCTCAGTATTACAATAATGTATCTGGATCACCAATTAACTATGTTTTCTTCAACAAACTATTGCGCATTTCATATTAGTTTTACATAAAAAGATTATTATCTTTTCAATAATGTTTTTCTATAGAGGTACCAATGCAGAACCCAAGATACCATATGAATGTTATGTACAAATGGAACTATCTTGAAACTTCTGAATACAAATTTAAAGAATAGAGGTAATTTTAAGATAATAAGTGGCAACTGGCAAGAAAAAGTGTTATATCCAAACTTATAATTGGATGTAGAAATTGGTCACTTTGAAATTGAATTAAGTAGTGAAAGAGCAAAATTGATACAATCCTACTCATAAATGGACACAGTTGTTATTGACTAATTATTATGTAGTGTGTTTTCCAAGACTGTAAAACAACATTATTTTGATTCTATTTGTTTGAAAAATTTTATGTTTTAAAATATTCAGATTCAATTAGAGGAGGATGTGAGAATGATATAGTTCTGTAGGAGGACATGAAGGTAGTTTTAGTACTTTTTCCTAAAATGTATACACTCTACTGACATGGAGAGCATTGTCCAATTAATGTTGTACTTTTCAGGGAGGTGTGAGAAATTTGGAAAATATTTGGGGACTTTTGACAGTGTTGAAAGTCAAAGGATCTCCACCAATTGACCAATAGTCACAGGAAGATAGGATTCAATGATAATGAATTCATATTGATTTGATTTTATCTTTAGTGTAAAGCTCAAGTTTTTGGAAATAATTGTATATAGATGAGAGCAAAAGCAAAGTAATCAGAGAGATGTTCTGTGCATATAGTTGAATGTTTGCTTCATTACTTTTCCTTGTAACATAGCAGACTAAAACAGTTGAGACCTTAATATGAGCTCCAGATAATGCTAACCACATATCAGATCATAATCCAAAACGTAGATTTACAGATAAAGAACCTATTCTATGCAAGTTAAGAAGCAATAACCTGCAATGACAGATTTAGAGTAAATTGTAGGATGAAAATCAAAACTTACAATATCAATAATGGAAGACTTATTGCTGCATCAAGTCTCAGGAAGTACATCACTACAGATTTCACAAGTTGTGAGGTCTCCACTTTTGGTGTTACTACTTGACCTTTGGATGTTTTACTTGGAGCCAGACTTTCACCCAGAGATTCATTTGCCTGACTTGACGTCTGTGTCTTCAAAATTAGCAACCATTTTCTGAATAGCTTCTGTATTGCAAGAGAGCCTGCAATAGTGTCGTTTTTGTCTGCAGATGCATAGGAGATTAGATGATTTTGTGTGTCATGAGAGTCTGCTATCATTTCTTCTCTCTCCTCTTCCGTGCAGGAGAACTGGACAGGACTTTTATTGAATTTGGAGCAGCTATCACTACGATTTGATTCTTCGTTCTGGGCATTGCCCTTAAATGCTAATACCTGGAGAGGTTTCCCCTTTGGTTTGCCTCTGATACAAGAAGAGGTCACGGACGTCAGAATGGGAATGTCATGCAAGCAGTCGAAAAAATCAACAAAAAAATAGAAATACTAGCAAACAGGTCTTAACATGAACACAGATCAAAAAGCACAGATCATATTATGCACAAACAAATAGTGTTACATTGCAAGAAAACACATTGATTAGCACAGAATTACAGAAATAACACTCTACCTTTCAAAATAACCCTATGTATTCTCTAAAACAAGCAGTCAAGGATACAATTAATTTATCAGAGAAGAAGCTATCGTATAGCCACCATAAACAGGTCCAAATCAGATTTTCAACAAATTTGGTGCATAATTCACTAATTAGATGTATAGCAGCAACCTTTCTGGAACTTGAAAGACTTCATATGCTGTGAGACTCCATCTTCACATCTTATCATCTGCCCCTCCAGGTCACGTTTTATCTGATTGGGAGAAGGATCCCTGCAAAACTTCTATCTTAACAGTAGTCAATCAGAATCTTGTATTTATTAACCAAGTAACCATTAGTCTCCTATGACTCACTGTTCTGGCAGCTTGACCTACTTGGAGATATGTTTTTCAATACAACTCTCCATAGGGTTATCTTACTATCATATCATTGTGTGAGTCCACACCAATCCCACATAAGTAAATGTTATAGGTAATTATTAATCAACTGTGTAACCCTAAGGGTGTAGAACAGTTGATGCTTTGCGCAAGGACACGGAGATATTGCTAGCTTATGCAAAACGTGTATATCTACATTTCGTTCTATGTAATCTCATACTTCAACGGTTTATCTTTTCTACAGTAATGTAAATGTTTTACTTCAACCACTTGAGAAAGAAAATGGAGTACTGCCCTGTATTAATAAGTCAACCTGATCTGAACAGAACAAAGAAGTGTGTTCAATTCCTAGAATGCTCCCCATATGCATGATCTAGAGAGGCTCAATATGTATGTAGCCTTACCCCCATCCTATAGAATCTCTAAGAGCATAATATGCTTTCCTCAGGATGCAAGTACCAAGCATTACCAAGTCTCCAAGTAACACATCCATCACGTGCTAAGTGATGTCCTGTTTGTTCTGTCCAGATCAAAGAAGAAGCCTAATCAAATGTTGAATACCCATGAGAGTTTTTACCCCTCTATTTAGACTAATGGTCAGTAACTCCTGGTTCTGTTTGCAAGGAACAACACAAAAAGGCAGATGAGGAGGTGGAAGTAGAGGTAGACTGTAATGATGACTTGAAAGGATAGAAATAGACAGAGATCATGCATTGGCCAGAAAAGATTATAAAAAAAGGTGGGGGTGGTTGAAGGGCTATTGAGGGAATAATGCAAATCTCCACATTGTACTTGTGCTTTGTATTTGAATTTTAAAATAAACCTATCAGACTACAGTTACAACCAGTCTATTTTTGCACACACAAAAATATTTATTTCAGTTAAGAACATACTAGCACCTGCGTTGCACTTATTTCATTTTATTTGAGAAGAGCAAATAATAGTTCTTTAATTTTTTGCTACTTGAAAATAGTAAAACCTCTTAATTTTGACTGCTTGGAAAGAGCAAACAACAAAAGCCCTTAAATTTTTCCCTGTGTGTAATTACCTAGCTACTCATATTAAATTTAATGAAAGTAAACATAGATAAGGGATTTTTGGAACAAAAACTTCCATGGTGCAGCTTCAACTTTTCTTATTATATAGTAGTATAGATATAGATTAAAGTTTGAAAATTAGGAGAGATACAAAGTTAAATTAGCACTCAGGAATCGAAGAACCACACCAAGGACTTCGAAAAAGAAATGATCATTTACTTAATCAATTAGTTTATTGCAGGGTAGGTTTTAACAATAAACGCTTTTAATTAACACAATTGATGGGAGTTTCCAAAAGGAAGGCAATATAATATACATATGATTTTCCTCAATTTACGAAAGACTTATGGTAGAGATATGTGCTGGGAGTAATTATATCCAGGTAATTAGGACATTTATGAAGGAATTTTAACCAGCATGAGAATAACTGAAGAACTGACTAATCGATAAGCTTCCAGCAAATGTAAATATAAACTCCTTTCTTTCTTTTTTATATTAATAATGGACAAACTTACAAGATACATTCACGTAGAGGTCCCACAGTTATGTTGTATTGTTGTTTACAGCCTTATAGTTGTTAATAGGTAGTACCTGACACAAACAATGTACTCATTTTCAATTTTCAAATGTCAAGAGAACCCTTAGAATCTTAAGCATTTAAATTAAGGAAGAAAACAAAGTTTATAACAACTTTTTTTAGCAAGGTTATTAAAGGCGTCTATCTCGCTACATTAGGCAGTTCCCTAGGCGTTTCATATGTTCTGGCACCTCATCAATTTAGGCGACCGCTTCAACCCGTATTTAACTTAAATATGACAAGACACGCAAAAAAAATTTATTTGGAAACCGAACTAAGGTTAAATAAGGGTATATTTGGTTGCAAGCAAGCAAGGTAGGCGCAAAGGGTTCATATTATCCGAGATGCAAGACGCACTTAAAGCGTGCACCCGAGCGAAGTGATTCGCAAAAATAAAAAATATACATAAATAAATATTTAAATTAGTAATGTAAAAAAATTCTTAAACCCAAATAACATATTAAAACCAACAAAAATATGTTAAAAAATAACCAATTGAACTAGCAGAGCAGAGCAGCAATAGAAGTCGCCAGAACTAACAAGAATTTGTGTTCTCTCTACCGTGCTTTTAGTAAATTTTAATTTTTTCGTTCAATTGTAGCCATCTTTGATAACCGTGGAAAATGACTATCTCAATCCCACTTGTATGAGGTAAGGACTATCTTCCTGTCAAGGTAGTCAAAGGCGCAAGGCGCACTCGAGACGCAAAAGGCCGAGACGCAAGACGCACTTAAGGCGCGCGTCCGAGCGACGTGAGACGCAAACATAATATATATATATATATATATATATATATATATATATATATATATATATATATATATATATTGAATTTCTACATTGATAAACATGTGTGCTTCAAATTCCCCCCATGTCTAGGTTGCAATCACTTTGAATTGAGTGAGTGAGAGAGAAAATAGTAAAAAAAAGTACAACAGTTCAAAAAAAGCCTAAAATCAGTACAGCAGTTCAAAAAAGTCTAAGCATGTTATTTTTTTCACAAGATTTTCAACGTGTGCCTTAGCTATTCCAAGGCGCTCAAAAAAAGCGCGCCTAGGCGCGTCTTAGATGCGCCTTAAGAATTACGTCCCGCCTGGAGTGCCCTGAGGCGCTGCCCCTGTGCCCAGGAGCAAGGTGCGCCTGAGGCGCGCCTTTAACTACAATGTCCCTGCCTCGAAGTTTTTTTAGAAAAAAAAACATAAGACATGTCTTCTCTTGGTTGTGCCTTGCTGAAAGGTGCGTCCGGAGAAAGACATCTTGCCTAGTGAGGTGTTGTTTGTCATTGAAGTAAGTTTGAAAAACCTTCGTTTAATAACAAAAAGTACAAACAAAACCTAGACAGAAAATCTAAGTACAATATTTTTTATCTGGATAATGTGACGATGGAGATCGAGTATTGCAGCGACTCTTTTACTCCGTTGACGGTCCGACGAGAGAATGAGAATGCTCTCCTCTCTTCTCTCTCCTAAGCTTGTGTGCACGTACGTAGCTCGCTTAGAGGGGTATAGTCTCTAAAGCAGAAAAAAAAATCAGCCTTTGAAACGTCTAAGTTTCTCATATTTATAGCCATCATGCTGATGGATTATAGATGTTGTATGTGCTTTTGTTTGGTGATAGTAGGGGGCTCCTTCAACAGAATGTGGTTGCAACTGTAGACAGATACTATAGGCAGGCTGCCACGTGTACATCCTTGACAGGATGTAGTTGAGTCCAGACTGAGCTGCCATGTGGACGTTTGTTGTGATCTGCGGTTGCTGAAGATCTGGACTTTTCTCGTCTTTTGTTTGCGTGACTTGGTCAGCTTGACACGTGGCCCGCGTTCAGAAAGTCATTTTTGTCAGAATTTTGTGTCAGACATAATCGTACCAGGTCTTTGTATGGCCAGTATTGGGGCGCCTGGATGCTTGAGGAAGTAGTGGCGCATGCGAACACTAGTTACTTAGTGGAATATGGCACTAATGGCACACGGGAACACTAGTTATGAAGCAGTCAACGCATGACACTGGACCATTATAACGTCGGGAGCTTAATCACTATGGCGCATGGCCTTTGATTACTGTTGGCGCATGGTAGCTGCTTTTCTGGGCTGCATAGTCATTCTGCGGCCTGATTTCTTCTGAGTTGATCTTGGGGCGCATGTTTGTTGGGCACATGGATCTAAATTTTTCATACTTCTATAAGACACCCTTCAAAGTTTTCAAACTTATAAGTTTGGAATACTTTGAAAAAAAGCATAGAGGAGAAGACCTTGGGCCGCATCTAAGTGACATGTCGCATAGGCATGTTGCCGCATAGGCGCTTCTGCCAAGCTGTTAGATAATTAAATGTCGAGATTTGGCTCGATCTCCGAGGATATTTCTTTGGGATTCTGAGTCAACAACAATTTCCGAGTAGATAAATAAGGATCACGTAAATTGAGGCATTAGGTCCATCCTTATAACTGTCCGGTTCATCGTCTCGATCTTCTCACACGCTCTAGGAGCCTATAAATAGGCGAGCTAGGGAGGAGAGAACTTGTCTCTCTGCTTCCCCATATTTTGTGAAAGAATATGCCGAGGGCTGCTGTATATCTCGCCGAGGGGTTTGTCAAGAACGGCGTCGATCCGTAGCCCCCGATGCTGGCGTTCTTTTTTGGAGGTAGGGGTGTGTCATGATAGCAGGGACACAGAGACACGAATACCCGGCCTCGCAGCATGGATTAAAATCATCTAGAACACGCCCCCCTCCCCACACAAAATTCTGTCGCATAGATGAGCAATCATCTGCAACATGCGCACAGAGCATGTATGTGGCTTGGTCGCATAGATGGGAACTTATCTGCAGCATGCACGCAGAGCCTATCTGTAGCTTGACCGCATGATGAGTAATCATCTGCAATCATGCGCGCAGAGCCTATATGTGGCTAGGTCGCATGGATGATACCTCCTCTTGCTCATGCGTGCGGACTTAGCTATCTTGAGACGTCCTCTCCTGCGTGTAGATGTGACCTGGAAGCGGCATGCGACCGTTGTACACTTTTGCAATCTTCGTTGAGACTGATATGTGTTCTCTTTATGCAAGTTTTACCACCCTTCGCGGTATCCATGATGAAACATGAAAAGATATCATAGTACCCATCATTCGAAGAGAATGTCAACCTTACGCGACGATTTTCTGCCGAGAACTGATCCAGGAGACGAGGGTGAACATCATACGTCATGCGTGGAGTTGTCCCTGTTTATGCCGCGTGCTAGCTGCGTTTCCCCTTTATGCGGCTTGCTACCAGCCATGGGCCTGCGTTGTCGATGACAGGAATTAGATTAATTGCCATTCCTGTCTTCGGTCTCCCGCATGGTTGTAGAGTGCCTGATCCTACTCCTCCCTTGCTATCCATCAGTATGGATTCTTTTTCATATACTAAGGTTTGCACTGAAGAGGGATGATCCAGAAAGCATTGAGCTCTGATGCTAGCTCTACTTGTGTCAGTAGCAACAACAGCACGGAGTGGCACCTTTAAGGAAAAAGGTTCGTGTCAGCGAGACTTCATGGAAACCCTTAAAAATGGATTTACATCATATGTACTCATGACCTTGAATACTAATGAAAAATTCTTTAAAATGGATTTTCATCATATGTACTCATGATCGTGAATATTAATCAATAAAGTCTCTCATTTTCCAGAATTTTTTCTTCGTATTTGTCATATTGCATGTTGTGGACTTTAGGCATTGTGCTGGAGGTAATATGGACATAGCACAATACCACAGTTTGTTAAGGACATCCCACTGGGGGTTCTTTTGTGAACCTATTACCTTTTGCGCACTTTGGTGCAAGTAATAAGTTCGAAGCGAAAAACTGTATCAAAGGTGATATGAACGTGATAGATTTTGTGGACCCATTACTTCTTGCACATCTGAGTGCAAGTAATAGGTTCGAGATAAGCCATGCCAGAGGTGATATGGACGTGACAGGTTTTGTGAACTTAACACCGCTGGCGTACTTAGAGTTAAGTACGGATGATAAGTTTATATGACGACCGATATCAAAGGTATTATGAACGTGACAATCGATAGTCATACAAAGAGGTTTGCTCAGAGGTAATATGGATATGGCAAACTCCACTGGGGAGGATATAAGGACGATAGCTCAGAGGTAACGTGGACGTGAGCTAATCGATAGTGATATCGAAAGGTTAGGTACGATCATGGTGTTTTTGTAGAAGGAAAAGGAAACGAGACAGAGGTAATATAGACATGATTGTTTTCTTTGGATGGGGAACATGGGCAGTTCATAGTTCAGAGGTAATATGGACGTGAACTGTTTGCTTTTATTGAGGATATCTCACTGGGGGACCTTTGGTGAACCTATTACTTTTTGCGCACTGGAGTGCAACTAATAAGTTCGAAACGTAACCCTATCAGAGGAGATATAGACGTGATAGGTTTTGTGGCCTCATTACTTCTTGCGCACCTGAGTGTAATGTCCCGCTCCGCGAAAAGACCATATACTGAAATTATAGATGGATCAGACCGATGGAATATAAGTGCAAAAAATCGAGATGCTTGGTATGATGATGTCGTATTTCTTAACTTGGTCAGATGGGATATCTTATGTGACGTGGCATGGAAACAATATTCATATAAGTGAGTGGATATGTCCCTTCTCTACTCCTTCATGTCCTAAAAAAATGAATGCTAGTGTTGCTTTGTTGTATGTCATAACTATATGTTGCTCCAATCCACACAATGATAATGATACCTTATGTTCAATGATGCTGTAATTAATGAAACACATGAATAATGAACTGCTAGTACTATTGATACAATAATGCTATAAAGTAAGTCTGTCATGAGAAAGAAGTAATATTATGCAATATACTTCACATGTTGGTAACACTGAGAATGGAACATTGAACATCTGTACAGGTATAAATGCATCTGTGCACAATAACTATGAAGGAAACGCTTCATATGCGAGTATAATTGTGGTTTGGTACCACCGGGCCACGAGAAGGTCTATAAGTTTGGACCTACGGGTCACCAACCGAAATGAGAATGAGCAACACAAGAAGGATCAATAATGCGAAGCTTTACTTACATTTATTTACCATGCAATTTATGCTTAGTATTTCATTTGCATAGACGTTGCATGCTCATGGACAACTTGTGCACAAGGTTTGGTAAGTTTCCTCGAACAAGATACACCGGAACACCGGGATTGTTCGGCCTAGGAGGAAACATAGTGCTTTCGTAGCACCGGATATAAACGAGACATTTATTGGGGATCGCAACCTCATGAATGGCGCTTCGTACGCCCTTCGAAGTCCTATATTGCATGTCCCTCGTGGTGCGAAAACATATCACCAATGACCCTCATGTAGTTAGGCTGCATACTAACGAGAATATTTATGCAGGCTTAACATTATCTCTGTAAGAATGATTCGTATTAATTATGTTGTAGCTAATCCTTGTTTTGCAGGGACACGATGAGTGGGTTGTTGGTAAGAATCGTTGTTAAGCAATATGTACATATTTCATATATATTCAATGTATATTGTTATTTCCAAAGTAATTTTATTATGCTGATGAATACTCTGATCATTGAAATTAACCTAGTTCCTAATAGAAAGATCACCAAGTTAATATGCATGATTTTTACATGAATACTTAGTGTCGGTTTAAGCGAGTGGGCTAGTTTCTGCTCACCAGTACGCGATATGTACTGACCCACGTTTATGGACATCCCTAGGTACTCATCATTGGGGAGTGGTTGGAACGGTTCTGAGGCATTGAAGCATTGTTGGGGCGCGAAGAAGCTCTTCTTCCATTGGAGGCGTCTTCTGTTATAAAGGACATAATGTATGGAATAGTATAATTCAGTTATATCAGTGAGATTGTAAGCCAAGACGGCAAATATCAATGTAAGCCAATTGGCCAAATATCAGTTGTATTTGAGAGCTTTGTAAATCTTTTGTAAACCATGTACTCAATTATCACTATCAAAAAAGAGAACTTTTCATTATATTCATTGTGACTTCAATTTGTCTGCTTAATTTCGCTGCGATGTCGTTGTTTCTGAGATATATCATGCCTTGTCTATCTTCTTGCCTTATACAAGTGCAATCTAAGCTTGTACGACATTACGCCCGTAGCTACTTTCGGTTCTTCGGAATCGGGACGTGACACTGAGTACAAGTAATAAGTTCGAGACAAGCCCTGCTAGAGGTGATATTGACGTGGCAGGTTTTGTGGACTTAATACTGCTGGCGTACTTAGAGTTAAGTACAGGTGATAACTTTAGATGACGACCGATGTCGGAGGTATTATTAACGTGACAATCGATAGTCATACAAAGATGTTTGCTGAGAGGTAATATAGACATGGCAAACCCTGTTGGGGATAATCGGTTAGGACAGTAGTTCAGAGGTACTAATGCCCAAGGGAACTGATTATGAGTGGTATATCCGAAAGTGTGGATAAACCTGAATGTGGCTACGCTGGTGAGCTTTTTGAGGATCCACTGTCAGTTGCGTATTCATGATTCCTGAATACAAGCAATGGCTTTCATCAAACTTTTGTGGAAGAGAAGTGCATATTGTGCTTATACGCTTGTTGGAAATGAACAACGAGGAGTGTATACTGTACATTTTGGTTGTCCAGCTGATAGTAAAGGGAGTACAAGTCTAGCTTAGACAGTACATTTTGAGGAACTTGTCGTTAATAGGCATTATAAGCAAGTCGCCAATGGATTTTGTGAGCCGGTAGGCGACTTTGGAGAACACGGACTCCACAATGAACGGATCCTCCCATTTATGTTGGAATTTACCGACCGTCGTGTGGGTCATAACCATCGATCTTCTTACTGTCCTTACTATCCACAAAACCTATCACGTCCATATTACCTCTGATAGGGTTTGTTTCGAATATATTACTTGCACCCCACGTGCACAAAAGAGTAATAGGTCCACTAAAATTCTCCAGTGGGATGTCCATACTAACTACAAATGTTGTGTTACAACCATCTCACCTCTAGTACAAGCACCCAAAATGCCACAATGTGCAAAGAAAGTGATTTCTCCTATTTATTAAAACAAAAAGGAGATATTACAAACATCAAGAAGAAGAGAAATCAGAATCGTCCGAATACATAGCAAGAAAATGAAAAATGCAAGCGTCTGAGGACGCAAGCAATTGACGTAGAGCGTCTCCAACACTTGGCTCCCCCGAATCAGCAGGGGTTTTTAAGAGTTTTTGGAAGATGTCCGCCACGCGTACTCGAACAGTGGACGTTTCTCCCGTCCTCTCAGCAAGAAGCAACTCAGGGGTAACCGACGCCGCGAAAGCAAACATGTTGGTTTCCTTTGGAGCACCTCCAGAAGCCATCACACTATAAGTGAATTTGTGTAAGGATTTCCAAGATCGACTGTCACTTATAAACGGGAAATCGACGGCTTACTTCATGAGTCGTGACTATGCACTCCATAAGATGCGACGATTCGCACATGCACAACCCAAGATGTGATTTGCGCCTGATGTGTTCATACCCCAACACATGAGGCACAGGAAGTGATCATTTCTCTCTTATGGTGCAAATCAAACCAACCAGACAATCGCAACAGAAAAAAAGTAGTGTATTTCTTCTTGCCAAAAGGGCAAACTACACTTAAAGGGCTACTAGCGCCCCAACCACAAAAGCAAAATCAACTAAAGTAAAAAAAGATAGTTTCAGAAAAGAAAACACAAACTACTATTGCTCAACGTGGGAGCACATCTCCGCTATCCGCCAATAGAAACGGGCAATCTGACCATCTAGGCGCCCAATGACCTGACGCTCAACTTCTTTCGCCAGGACCTCAGAATCCTCGAGCGGATGTAGGCCTCATACCGGTCATCCAGCTTCTGCACCATGACCTCAACGGCGGATGTATTTTTCGCAGCCCGGCTCGCCTCGGTCCTGATAGCCTCATCTTCCTGTTGGGCCTCCCAGAGGTTATTCTCTGGCATGTCAAGCTTGGCCTGGAGCTGTCTGATATCCTCGGTCAAGTTATTTTGCCGGGTGAGGCAATCCTCCCTAAGATTGTCCAGCCGATCACGCTCCTCTTGCAGCCTCTGGAGGTCATGTAGCAAGTAGCAAGCCTTCCCTAGACGAAGCAACGAGGGCCTTCTCTGCATCCAGTCCAGCCGAGAACTCCTCGTATTCACGGACTATCAGTATCCCAGATCTGCCTACTGGTGCTGCCGTAGCTCCATCAGGTATCACTCCACCTCCGCCAGTTTCAGGTCCAAAAGGTCCGTTGTCTCTTCCAAACCGAGAATGCCCCTCAGGGAGTTGGCCTGGCATTCGGCAAAGCATTTTGCCCATTCAAAGGATCTATTCTGCTCCAATACACCATGGACCCCTTGCTTCAAAAACATGTAGAAACTCCGAAGGAAGATCTGGACATATTCATTAATTTCCTCCGATGTTGCCGGAGTCCAAGACGATTGGTAGGAGGAAGAAGCAACGGGTGGAGCAGGTTGTGCAGCAACAACGCCCATCGACCTTGAAGGTGAAACGGTAGCAGAGCGACCAGTTGTACGACTCGCGTTCCAATCATTCATAGCCTTCTCAAATGTCCGGACACCTGGCAGCTGAGCAAGGGATAGTTGGCTGAGGGAGCGACCATAGGCAAAAGTACCAGAGCACCCTGCTGCTTCAGCACCCGCCTGCACACCATCACCAGATTGTGACACATCAATCCCATATGACGATCCAACCGTCAATACACTGGGAACATCGGGAACAGTCTCTCCAAGACCGCTTGTCAACCTGCTAACCATAGAGGCCACAGCTACGGAATCCCCAGTGTCAACAGTTGGGAGAACGGTCGCCGCACTGGAAGAACCCACAACCACCGCAGGAGAAGTGGCTACCACCTGAGAGAGGTCAGCAGTAGGCTCCGCAGATTGGTCGTTTCCCCAGATGTGCTGGAAAAAGGCTTGGGCGTCCTCGCGACAAGTCCGCCGACTTCTTCCACATCCTCCTCAGCGGCCACGTTCACCCTTATTAGGGGAGAGGCTGGTCTTGTAAATCCAGAGCAACCAGTGATTAGCTTCGTCCGATGAATGTGAAGCTGAAGCCAGAATACCACTTCATTGGTAAATATACAGGAAAATGTACCAGAAGAAGGTGGCAAGGGTTCCGGCTCGCCCAGTACGGTCATAGCCCTACCTACGGCTTCAACATCATCCACAGAGACGTGCTCAAAGGGCGTGCAGTACTGCCACCGCTCCACCCGTCTCCTGGGCCCCCTGAGCTTCTAAAGTCGGCCCTGGCATGCCTGCACCAGTCTCTTGGACCCCCAACGGTTCAAAAGCAGGCTCTGACACGCATGCATTCACATTCTAGAACCCCGAGGTCTCAGGTGCAGGGTCCGAGATGCCCGTATCATACCCCAGGGAAGTCTTCTCCTCCGGCTCCTGGTTAAAGACTATCGGGGCAACCGTCCGCCGCAAATGGTCCCTCTCCTCTTGCGTTTGCAAATTGTCAAACAAACCAGGACCAAGATATTTATATAAAGGACCAGGAAAAATTAAACGGAGAGGGTCCACAAACACCACCTCAGCTTCCAAAGTAGGGTCTGTTTCAGAATCCACCGTGAAGGGTCCTACCTCCTCCCGTCCTTCAGTTTCCTTTTCTTCTTGCCCTTCTTCGTATTCCTCACTGGCTCGCACAGGGGCCTTGACAGCAACATGTTTCCTATAACGCGGCCTCGCAGCCGCGGATGAATCTTGTTGTCTCCCCTTAGGAAGAGGGCTCCTTATTGGGGAAGCCCCGCGCTTCGTCGGATAATTCACGGGAGGCGAAGGGTTGTCAGAAGTGTCATCTTCCCCGTAACAAAGTCAGAGTCGGCAGTGACGATCTCTGCCTTGTCCTTCCCCCGACCTTTTCGTGGCTCCTTGCGTCGGTTATCCTGCTTGGTGCCTGCGATGAAGCTAGTTTCCGGATCGAAGTCAGGTGTGTTCGCGGTCACAAAGAAAACAGCCGCTGCATTGCTGATGCGACCCGGAACTTTAGCATCAGGCAAAGTAAATCGGACCTGGGTGCTGGTCGCAGAGAAATAATTTCAGGCTTGAACTCCATCCAGGACGCTGCCCTCAAAGCCGAGACACGGGCTGGGGTTACCCAAAAAGAGCTTACTATAGCCGAACTGCCGAAAAAACCTACTCGGCAGGTAGGGTTCAAAGAAGACAAGGTTCTGATTCCCGTACACCAAATGCAAGGGCCGGATGGAAAGTAACCAGCAGAAAAGCTTCGGGGACAAAACTTGATGATCAGCGCCCCCATCGCAATGAACCCTGCTCACCTCATCCCAAGTGAACCTTGGGACCGAAATGAAGTAGTTTGCCACGCGAGCAAGCAAGCGCCGATAGGCGGGAACCCCAGTATGAACCCAGGACATTGTGCCATATCAACGGATAAAAGCGTCAGCCTCCGTCATCGACCCCTCCGCACCAGGACGCATCAAAGACGGGTAATGCATCAACAACCCATCAGATAATGGTAAGGCATTTCAATCCGGTTGAAATCTTTCGAAATGTCACAAGCAATCACTTTGTTTGTGAAGGCACGAAGTCCGCGGTTGATGCTGCAGACCATCGCAGGGAGCAAGGCAAGCTCACGCTTGAAAACCAACATCGCAGGAAGGATAAGGTTACGGCTAATCCTCTCAATCGTCCCAGAGCCTCCCGAGACTACACAAGTTCGTAGCCATATCATCAAGAAGCCAGCCAAGGCAGCTTTGTCAAACAACGGTTGAGTATCCTGGTAGAAATAGGTGAAGGTGTCACCAGAACTACCAAACCCCTTTACCGGTTGCGGCAGTTCTTTTGGTGCCATGTACCTGGTCGTCAACACCCCTCCGGGACTGGGGGCTACGAACAGCGACCCGGTCCGAAGCCCCAATATTAAAGAGATAACTGGTCCAAGCCTTGATGTAGGGTAAATTCTCCTCCGACCTCGTCCTTCTTCGAGATCTGCTAGCAAGTGTTGTGGTGGCACAATACTTCCCAGTACACAAGAAATCCCGGATGTTGCTGCTCCAAATCCTCAAACTCCTCATTTGTGGGAGTGTACTCCTCATACGATTCCTTATCCCAGGGTAACCGTGAGACATCGTACATCTCATGAAGGACAAGACCCATCTCTCCAACTGGAATAGAGAAGGTTCTGGTACGACAGTTGTACATCTCGGCCGAAGCCACGAACAACGTCGAACTCTTCTCCAAACCATAACAGGAACCCCTAATGGCATAATAGAGGTTGGCATCCTTCAAAGTCTTCTCATACTTCCTTAACACCCATGTTGTTATGTTGATTCAAGGCGGCAAATGAGACACCTAGTTAAGCAAGCCCACTTTTTCCTGAGGATAGGATCCCTTGGCTGCAAGCTGGTTCAAGAACGTATCAGCCTCGTAGTAACGGAATTCGGCCCCGTCTTACTCGAGAAGGTGCCAAGTGTCAATCTACGAATGGAATAAGAAAACGATTCCTTGCTCGCCGCGGCTCTCTTCAGTTCAGAATTGAAAAGAATGCGGTCAACCTAGGCTCCGTCCTGGTCCGGGGTTAGATCGCCCGACATCTTCCTTTGAAGGGGTACCATATTAAAAGCCAATAAGGACAAATGACGCTTCATTATGGGTATATGCACCCTCGTCCCACCAGAGGAGAAATTCTATGTCTCATTAATCTTCAGTGCCTTAGGGTCCGAGATAGTGAGGGCATCCCCAAACACGAAGATTGGCTTCAAGTGAAAGTCGTCGATCCTCCAGGAGTTCAGTTGGCTAAGCATGTAGAACCAGGACTGGCCGGCTATTACTTTTAGCCTCGTCTCAGACCGATCCTTGTTGATATGAGCCTGGACATTGGCCACTATGTGATCAAGCCTGACACCCAGGGCAGCCTGGGCACACCCAACCAATACCTCCCCTGACGGAGCCACGGGTAGAATCACTGCAAAAATCAAAGGCAGAAGGTCAGTTAGAAACACAGAATATGCCATGCGGCCAAGTTATACATGATGCATGCGGAAGTCATTAAGAGTACATGCGGCCCAGTGAGACAGGATACATGCGGTCAGGTCATGAAGGGAGCATACAGCCGGGTAAAGACCGGTGCATGTGGCCGAAGCGAGACCAGCGCATAAAGTATGCGACATGGTCATGTGAAAACCCGTACAGTGGACTGTGTGCAGAGTGTTCGTGTGTCCAGAGTCTGCCTCCACCGATCCTTACCATGGATGGGCGCTTGAACGTCCGGATGGAAAAGGGGGGTTTCATCCTCCGCCCTTCCCCTTGTCAACAGCCTTCTTGGTCTTGGACGAGGAAGACGAAGCCTTGGGGGCCATTGTAGAAGATCGGAGAGGATGATCGAAAGCAGAGGAAGAGGCGGAGACAACGGTGAAAGAGAGACTCAGGCCAAAAAAGAAAGTTTTCTCTTCAGCAAAACCCATATTTATAAGCTAAAGGGGGATACTAGTGACCCTTTGGTTCTAGCGCCCGTAATGATGACAGCAACCCTTGGGTCTTATCTTCTTAAAAAAAAACGTCACTTCGGGGTCCGTGAGAGGAGATAGTCCAGAATCCTAGAGAGATCTAATCAAATCAAGGTATTAATGAAGGGGTGGCAGCCTGGCAGCACCCATCCATGCGTCTATGCGACCTAAATGGATATGCGACCTAATGTCCATGCGACCCAAAATACACCCCGTCTACGCTTCTTATTCAAAGTATTTCAAACTTATTAGTTTGAAAACTTTGAAAGAGGTCTTGTAAAAGCATGAAAAAGTAGAATCCATGCGTTAAGCAATCATGCGGCCCAGGAAAAAGTTCAACAGAAAATGGACCGTATGATCACCATGCAGCCCAATTAGGCGAGAGTTATACGGACCAAACGACCGAAGGCAGAATCTGACAGAGAAGGATTTTCTGAACGTCTTGAAAGATGTGAACTCACTAAAAGACAAAAACCTCAAAAATAGTGCAGCACTACACGTACAACACGGTAAAAGACTAATGCGGTTCTGGCCCATGCGTCACATACGGTTCTGGCACATGCGCGGCTCTGGTCCATGCGTCCTAAGCGGTTCTGGCTCATGCGTCCCAGACTCCATACGTCCCATGCGGCTCTGGCTCATGCATTCCTGACCCTATGCGGTCTCTGCAATTCTTGGCTTTGTATGTCCCAGATTCCCAAACAAACCAAATCGTGCTGTTGTAACAAGGTGATCCTCTCCAACCAAGTGAGGCCACGTGTCCAATTGACCAAGTCGCGCCCACAAAGTACGAAAAACCATCCAGATATTCAGCAACAAGAAAATCTTAGCAAATGTCCACTTGACAGCTGAAGCCTGGATTCTCGTGCACAGTTGTAACTACTTTCTGTTAGGGGAAGACATGTGGCAACTCCCGACGTCTATGCGGTCCGAAACCCATGCGGCCACAGAACTATAAGTAACATAGTATTACCCCCATACAACGGACCTGGCTGGCTATTGGCAAACCTACACTCAAGCAAGAGAAAAGAGCTTCTGCATCGGATCGTTCACGGAGTAAAGAGAGTTGCTACACTCCTAACCCTCCATCGTCACCCCCAGCAAACAAATTTGTACTTAGATTGTCTTCTAGGACTTCTTTGTACTTTTTCTTAATTTGTTAATCAAATCAAGTTCTCTTAGTTCTCATTTTGATTTAATGGCAAACGGTCCAGTCTCGACATGTCTTCGTAACTCCAGGCAAAGGCTTTCGATGTATTTCCTAACAAGCTGTAGTAGGGATTTTCGATCCTCATCGGACAGACTTTTGCTGATAAAGATAGGTTTAGGGAAGGATTGGTCGCGCAGATCGATTTGTACGACTTCGTCCTCAGTGAGAGGTTCCCGTTGCTTGAACCGCATCACTCATTGTGTATCTAGGCGTTGGACTCACGGTTCTACTTCAAAGAGTTCAGGTGGATCCTCGTCATCTTCCTTAGGGTCAACTGACACCATGTTGGCAGACAATGTATGTTTGAACATCTCTCATACTGACATCGGAGTCCCAAGAGGAAGATTCTGAAGAGTGAGTGTAATATCTTCTTCATCCGATCCTTCGGGGGTCGTGGGAGACGTGACATACCCTAAGCCATGCTTAGTCTTATGGTAGTAATCCTCGAACTTGCCTGCAGGAGCCTACAGACGCAGAGGCAATCGTCGGTCTTTGCCGTAGTTTAAGCCCCCCCAGCGGCTTTCAGGTCGTATCACATCTTCTGGATAAGGTACCTTGTTTGAGAGCTGTACCAGTGAAGTGGTATTTTGCCGGTGTCGAGTTCTGGTTCCAGTTCCTCTAGGACGGAGGATTGAAAACTTTTCACTCTGTCGAAGATGATGAGTTTGTCTTCCCTCTTCCTTGCAGGAACTATGAAGTAGGAGTTATGACTGAGAAGAATTCGGTTCAGTGCATAGTTGGTAGTCACCTGTGTATGCAGGTACAAGCCTAGACCGTGCTCAATAGAAATAATGAGTTGAGATGTGCAACATCCGAGTAGTTCAAATATAGCCATTTATTCATAAAATAAGGTATCTTATCCTCAGGATTATATCGTCAAAAGAAGGGACGTTAGCATGCATGGCTACGTACTCCTCCAGTTCGTCCTTTCCGAGATCTACCCCCAGTGCAAGCGACGGCTTCGGAGGTCTCCTGCACAGCATTACCACTAGAGGTTCGAAAGTCGTAGTAGGTGCCGGATCTTTCTTCAACGATCGGCTCGGTCTACAAAAACGAACTACCAGAGGTTCGGGTGCTTTCTTGTGCAATTTCATCATGAGGGGAGGGGCTGTGTCAGGAGCACGTGCTTTGAGATGGACTCTCAAGGGCTCATCCAATGCTGTCCCAATCTCTGCCTCATCGTCGGCATCATTGCAATATTTATCTTGGTGGACTTACTTGTAGAGGATCGAGTCAGAATAATAGGCCTCAACCCCTTTAAATGGATCAACGTCGACAAATCCTGTTTTGACGACGCCATGATCATCCACGTATTTCAAGCAGTGGTGCAGGATCGACGGTACGATCATGTATTGGTGTATCCACGAACGTCCCAACAGTTTGTTGTAGGATACGTTTACGTCTATGACGTAGTAAGTGACCTATGTTTTCAAATCGCCGACCTGACACTTCAAGCGAATCTTGTCCATGGGATAGCTCCATGCATTAAAAGCCACTAATGGGAGTATTGGTTGCTGCCAAGCGATGTATCGGGATACCCAAGGTCTGAAGCAGACTCTGCAGGATGATGCTGATTGACGAGCCGGGGTCGATGTGCATCCGGTCCACCTTGATGGCGCCGATGTACCCAGTGTAATACAGAGGACGATCGTGTCTATTGTTCTTTAGCAATATGTCTTGTTGCGAGAACGTGATGTTGGGTATCGCCTTCATCACATTATTGCAGTGGGGGCATGCGACAGGATGCTCAGCTGGCGGCTTGACCTATGTCAGGTAGGTGTCAACATTCTGCAATGCCTCACTCAGAACAACCCGAGGGTCTTTGGAGAGTCGGAGAAGCTCGAATAGTGACAACTTCGCTAGGGTATTGGCCAGTTGTGCCAAGAAGTCAAAATTGTAAGGCTTCTCCAGTCCCTGAGCTGTATCTTTGTACAACGGTTTGTCGAAGCAAGTTTCTTTCTGCTTGGACTTGTCTGTTGCCGGAGGCTGGGATAGACCCGAATCGGATGTTGTAGGTGCGGCGATTGGGAGCGCACTATCGTCAAGGAATGTACTCTCGTCGGTACGCCAGTCTTGACCTTGTCGTTCCTGCTATAGCTTCTTCGGAAAGGAGAAACCGTTTAGCAGGACTTGGACTTCTTGCCCTTGGACTTGGCGGCGGAAGGTGTTGCCTGCTACATCAAGTCAGGAGCAAGATCCGGATGAACCCACATGACCTCCCCCGTGATATGGTGAGAGGTATCAGTCCGGCTGTTTGGTCACGAGCTGGCGAAAGGTTGACAACCTCCATTGTTGCCCTGGGGATCGGGATCACTCCGTCTTGGGCTTCCGTTGCCGGAAAGTTACCGAACTGGAAAGATACCATATTATCGACAATTGTTTTGTCATCGAAATCCAAGGTGAGGGACTTGGTGTCGAGCAGACACTGAATGTACCGCTTCAGTGTGTAGCAATCCCGCGTCGCATGGTGGACGTATCGATGGTATTGGCAGTACTTCGGCTTATTCACATCGACTGCCTCAATAGTTCGCTTAACGTCGGAGAGCTGAAGCTTGTTTTCCTTCATTAGCACGTCAAAGATTGCCATGACGTCATCATCTTCGAAGGAATAAGCTTCCTTCAGTTTTGGAGCCTCTGCGGCCTTTTGCTCGGACTTCTTGGTTATATTGGCGACAAGAGCCTACTTCCCTTGTCATCCCGAGCATTATTGTCGTTGTTGTTGTAAGAACGTTTTTTCCTATCATCAGCGACGGGAATTTGTATTCCCAATAAGCGGACGTCCTTTACTTTCTTCTCAGCACCGACAGCATTTATGATGAACGTCGTCCAGTCTTTGAACTGAGTCGCCCATCCAGAGTCTGACTGTAGGGAGGAGATTTCTCCGGCAGGTGTCCATCAACGTGGACTCAGGGTTACCGGGGGTAACTTTAGCACCGCTTACCTGTACCGCTCGATGTATTCCCGTACACTCTCCCTTTGTGTGATGTCCATTAAAGAGGACATCGTTATGTCATTTCTCACGTCGTTGAACCGAGCAAGAAAAAGACCTTTGAGATCGTCAAACGACGGAATGCAGTTGTCTTCGAAGCTGCAGAACCAATCGAAGGCTATTCCAGCCAATGTCCCGACAATGAGCTTGGTTAAGAGGGCATTGTTGCGAGGCAGAAGTCCTGTTGTTGTCTCGAAATAACTCATGAATTGACGGGGAGATGTCTTCCCATCAAACGGAAAGTTAAATGGCTTCTACTTGGGCGGGTACGGTACATCTCTCCACTCGAGGGATCTCCACTCGAGGGGATACGGTTGTCGAATCCTTAGCTCACGTAATGAGTCTCGATTGCCCATTGAGTCTAGGCGGGCCCAGAGTTCTCGTACCTCCCGCATTACTTCCAGGGCTTCATCGACCGCGAAAGAGGTAGATGATCCGAGCAGGGGATAATTGCCGCCAGCGGGTAGAGCGGTTGCATTTGAATCCCCGTTTGTCCCGGGGTCCAGGCTTGCTTGACCAGAGGTCCTTGCAGGTTGTGAGACTATATTTGCCTTGATCCCCAGCATTGTCTGGGTCAAGGTCTGCATTGACGCACTCATAGTTTGCATCATGGCCTCGAGGGTTTCGAGGCGCTATCGATCGTTGGGGCCCTCGTGATCGTCCCCTGCCATGTATGACGTTCTCACATGGGAAGAAATGGATGGGACGATGGACGTTGCACTTTCTGTCTCACTCTTGTCGTGAATAGTCATCCGAAAAAGTTGGTAGTGCTGCGTCCTCTTCAAACTCGGAGGGAACACAAATACCAACATAGGAAGCTGCATCCTCTTAACGAGGGTGACTGCCCCAGAGATCTCATCTCAGCATCTGCTCCATAGAAATCACCGTCTTCTCGGAAGGCCGGATTGTCATAGAGGTCCGGGAGATTACAACCCTCAGCTTGTGTAGCCACCTGGGGTCCTAAGAAAGAACTACCCCCAGTGGCTGACAGCTTCTTCCTTGAGCGGGTGCCCAGGAAAATATCTTATGCGGGTTCCGCTACTTGTCCTCCTTGGACCCGTCTTCATGACCCGCTAGCCGAGAGCGACAGACTGGAGGTGCTAGACTTCCGATCTCCACTTAATGGAGGGGGCCTTCCGAGCAGAATAACATGAGGCGAAGGACAGCTCATCTTCCTCTCGTGCTTGCACCTGTTCTCCAAATTGCAGCCATGTGGGTGCCTTTGATTGCAGCCGTTGGAATGCCGACTGTCTGTTTGTGGATACTGCTACATTGTTACAGCAGCAATTGATGATAATGCCGGCACAGTGATGCCCTGAGGAGAACACTTCATATGTCGTAGTTGATTCCCTCGCTTTGCGCTTGTGATTGATCACGTTGCGCAAATCAAGCGAGGGCTGATTCACCTTTGCACCCTTCTTATGAGTCCGGGTAGATCGAGCACATAGGTGCTTAGGTGTTGACTTTGCTTCCTGACCTGGAATTCATACAAGAACATTTTCCAGGTTGCTAATGAAACTCTTTAGACTGACCATGTCCAATTGCCACTGCGGGCTGGACGCATGGGTCAATTTTGTACAACTTTCCGTCAGGGGCACGCATTACAGTTAGCGGCGCCTGCTGACGGTCGGTCGAATGAGCAATTGCTTGAGCTTGGCAAGCTCGCATTGCCCTAGACTTTCTTCATCCTAGCACGCACCGGTGCGTAGTATGAAGAGTCCAAGATTACATATTCGTCTTTCTCAGCATGGCGCATAGAGTCAGTGCTGCATGAGATTCGGTCGAAGACGAAACTTCTGTTGCTATCCGGGCCGCATGCGGCCATCTGCCTGCGGCTGCCGACCGCCGCATAGTCCTCCTTATGCGGCTTTTGACGTGGCCGCATGGAACGTGTCTTAGTGCTCCAACTCCTGGAATCATAGTATTTTTCTTTGCCGGAGATCAAGTGCTGAGCACCTTCCTTGTCAGACGAGGATGCCGCATGAAAGGCGTCAGCTCGTGTGGACGCATGATGTGCGTCCCCTGCGGCAGGGAGAGAGACGGGGAACGGATGCTCCGCAGTTGGGTGAGGTGCAACGGCTTTTGCAACCCGTGTCATGCGGGTCTTCTTAAGCTTGGTAGTCGAAACATACAGCCAGCATCCTCTAGTTCGAACCCAGCTTCAACGCGTCGAAGTGCATCACGACCTTTTCATCAGAGGAGAAGGAAGTCCCCAGCAGAGTCGCCACCTTGTTTTTCATTGAAGTAAATTTGGGAAACCTTCGTTTAATAACAAACAAAAAGTACAAAGAAATCCTAGACAGAAAATCTAAGTACAATATTTTTTACCTGGGTAATGTGACGATGGAGATCGAGTACTGCAGCGACTCTTTTACTCCGTTGACGGTCCGACGAGAAAATGAGGATGCCCTTTTTCTCTCTCCTGAGCTTGTGTGCACGTACGTAGCTCGCCTGGAGGGGTATGATCTCTGAAGCAGGAAAAAATCCATCCTTTGGAACGTCTAAGTTTCTCCTATTTATCGCCATCATGTTGATGGGCTATAAGGGCTCCTTCAACAAAATGTGATTGCAACTGTAGACGCATATTATAGGCAGACTGCCACATCTACATCCTTAACAGGATGTAGTTGAGTCCAGGCCGAGCTACCATGTGGAAGTTTGTTGCAATTTGCGGTTGCTAAAGATCTGGACGTTTTTCGTCTTTTGTTTGCATGAATTGGTCAACTTGACACATGGCTCGCATTTAGTTGGAGAGAATCACTCGAGTCACAACAGAAATATTTCGTCTCAGGAAACCCTACTACAATGGACGGATGGAGTCTGGGACGCATGGAACGCATGGGTCTGGAACGCATGGGACCAGAGACGCATGGAACGCATGGAGTCTGGAACGCCAGGGGCCAGAAACACATGAAGTCTGGGACGGATGTGACCTCGTAAACGTGGTGTTGCACGCCTGTCAGGAGTAAAGTTTATGCTGACGTGAGGTTCTGTCGTTTAGCGTGCTCACGTCTTTCGAGGCGTTTAGAAAATCCTTTTTATCAGGATTCTGTATCAGACATAATCTTATGTCAGGTCTTTATGGGGCCTCTATTAGACGCCTGGATGCTTGAGGGAGTAGTGGCGCATTGCACTGCTGGCGCATGCGGACACTAGTTACTTAGTGGCGCATGGCGGTGATGGCACATGAAAACACTATTATGAAGCGGTAGGCGCATGACACTTGATCATTATGGCGCCGGGGACTTGATCATTGCGACGCATAGCCTTTGATTACTGTTGGCGCATGGTAGCTGCTTTTCTGGGCCGCATAGTCATTCTGCGGCCTAATTTTTTTCGGGTTGATCTTGGGATGCATGTTTGTTGGGCACATGGATCTAGATTTTCCATACTTCTACAGGTGTGAGGCGCATGTGGTGCACCTTGCTGCGAGGCACGCTTTTATCTACCATGCAAGCAAGTGAACTGAATGTTGTGAAAGTTCCACTTTTTTGTTTCGTGAGGGGAAGTGAGGGAAAGGAAAAGAAAGGGAAAAGGAAAATATGGTGGTCATGTTTGGTTAGGAGAGAAAAGAAAAAGGGAAAAGAAAGTGAGAGAGTAACTAACACAAATCTTTCTTAGCATTTTCCTCTCATAATTTTTTCTTAACATTTCACTTAGACACCTTCTTTCAAACTTTCTTGGCAACCAAACATGCTTTTTTTTTATTTCCTTTCTCTTTCCTTTTCTTTTTCTTTCCCTCACTTTCCCATAAACCAAAGACAGCCTTTAGTTGTTTATCACTTTTTCTATTTGGCTGGAGCTTGATTTTCCCTTTCATTTATGACATAAAGTCTTGCCTCCTTACAAACTTGGATCTCACACCTCTTCCAAGCTTGAAGCAGGTTTAAAGCAGGTCTAATAACTTTTTTATTCAATATTAACTTCCAATGGTTGATATATGGACAAACTCACACTTAAAGGCACTCCACTTCCTCTCTACCAATCTGGTAAAGTAATGCAATTGGGACTTCCAAGAGGACAATAACTTTGTAACCAAACTTGTTTGCAAAGTAGGTATAGATTTTATCAAGTTTAATATAGATATTAAAGACGAGGAATGAAACAATAGCCTTTGTCCTTCTACTTCCCGATTTTTTTTCTCGTCTAGGTTAACTCTAACCCACCGAACACCATCACCAACTTTGACGCCTACTACCAGGCTTCAACAATTAAGCATCTCCTTATTTCTTGTCCTCCTTGTATTTCCTTTACTAGCAGGGACCAATAATCCCAACGTCGGTGGTTGAGTTCCAACGCTACAATAACAGGTTGTTTCCCTTCTCGACTACTCTCACATGCGGTATTTTCCCTTCTTATTTTTATATCTTAAATTAAAATCTCATTCATAAAGCAAGAAGGTGTTGCTTGGCGTGACAGTAAAGATGCAAGTTCGAGTCACGGAAACAATCTCTCCATATATATGGGGATAAGGTTGCATACATCCGGGCCTTTCTTGGACCCTGGGTAAGTGAGAGCCTTGTGGCAATGTAATGCCCTCCTCATTTATAAGCACAAGTTCTCTCGAGTTACCTATGACACCTAATTTGTGTATTGAGGTCCCTCCTCGCAGTCTTTAGGCCCCTGCGAAGACCTTGTGGTCCTTGATGTCCCGCCGCTCATCGCCTTAGCAAGCTTGAATTTAGCTGATCTAGAAGGAGAGGAGTGGGAATACTTTATCTTGGTGACCAAGAGAGAACTAGGGGCCATCTTTTTGTTATTTGGGATTAATCATTTGTTATGATGGCGAGATCGGGAATACTTGAACTGGGGAAGTGCTTCTGCATTGGTACGTGATCATAAAATTCTTTCAAAGTAGGAAGAAAATTATAGTAAGGTCATAATAAGGCCAATCCTGTTTTATTGGGTAAATTGTTGAGCAACCAATAAATAAATTAATAAATATGAGGAACAAGACAGGAAAAAAAAAACTCATCTGTGATATGTTAGAGATGGCTTTACCTTTGAATGAGGGGAAAGCATTTGAGGTGGTCTGAACATGGTGAGTGGAAACTGATAGATGTGAGTAATAGGAGTAATGGAAGCACAACTAAGGAGGTGCCAAGACTATGTCTAGATCCAAACAAAGATGGTTGAGGCAGTAAACTAGAACATAAATAGATTCCTAACAACAGAGGAAATGGACCTTAATACAGCTGTAAGGAAGCAAAGGGTTCATGTAGCAGGCCCCAAAAAAGGATCTAGACTAAAAATAGAATTGTTGTAAAAGAATTCGGATAAAAGCTTTGTTCTCATTGTTGTCTCGTAGGAAATTTTTTTTTTTTAAAATCATCACAAAGCAAACTTGTCTATGCTATATAGCACTTTCTCATATGACTCTACAATCTAATTTGATAAAGTTTATCAAAACTATAAGAATGACTCAACGTTATCCATATAATACTACAAAAATACAAGCTACTAAGCAAATTATAGCTCTTAATGATATGCAAAGCAATCATACTGCACTGAAACATACTCACGCTGAATCTATTTAAATATAAAAAAATTGCTAAATCTTTAAACTCAAATGAAGGACCGTTTCATACCTCAAAGAGAAGCGGCGCTTTAATGGTACACATGCACCTGTCCGGTCCATCAATTGGAAAGCTACAGAAGATCTCAGATTTATCCTCCCGGTCCATAATTTAGGACTCAAGGAAGTTGGGTAAGGACCCTGCAAGTTGTATAACACTACAAAAATCAAAGTCTAATCTTCTTTGTACAACACAATCTGTTCCAATACCCAACAAAAGCATACATGTAATAACTTAATGACTTTGTTGATGAGAATAAGTTTTTATCTGTTTCAACTGCCACATATAAATGATGTCATCTGAACTCATAATGTTAATAAATTATTAGCAGGAAAGAGTTGATACCATTCACCACAAGCACTGTGCTATAATGAAATTTATATATATAACAAATTAGTCATTCAATAATAGCACCTGTATTTGGTGGGTGATCAACGTCATAATCCCCCTCTCAGGCCCTCATTATCCTTCAAGAATCCTGATTCCATGACAGAAGTTTCATTGTATTAGTAACACCAATCACTGAATATTCCAAATAAAAAATGAGAACTAAGAAGAAGTCAAAGCTTCTGGGAAACATGAAACGTGAGCAAAAACACTGCTCTATGCAGCTTTGCATAAATCCGGCTAGCCGGCCGACTAGTCGGTGACAAGTCGACAGTCGGCTGATTCTATTTTGTCATAGTCGCCAGAAAAAATAGACAAATCGCCCAGGCAGAAAAATCGGCCGATTAAGGCTAGTCGGCCGACTAGACTTCAGTTAAAAAAACAGGTCAAGAGCCTACCAGACCCGAAAATCCAATGCAAAATATATATATATATATATATATATATATATATATATATATATATATATATATATATATCCTACAATCGACAGCAGCAGTTCTTTTCCCAGAGTTAAGAAGAGAAGGAGAAAGAAGAGAGGGAGAAGAAAATTACCGATACATCCGCCGGCCGCCTCCGTCGACCACCGCCGGCAATAGAGCCGTTGGCCGCCGGCGACAGAGTTGCAGGTCAGTCGAGGCTGCGGAAGCGAGCGGGTCCCTTGCGGTGGTGCGTGTGGGACTTGAACACGGAGACTACTCCCTTGCACTAGGTTCGGATGACGCGACCCATTGGTCTGGTTGGTGATGGTAGCGGCGGAGAGAAGAATGTAGATGGAGAAGAGGGTTAGGATTAGGATTTGGAGTATGATGGGTATATATGATTGGATTTGGATGGGTTGGACTGTATGATAATGGGCCTTTTGATAATTTTGTTCATCTACTCTTTTTTTTTAATTCATAAGGTTCATAATATTAAACACCGATTAATTATTTAACAGTTTCAGAAATATAATAATTATAGTTTCTAGTCTAATTTGTAATTATTATTTTTTTATTATATATATATCATACTCAGCTTTTTTTAACAATTAAAGAATCAAAGTCTCAACTAAGAGGAAATATCCAATTTATTAGTTCTTCAAAAACTGAAGAATTGTAAATTCAGTAAATTCAAATACTTCCCCGAGGATTCTAATTGGTTGTCTTCACTTGGTTTCCATTAATGAGTCGAGCTTGAACATAAAAATGAGCTCCATTAATAAGCCAAGCTTGAACAAGGAAGGTTAGCGCGTGATCTCGTGAACAAGCTTGACGAGTGCTCGACTTTTTGATCAGACTCGACTGGGGACATGAATAGTCCATACATAATTTTCTAATTCTATAGATTTTGATGTGAGCATTGATTGGAAACTAGAATATAAATAGGAACACTATTATGAATAAGGATGGCCTGACCCTTGAATGGACTATAAATCACCATATCATATAAAGCCCAAGGTTCGCAGTATCGGTATAGGACCCTTTCTATGAGTATCGGAATCAGCGGTTCCGGATCGAAGTATCGAATTTTTTAGTATCAGAAAGCAATTAACTATTAATAAATTATTAAAAAATTTAAAAAAAAAATATTGTATACATTTAGGCATAATTTTAAGTATTTTCTGTGTTGTTGCTTAGTAATTTTGGAATTGAATAAAATAGTAGTCACTCTTGCTGATTGGTTTACCTGCGATAAATAAGCTTTTTGTTACATACTACCTTACTATGCCTTTACAAGCTTGTTGATCGATCTTTTCGTTCAATTTCCTTCGTCAAATAGACGGGAAAAGAGACCCCCAATGTTGATATCGATCGGTATCGATATTGGATTGGGACATGCCAAACAGTATATGTATCGTCCGTATCAGATCGGAATCAGCCAATACTGCAAACTATGATAAAGCCTAAACTCGAGCTTGAACAACTTGTAGGTTGATCGCGAGCATCGCGAACAAAGAGGCTTGAACTTGAACATCATTTTACAAGCTTGGGCTTGGAACTAGCTTAGCTCGATAAGGACCAACCCTAGGTGAACCAAACTTGGAAATGCAAAGCTCAACTAGGCTCATCTCGATTGTAGCCCTACATTCCACTAACCTGACCATACATACTACATTCTGAAATCAGCTAGTAAAAATTAGATCTGGATTTATTTTTTATATTCTAGAGTAAGAGAGGATTTGAAATCAAATACTCTTCAAGGTGGACTTGGATAATAAGTTATGGGGGATTCTTCCCCGTACTAAAGGTTAACAGGGGTAAGCATATACCATCTTACTATCCCTTTCTTTTGGGGGTGATTGGTAAAGGGGATTTGGGCTGGGATTTGGAATTCCAGCTGGATTTGAGCTTGAAATCCAAATCTATGTTTGATTGGGGATGGATAATAGGGTCGTTTAGCCATTCCTGCAATTGAGTAATAACTTAATCTGCCTACATAAGACATTGTTAGTATGCACCATGTCTAGATGAAGGTCACTAACTTCGCGTCAACTTGGACTAGAGTGGTTAGACAGCTCCCTCCCTGTTGGGTAGCGAGCCCACTTGGAGGTTTTTGAATCACCGTGCAACTAGCACATGCTCTTATTCCCCCTAGGTCAAACGGGTCTGTGGCCCCCGAATTATCGTTCGAGGAATTTATCTTGTGCACAGGTTGTCCATGACCATGCATACATATGCAACTTAGTTATAAGAAAACATAGAATGCATGATAATATAAACTCAATTGAAATCCCATATTTCTGATTTGTCTATTGTTATCTGACTCGGCCAATCCAGCCGCTAGCCCATACCGCGCTTAACAACGGGATTAGGGCACTACTCTCTATATTACCAAAATCTCTTCGAGCCGTAGCCTGACATACTCACTGCCCAATCCTTGGGTCTTACTATAATTGCCAATACAAAGTATCGACATTTGCTTTCACAATATATATATATATATATATATATATATATATATATATATATATATATATATATATATATATATATATATATATATAATCCACATTCTAAAACAACAGCATGTTAATAGACATGTGATTATTATCTTTGTTATCTTTTGTGATTTCTATCATGGAAACATTGTCACAATAAACTACGCAACAATAAGTAATCATTTTTATTAAGCGTAAAGATTAAGGATTGAAGAACCAAAACCACTCACATTTATCCAAAGGGACTTCCCAACACGATCTTATAGCCTTCTGAATTGATCCTTCCGTATATCCAAAGTCCAACTGGCTTTCTTCGAGCCAACCCAGCCATCATAGTGCACCGTGCGGAGCAGGGCACTGCATAATAGTCGACCAACCCGGCCTCCGCTCGTCATGCTGGAGCCTTCATTGGATTCCCAATGAGCCATCGATCACCAACTAATTTTCCCTCCTTCTGACGTCACACCAAAACTCCTTCCGACACCAGCGCCCTCGCATGTAGCCTTGCCCGATCTACCGCACGCGGACCAGACCCGCTCGGAGGAGGTTTGAAGGATCCGAGAGGTTGGGTTAAGGTAAAGCTTCTGAGGAAGAGAAGTAGCTCCAGGAGGATAGCCGAGAAGACTTGGAACTACTGTAACAGTGTCAGATACAAAAATTTAGGTGACCAAGAGATTGGACAGCAAATGTGTCTGGCTGGACACAAAATTATGGACACAGGACATCCATAATTATTTTATAAAATTTTATTAAAAAATAATTTCTAGAAAAATTTACCAAACAGAATCTTCAATTTTTATTTCTTAAAATTACTTTTCAGATGAAAGATTTAACTTAGAAAATAACTTTATAACTTACTTTCAGAAAACTGTTTTTAGAATAAAATTTCAGAAAACCTATCCAAACAGACCCTTAGTCTAGAGAGAGAGAGAGATGAGAGAAAGAGAAAGTGAGAATAAGGAGGAGAGAGTACTGATGAAGGAAAAATTGTGGTGCCCCGTTTCCCCTATTCGGGGAGCGCGGCTAAGAAATACAAGACGGTATCATTCGGTCGGGATAGATTGAAATAAGATCTTATCCTCGTTATGGATTTGCTTCTTCGAAATTGATTCCCATATTCAGTGGACCGTGCCCCCAGGATCGACTTAGCGGCAGAGTCAGGAGGGACCTCTCCGCTGCATCTTTTGTTGCCTAGTTTTCGCTGTCGCTTGTTGCTTTCGTGTCTTGAGTTAGTTTTCAGATTTGCTTGCGTTTTCTTGAACGGTTTCGATGGATTTTATTATTTTCGTTCGTTGAACTGCACTTCAATTTCGATATTGGAAAGAGTGGAAGATGTATTGATCAGCTGTTCGTGGCAATGCAGGTGAACGAACAATAGGTAACGCGCGAGCGGAGTCCTAAAGTACCTCTCTCCTTCTTCCTCCCAACAAACTTGTGAGTGGCTTATATTCAATTCAGTTGACCCTTCTTTCAAGTCTTCACACCTAAAATCTTGTATTCTTGTTTGATCCGATTAAACGATACCAAGTAATAACTAAAAGATATCAAGATAAAAATGAATAGATCTGGAATATGATGCTTGTCAATCAAACTTGTGAATGGTTACTTATTTGCATGCTTATTCATTTAGAATGTTCATTATATGCATAAATATAAGTTAGAATGTATACTTCTTCTTTTAAATTATGCTATGTATAGAACTCATCCTGCAATACAATAAACTGAACAAGAAGACTATGCAAAAATAGATCTTGCCCTGTTATTGTCATGTGCCTGATATTGCCCTGAAATGCCTCAACTGCTAACTTAGTGTACTACATTTTATTACGGACAACTTGTGCACAAGGTCTTAGATCCTGCGGACGGTCGCTGGGGTACTGGTACTGATCCGATCCGGACGGAACTCTGCTGTTTAGTTATCCTGTGCAAGGACGGAATGGCGTGCAGCGTATCCTGTGCTCTCATTGCATACCATCCTCATCAGCGGCTAAAATTGGTCCTTTATGGCATATGCTAGTGATCCTCTCTCGTATATTTAAACCTGTTACAAGCTAACTTGTGTCTTCGTGGCAGGGAAGGACATGGTAAGTATTGTACAGGTGGTTCAGACGGGCAGGTAGAAGTCACCGAATGGTGGCAAGTTCATTTCAGTAAATTATATATATTGCTTGCTTGTAAAATGTACTAAGGCAAGATAGAAAGACAACAAATAATATGCATGCTTAATCTAAACAACGTATTGATTTGTATAGTTGGGTTAGCTCGCCTTCACCAGTACATTTTGATGTACTGACCCTCGTTGAAACAGATTCCCCGCACTAAGAAGATCCGAGCGAGGAGCTGAAGTCGTTTCCCAATCCAGTCCAGCTGTAGGCGCGTCTTGATCGTGCCATCTTTTAAAGCATTTTAAAGCAAGGATCTAGCAACTTAAACCAAATGCAGCTCAGAGGAAATGCTGTTATCCCGCCAGGAGGTCTTAAATATTTTGAAGTTTAGTAAAGGGATGTAATGTACATGACTGCTATCTCATTTTGTGTCAACATTTTGTAAGCCCGTGCGGCAACCCTATGACTCGTTCAAGAGTTTGTAATAGATGTTCATTATCAATAAAAAGAGAACTTTTTCATGTTTCAACTTGTGTTTTTAATTTATCTGCGTACTCTGAATATGTGTCCACTATGCAAAATATCTTAACCTTGTGCGGTGCGCAACCTAGGCCCGCACGGCGTCACGCCCGGGGGACGACTATCGATTCTACAGAATCGGGGCATGACATATTTGTATCAGAGCACAGCTTCAAGTTCCTTTGACCCTCGTGCTGAAAAAGTTCCTTTAACGATCAAATCCCTATGCGAACTCTTGAACTCGTTAGGCCAAAATGAGATACATTCATACAATGAGTCCATAATACATTATGATCCTGATGTAATTTACCTTCTTTTGAAGGAATGGCACAAGCGCAATAGTCAACGCCAGCATCGGGCGAGACATAAGCCCAAGAGAGCAGTTCTGGCACTTTAAAAAGTTCTCGGAGCCAGCGAGCCATGTCTCGAGCCGATCTGCTTCAACAAATGATGAGGATGTTGGAGGCTAACCAACAAAGGGAGGAGGCTCGCTATGAACGGGCCGAGAAGCGAGCGAAAGAGAGACAAACCCAGTTTCAAGACCATATAGAAGCCCGATTCTCAGTCCAACAAAAGCACGTAGATACCCTGCAGCAGATTGTTCAGACCTTGGCCTCCAACCAGTCCGCGACAACAGCAGCGATACCGGTAGAGCAACCTACACTTGAATTCGAGACACCTCAGACTCCAAGGAAGAAGGAAGTGTCTGCCTTCGACTTTGGCGACTTCAAGAAAATCTACAACACACCATTTAAAGGGACTGAGGATCCAATCATAGCTCTAGATTGGTTGGCCGAACTGGAAGGCCACTTCAAACTCCTGGAGGTACCCGAGCAGAAACGTATTGCGTATGCCCAACTCCAGCTCCGTTATAATACGTACGACTGGTGGGACGTGCATCGGAGATCTCTTCCAGTTGTTGATAATGAAGAGACGATCGCATGGTCTACTTTTTGTGGCACGTTTGAAGAGGAGTTCATACCCCCTCCTGTACGTCGACAGAAAGAGAACGAGTTCGTGCAACTACGCCAAGGCAGCATGACAGTTAAGCAGTATTCCGCCGAGTTCAAGCGGCTTGCCAAATTCTCAAGCTCCTATTTACCTAATGCGGCGAGTCGTGCCCGAAGATTTGAAGGTGGTCTGCATCCTGCTATCCACGCGTACGTGGTCGTTTCTCAATACCAGACGATGAGGGAAGTCCTGAATCATGCCCTTTCTTTTGAACCACAGTATTCTTCCATTCCTATTGGCGCTGTGCATACCTCCAATCACAAATGCCAAAGCAACGAAAGAGGAAACACCGATGCAAAAGTCAAAACAACGGCGATAATCAAAGAGGAAACACAGGACTACGTTGTGGTGATCCAACCCATCAGGTTGATGCCTTCTCGCTCTCTGATCGCCGCCCTCAATATCCGGATCCTGCCTCTGCACCCCAGGCCAATCGAGCTGCGCCTCAGCAAGAGCGTCGCCAAGCTCAAGGTCGGGTCTACACTATGACACGGGAGGAAGCACTGGCCTCAGACACCGTTGTGTCAGGTATATTTCTTTTTAATAACATACCTACACGTGTGCTATTTGATTCTGGTGCAACGTATAGTTTTATATCCAAAAAATTTATCGTGGAAAATAATATAAAAATGACTCCGTTGTATCTAGACCTTAGTGTTAGCACCCCGTCCGACACCTGTCCATTCAGTATGCCAAGGTGGTTATGTCTGTATTGGAGGAAGGAGGCTATCGCTAGATGTTTTAGTTCTTGATGTTCGGGACTATGATATCATTTTGGGATGGATTGGCTCGGCGCTTGCTCGACAACTATCGAATGTGCAGAGAAACAAGTCATCTTTTGCCTGCCTAGAGAAGCCAAATTCTGCTACACGAGTAGTCCAGCAACTGATGCGACCAAGGCCTGCATGGTGATTTCTGCGATATCTGCTCGGCGAATACTATACTCAGGCTGCGAGGTATTCCTAGCGTCAGTTCGGGACATACAGCTGGACTATACAAACGTTGAGTCTTCTTCCGTTGAGGCAGAGTTTCCTGATGTGTTTTCGAGCAAACTACCTGGCATGCCACCAGACCGAGAGATCGAGTTCACCATCGACACATTCCTGAATACTCAGCCAATTTCTAAGGCTTCGTACATAATGGCTCCTGCTGAACTGAAGGAGTTAAAGTGCCAACTGCAAGAGTTACTGGATTGTGGGTTCATCCGTTCGAGCGTGTCTCCTTGGAGCATGTCTGTGCTCTTCGTAAAGAATAAAGATGGAATGCTACGCCTCTCCATCGATTATCGGGAGCTGAATAAGGTCACCATCAGAAATAAGTATCCTATGCCAAGGATAGATGACCTCTTTGATTAGTTGCAAGGGGCAACGGTATTCTCAAAAATCGATCTTTGCTCGGGCTACTACCAACTGAAGATTAAACTAGAAGACATGCCCAAGACTGCATTCCGAACCCGTTATGGGCACTAGAAGTTTTTTGTCATGCCGTTTGGTCTGATGAACGCCCAAGCTGCTTTTATGGATTTGATGAATCGAGTGTTACGACCCTTCCTCGATAAATTTGTGGTTATTTTTGGACATTGTATTAGTCTCATTATTAGACTTTTAGCATTTATATATTATTTGAGACTTATATGGTGCCTAGACTTGTGGATTTGGACTTGTGATGTATTGTGACTCCTTATTTATCTCTTCTATTTTATATCGTGCTTTTATCCTCCTTTAGTTTTATATTGTGATTGAGTATAGTTAGCGTTTATCATATATCATATTGTTCCTCCATTTGGAGTTGAGATATGTCACGCCCCAGTCCCAAAATACGTAGGACTAGGAATACGTAAGCATGCCAGCCGCATGTACATGGCAACTCCAATATATGGAAACCATAACACACGTATGCTGTATTAGGAATATCAAATCCACAAGTGGGATAAACATATGTCACAAGTCACAGGGCATAATCTAAATCTCATCCACAGAAATATAATATAAATGAATAACCAATAACTATGAAACTAGATCTCAATATAAAGTATCAAAGGATGACAGTCGGATGGAAACAAATCTACTACCAAACTAGAATGTAAAAGTAAACACAATATAAGTACAACAACTAACAATCACTGAGACTCAAAGAGAAGACCTCATCGAAATATAAGTAACCAGTCCGGATCTGCACTCCTGCGAATACTCATGAACATCTACACCTGGAAAGGGACCAGGTCCTCAGAGGGACATAATAAGATACATAGAAGCATGCCAATAAAGTACTGAAATAAATATCCAATGGGTCGCCTAACCGTCTAAGTGAATGCAGTTTAAGAACAACTTTCCCAATGTGTGGGCTATCTGGCTAAAATGGGATTGACATGATTCTCTTGGAGATTCAGGGGCCTACAAAGCCTGTTGTCTTTTGAACGACAGAGGCCGCCTAATAATATATAATATATAGTGGTCATCATGATCGTGCATCTCCGGCGGAGCGTACGGGTTACACAAAGAAAGTGCAACGGAGTCAACACGCCTTACTTGTTGTTCTCCCCATCCCATGCTCTAAGCATGTCACATCCATGACATGATAATACCTCTAATAACTGCCAAGTCTCCTAGCATGCAAAGTTTCTATCGACAGTTATTCCCTATCGTACGTTCCATACGTACAGGAGGCCAAATCCTGCACGCAAATCCGTGATCTATATGAGACTCACACTCGTGTAACAGCTGTGTCACGACCAATAAAACCTAATAATGCTTCATGATAATGGGGCGGTCTCATAAACAAGGTCAATGCTTATACATAATAAAAACAGAATACGATGACACTGTCGTTTGCACCCAAGTTTCCTTGGACGTGCAGTTTATATAACTGTTTAAAATATATGAACTAAATGATAGAAATAAAGATGCATGCAATATATGGAATATGAATAACTGTACAATGGCAAGGTATACTTGCTTGGCAAGAAATCTACGTAGTACCAATAACCTGCTCCAGAAGTCGCGCAGAACAATCCAATAGTCCTATATACATATAATATAACATAATACAATATCAGCCATTACACTAGCACATACACAACCATAATTACACTGGACTCAGAGGGTACGCTAGGGGTGACACTGGTTAACTAACACGGTCAATTGTGCATCTAATTACGCGGGTGTACTATATTAAATGCTGTATCAAAATTAGACAGTCAACTAACACTTAAGATCACAAAAGGCACAAAAATTAACTAAAATTACTCCCCAGCGACGGCGCCAAAATTTGACGTGCTGTCGTAGGAACCCAAAAATAAAACCTTTACTCTTGAAATAATATGTAGTAGTGAGAGTAAGGATCATTCCCACAAAGAGTAATTAGTTTGATCTTTATGCTATATGAAATAAGATGGGGGGAAGAGTTTTGGATCAAAGCAAATTAAAAAGAGCTAAAAATAATTAAAGTATTAAAACAATCAAAGGAAAAAATATTGCAGTCAACATCCACCATTGGAATCTTAAAATTGATCATTGATGCAAACATAAATTATCATACTTTGAATATTCACCGTTGGAAGTATTTTCTATCTCTCTTAGGCTTAGATAATTAGAAACAAGCGATCTAATTAGCTTTAATTACTAAATAATCCAAGACAAGCGTTGCAGATTTAATCTAGTAATTTCTTAAAGAACAAAAAGATCGATGAAGCAAAATAACACAAACACAAGTGGTGGCATTTAATTTTGTCAAAAGTTTTTCTCCTAAGATCTAATAAAACAAAGAAGTTTATTAAATCTTGGTTGCTTTATAAATTAGAAAAATTAAACAATTACGGATTTGATGTCTAATTTAGCAGTAGATCGAAATGGATAATAGACTAGTAGGCCTCCTAGTAATTAAACAAAACAATCATGAAAGTAGGCATAGAAAAACATTCAATACTCAAAGCATAAATCAAACATAAAAAATAATTTAGATCTCACAATTTTATTGAGTCCAAGGCTTCTGTTTCCTTCGACCAACAAGACTTTTAGCTCCGCACGTTCATGAAAACTTCAAAAGAATATTGGAGAAGAGGAAGAAGAGTTGTGTGTTGTTCTATATTTTCTCCTGATTTCTACCTCTTTTATATACTCTAAATTAGTTGTTTGAAGATCACAATATCTTCCCACAAATCCTCTAAGAGTTACAACAACCCAAACAATAAAATAAAATCTTTGAACAAGTTGGAAAATGGTTAATTCAGCTCCATTTTTCGTGCACAGCATAGTTGACTCAACTTTAAGTCTGATTTGGTCCATGATGCAGCCAGAATCTCGCAAAACTCAAAATAGAAAAATTGTACCTCTATCACTTAGCTTTCCGAATCAATTTGGATCGGCTCAATTGGACTTCGGATGAGCAAGTTATGACTATTTTTCTACAAGGTATCAAAATTGTCCAGAATTGATAATTAGCTCCATTTTGCATTTAGTGACTCCAATTGCATCCTAAATCAAAATATAAAAATAATGAGTATCTTTAGACATTAAATTAGCATAAAGGAGTATACATTAAGGAATAAAAATATGACATTTTATGTTCTCATCAGCGTGTTACGTATTCCTAGTCCTACGTATTTTGGGACTGGGGCGTGACATGTTTTTAGTGGTGGCCCATGCAGGTCTGAATATATTGTCTTGGTTACGTAACTGTACCAAACAAGCCTGCGTATAGGAATAAAGTATAAGGATCTCATCCATACTTGACTGAAACCTCATTCTTCCTTAAGTTTTACGCCAGGAACCCTTTACGCTGAGACTAGAGACCTCTATTTATATAGAGTAACCAATTTGTTGACGTAAAAACCAAACTATGCAGAAGATTGTTTACTTTACGCTGCAGATATGACAACTGCTAAACTACGTTTCCTTAGTTTTTTCAATCTATATGACACGTCATGCAAAGTCATGTAGGTAAACTATCCCAGCGTAAACTTGATGATTCTTTAATAGTAGATAACAAGCGTAGAGCAGCTGATTAGACGTAAAATATAAGGATAAGATGTGAGCGTATTTATCACAATCTTAATATCCCAGTCATGACTAGTTAGAACCGAATCTCGTACATTTAATGTAAAGATATGCCTCGAGCCCTGTGTAAGAAATAGCTTTTGGCGTGGCGTCTGATTTTGTCTTACCTTGAGCGTAAAAAATCATTCCTGTAGACAGCGTATTCCGAAGCCTTAACTTTTTCTCCTTCTAAATATGTAACCTGGGTCTCTGTGCAAAATTATCATCACAATCGTCCTCTCGATGGTCGTGCAGTACTTTTGTCAGATGTCAGGTTCACTGATTTGACTGGCCAACTCATGATGAGTTCCTCGTACAAACCTTACGCCACAACGTATGTTAGATTTTTATACATAGATTTTTTTATGCATCAACTTTTACGCACAGACCTTTCACGCGAGCCTTACATAGAAAGTTTAGAAAGACTTTATGCGCAGAATTTATGCACACAGAACTTTTTACACAGGCAGATTTTACGCAGCATATCTTTACACAGCCGATCTTTTATGCGCCAACTTTACGCACGGAATCCTTTATGCATACTTTTACCCAGACAATTCTGAAATCTTACTTTACGCCAAAATTACCTCAACTCTCTGTTTTACGCAGACAGCTCTGAAACTCTACTTTACGCCAACTATCTTGAAGCTCTGCTTCACACAGGAAGCTTATCAACCTGTTTACGCCAACCACCTTGAAGCCCTGTTTTACGCAGGAGAGACTTTATGTATGTTGCAAGTTTTTGACTATGAAATACGCAGACAATTCTCCTGCATATTTTATGCTTCTACATTCTATTTAATGCTTGCATCTTTCCTGTACTCCTTTTGAACGTTGTGTACATCACCTGCAGAGAGATGGATATGCAAAAGGGATGTACTGTCACAGATGATAATACAACTCTTGGAGTCAATGGTCAGACTCAAGGAGAGACCTCAACTCCTAGACTTCCGGGATCAGATGGACAAATTCATAATCCAGTTCCATCTGATCTTCCCATTCCACCTAATGGGAATCTTCCAGTATCATCGACACCACAGGATGGCCAGGCTCAACTGTTCCAATTCTTTCAGATGATGATACAAGAACAGAGACTAGCGCTTCCAGCACCTCAACCTCCAGCAGCAGGAGGATTTCAGAGAGGACCACCACTACCTACACAGGAGGATCAATTCGCAAGGGTCAGACAGGGACAAACCCGGAGGAACGGACAAGCCTTTGCAATGGAAGTAGATGACATAGATCAGGAGATTGATGTCATAGCAGGTATCACTCTTGCTTTTACTTTCCCTGCTATGACATTGTTTGATACGGGAGCCACCCACTCATTCATATCATCTAGTTTTATTGCTAAACATAACATTGCCTCTATACCTTTACCTAGTTATATTAGAATTCTCACTAGGGGAGGAGTTGTACCTATTAGTAGAATTTGTAGATCATGTCCTATAGTGATACGTGGCAGAGAGATGAATGCCCGACTCTTAGTCCTTCCTATGCCAACTTTTGATATTGTGCTTGGAATGGACTGGCTAAGCAAGTACCACGCTTTCTTCGATTGTTTTGGAGGAAGCATTCTTTTTAAGGTACCTGACCAGCCTGAACTTGAGTTTACACGAGGATCCACAGAAATCCTTAATGGTATGCAACTCACAATGGGCGATGTCGTTTATCATCCCATTATTTCAGAATTCCAAGACGTCTTTCCAGTAGAATTACCAGGCTTACCCCCAGACCGAGACATAGAATTCTCAATTGAATTAACACCAGGAGCAGCACCCATAGCATCCCATGTTTATAGACTAGCGAAGAAGGAGATGGATGAGCTGAAGACACAATTGAAAGAACTAGAAGAGAAAGGTTTCATCCAACCAAGTGCATCACCCTGGGGAGCACCAGTATTGTTCGTACCAAAGAAGGATGGATCAGTACGTATGTGCATTGACTATAGAGCCTTGAATGCAGTAACAGTGAAGAATAAATATCCACTGCCATGCATTGATGACTTATTCGATCAGCTTAATGGAGCCAAAATGTTCTCAAAGATAGATTTGAGATCGAGATATCACCAGGTGAAAGTACGGAAGGAGGACATTCCGAAGAATGTATTCCGGACAAGATATGGGCACTACGAGTTTCTGGTCATGCCATTTGGATTGACCAATGCTCCAGCTATCTTTATGGACTTAATGCATCGAGTCTTTCACCAGTATTTGGACCAGTTTATAGTCGTCTTCATAGACGATATACTTGTCTATTCAAAGAATCACGAGGAGCACGAGAAACACCTGCGGATTATTTTAGAAACATTGAGGAGAGAGCAACTATATGCAAAACTCAGTAAATATGAGTTCTTCTTGAACAAAGTCTCATTTCATGGACATGTTATTATAGGAGATGGAATTTCTATTGATCTAGAAAAGATCTCGGCAGTCGAGACATGGTATGTTCCTAAATCAGCAGCAGAGGTGAGAAGTTTCCTGGGACTTGCAGGATATTACCGACGTTTGATGGAAAACTTCTCAAAGATAGCAGCACCTATGACTCGGTTGACTTGTAAAGATCAAGAGTTCATATGGACCAACGAGTGTCAAGCCGCTTTCGAGGAATTAAAGAAGCGACTGACTACAACACCAGTATTAACTATTCTTTCAGGATCAGGAGGCTATGTGATCTACAGTGATGCATCAGGAAAATGTTTAGGATATGTATTGATACAGCATGGCAAGGTGATTGCATATGCATCTAGACAGTTACGAGTACATGAGAAGAATTATCCAACTCATGACTTAGAACTTGCAGCCGTTGTATTTGCTCTAAAGTTATGGAGACACTACTTATATGGGGAACGAGTGGAAATATATATAGACCACAAAAGCCTCAAGTATGTCTTCACACAGAAGGAGTTAAATATGAGGCAACATCGATGGCTCGAGTTGATAAAAGATTTTGAGATAGAGCTACATTATCACCCAGGCAAGGCTAACGTTGTAGCAGATGCGTTAAGCCGGAAGCCAGCAACTTATTTCCTAACAACACAGAAGGAAGTATTGAAGGATTTGCAAGGTCTTGGCATTAAAGTAATATTACCCGGAGCAGACGGGACACTAGCCAACTTGCAAATACAATCATCACTAGTAGAGAGAATCAAGGCAGCATTACCTACAAACGCTAGATTCAGAAGATTAAAGGAAAGGACAGAGGCCGGAGAGCAGACAGGACTGCGCATCCATGGTGATGAGACATTACGATGTGGTGAACGTCTTTATGTTCCAAATGGAGAAATTCGACAGGAGCTGATGACAGAAGCTCATAGTTCAATATATTCTATTTATCCTGGGGGCATCAAAATGTATCGTGACTTATGACAGTATTTTTGGTGGCATGGAATGAAAAGAGAGATAGCTCGCTTTGTAGCTAAATGTTTAATATGTCAACAACTAAAGGCGGAGCACCAGAGAACAGCAGGATTATTGCAACTACTTCCGATTCTAGAATGAAAGTGGGAACACATTACTATGGACTTCGTCACAGGTTTTCCTAGGAGTCCAAGTGGTAGAGATGCAGTATGGATAATAGTGGACCGACTCACCAAGTCAGCCCATTTCTTGCCTTTTAGAGTTGGCCAATCTACAGAAGCTTTGGCTGACTTATATATGAGGCAGATCATGAGGTTGCATGGCGTACCCGTCAACATTGTATCAGACAAGGATTCACGCTTTATGTCGCATTTTTGGAGAAGCATGCAAGAAAGTCTTGGAACTCATTTAAAGTTCAGTATATCTTATCACCCACAGACAGATGGGCAATCAGAACGTACTATTCAAACATTGGAGGATATGTTGAGGGCTTGTATATTAGACTTTGGAGGATCATGGGAGGATCACCTACACCTTGTAGAATTTTCTTACAACAATAGCTATCAGGCGAGCATCCAGATGACTCCATTTGAAGCATTATATAGAAGAAAGTGTAGATCTCCTGTATGTTAGAGCGACGTAGGAGAACGTCAGATTCTGGGACCAGAGTTAGTGGTCAATACCGTAGAGACAGTTAAGAAGATACAAAGACACTTGCGGGCAGCGCAAGACAGGAAGAAACAATGGACAGACCTTCATCGTCGTCCCTTGGAGTTTAAAGCGGGCGATCATGTCTTCTTGAGGATATCACCCACTAGAGGCACTATTTGATTTGGAGGACGAGGCAAGTTGAGTCCAAGGTATATTGGACCATTTGACGTGCTAGAGAGAGTGGGAGAAGTAGCATATCGACTTGCACTACCACCTTCACTTGAGGGAGTACATGATGTATTCCATTTGTCACAACTCAGGAGATATGTGGCAGACAACAGTCATGTTCTCGATCATTCGGAGATCACCATTGGGCCAAACTTGTCATATCAAGAGCAACCCGTGGGAATCCTCGATCGTCGAGAGAAAGTATTGAGGAACCAGTCTATTCCCTTAGTCCGCATGGCATGGAAGCATGGCGCGCTAGGAGAATCTACTTGGGAGCGCGAGGATGACATGCGCCAACGTTTTCTGAACCTATTCATTAACCAAGGTATAAATTTATTTTGTTAAATTATATCTCTTACGAATCTTGACTTTCTGCCATAGCTTAGTTTTAATTTCGAGGACAAAATTTTTATAAGTTGGATAGAATGTAAGAACCCTAATTCTGAAAACCGTATTACTATATTATTATTATTAATTATGCAATTTATTATTTATAGTAATTATGAGCTAAATAGAGAAAATAAAATTTCCTATTGGATCTCAAACCGAAACCCAAAACCCATTACCCGCTTGCCCCCAAACCCGCGTAAAGTAAGACAACAACAGCAGTAGCAAACCAACTTTTCAACTCCGCGTATAAAGTAATTCCGCTGTTTCATTTTCTTTCATCCGTGCGTAAGGTTCAAACCTCACGCGTAAAACAACTTCGCGCGTAAAACTCACCACCTGCCTAAATTCTGATCTGCGCGTAAAATAGAATCCTACAGCTTAAATTCCTATACCACGCGTAAAACAAACCCACCGCCTCATTCCACCGCCTCTAAATCCTATTATTACTAAACAACCCTCAGCCGAAATCTAAACCAATAAAAAGAAAACAACAACAGCAGTAGTTTCTTAAACACTAAGTTTCTCCACCGCCTCTTATTCTATATATATATCCATGCAATACACCCAAAAACCCTAAACCTCACTACTTGAACTTAATACTGTATTGGACATTGCACTCTTCAGAACTTTTGCTTGGCAAGTATACCTTGCAATTGTACTGTTATTTACATTCTAGTTGATACATGCATATTAAATTCTGCTTATATAAGATGTTTATTTATGTAGATTTTTGGACCTATTTTATGAGATCATCCCAGGATTATGGAGCATCATTAGACTCATTGGCTGTGACACAGTTGTTACACGAGTTGTGAGTCTCATATAAATCATAGAATACCTGACAGGTCTGGCCTCCTGTACGTATTAGCCGTGCGTTAGGGATGACTGCTAATAGAAACTTTGTGTGCTAGTAGACCTTGCAGTTATTTAGAGGTTTTATCGTGTCATGGATGTGGCATGCTTAGAGCATGGGGTGAGAAGAACAACAAGTAAGGCGTTTGGGCTCCTTTACACTTTTCCTAGTTCGCACGGATTCTCCGCTGGAGAAACAGGTGGTTGTGATCCTATATATATTGCAGGCGACCTTTGCCGTTCAAAAGATGGTACGCTTGTAGGCCCCTGATTCTTCTAGAGAATCATGCCAATCCCATTATGGCCAGATAGCCCATGCGTTGGGAAAGTTGTTCTCAAATTACATTCACTTAGACGGTTAGGCGACCCATTGGATGTTTATATTTCAGTACTTATTGGCATGTTATTATGTATCTTGTTACGTCCCTCTGAGGACCTGGTCCTTTTCCAGATATGGACGAGCAGGAGTACCCATAGGAGTACAGACCTAGACCTGACTCTACATACCAGACTGAGGAGGTCTTACCCTCAGAGTAGCTATGACTTGTTTCCACTGTTTTGAGATTTTGTTACTACTTCAGTATAGTTGTTTTGTAGTGGATTTGTTTCCACCCTACTATCAGACTTGATACTTATCTTGGATATTCAGTTGTCATTCAGCTCTTTGTTCCTATTTATTATTTGTGTTGTGGATGGGATATATATTGTGTGTGACTGGTTGTGACAGTATATTACCACTGGTGGATTGCATATTCATTTACAGCGTACGTGTGTATATGATTTCCATATATTGGAGTTCGTATACATACTGCTGGGCGTGTTACGTATTCCTAGTCCTACGGATTTGGGGACTGGGGCGTGGCAATGTATATATATATATATGTGCATGTATATATGAAAATAGATATATAAATACTATTAAATATATATCTATGTATCTACTTGTGTTGTTCACATATTATGTATATATATATATATATTGGTGTATATGTTCTTATATGTTATCTATATGTACATAATGATAAGTATATATATATATGAGATACTATATCTATATCTATGTGTGTATGTTTATATCAATCTATATGTATATATTTGTGGTTGTGTATATATATATAGATGAGAGAGGGTATACATATATAGTTTGATATATATATATATATATTGGTGTATATATGTATGTGTGTTGTTGTGTGTGTGTGTGTGTGCAAGAGGGGGAAAGAGACTCGACAGGAAAGTAGCAGCTTACGGAAGCAGCAGCAGCAGCAGCTTAGAACAGCAGCAACAACAGCTTACAGAAGCAGCAGCAGCAACAGCTTAGAACAGCAGCAACAACAGCTTATAGAAGCAGCAGCAGCAGTTTACGGAAGCAGCAGCAGCAGCTTACAGAAGCAGTAGCAGCAGCAGCTTAGAACAACAGCAGCTAGTTAAGAGGTTTGGTAGTTATTACTAGTATAGCTACCAGTTAGAAATAGTTAGATTTGGATAATAATTAGTGATACACTTGTTAGTATTAATGTTAGCTCTTAGTAGTAAGCTAGTTACTATGATTAGTTAACTACTTAATTAACTATCTCATTATTAGTACCTTGTTTAGTTAGTAACTATATGTATGTACTTGTGATTGATTAGTGAGATAGATCTATACATATATACTTATGTATCTCTAGTTTATCTATATGTATGTATATATGTATCAGTGGTAATAGTAGTTAGTAACTTGTTAGTAATTTAGTATTCATATATATATATATATATATATATATATATATATATATATATATATATATATATATATATATATATATATATATATATATTAGATTGGGTAGCTACTATATATTAGAATCACATTACCTTGAGATACCAAGGTAAATGCCAAGTTATTGAGGATACTCAAGGTATTGGGTTTGGGTATCAAGATGAGGGTTTAGTAGTGCGATACCGCATTGGTTCAAAGCCAAGGTATTCTTTTAGCATTATAGATAGAATTAGTATATATAATATTATTTGAATATGCATATATGACTATTTCATATTTTTGGGTTGCGTATCTTGCGATACGATATCTTAGTATTTTAGATTTAGCTTGTATGGCCTAGTTTCATAGTGTATGAACCCAATATCTTTGAGATAGACTCATACAACCTAGTGTAAAATCCCTAATTTTAAAAACCGTATTAACTATTTAATTAATTATTTAAATGAATTATAGTATTTACTAGCTAATTAGAAGAAATAAAATTTATTGGATTTTTAATTTTAGGTAATTGTGCATTTAGAGATTTTATGGAGCAACCATAATTTTACCTTAATTATTTTCATGTAGGAGACCTTGTGGACGATTGATAGATTTATTGTTTGCACCAATATAAATTTCTAGAATTATATATATATATATATATATATATATATATATATATATATATATATATATATATATATATATATATATATATATATATATATATATATAAAGTTTATTAAAAGAAAAGAATAGAAAAAGAAAGAAATAGAATTAGAAAAGAAAGAAGGGAAAAGAAAGAAATAAAAAGAATTAGAAAATGAGATTAAAACCCAAACCCTAACTAATACTTAAACCCTACCTGCAACCCTTACATACCTGGCCCGCTATTTAAATCCTAGCAGCAGTTGTAGCATTCGGCTGCAAAGGCCCCCGCGTTCTTCTCCTTCTCAATCCCTATATATTAAATAGTGAAACCATAAACCCTAACACTAATCTTCATCACCTTGACCTAGTCGCGACCGCACCGACCCAGAGCCACCACCGCCGCCGCTGTTCACCCGTCGCGTCCGCCGTGCACGCCCGCGTCAACCGCAACGCCGCGACAGGAAATACACAGCGACTTACCTCTGTTCAGGCTTGGTTTCCCGCGCCATCGCTAGACCAAACTCGACCCCGTCTTCACCGGTATGTTCACGACCTATCCCTTTCCCAATATTATGTATTAGTTTACTTCGAACAGCGCGTAACCCTAGGCAAAAACTGAGGCAAAGTTGGAGAAAAATGACAACTTTTAATTTGCAGAAAACTGCGATAACCACCCATGTTTAAGGACTCGTATCTCCCACTGTAAACCCCCTGATTTTCAAGAATTTTTTTATTTGGAATTTTCTAAATTTTCTGTATTTTTCTGGAATTTTTCACTAATTAAACTAAGGTTCTTTAATTATTAAAGGATTTTTAAATATTATTATTATTATTAAAATATTATGAAAATAATATTTTATGGTGTAAAATAAAAATCTAGACATAGGGTAATTTTTCGGGAATTTATTGGACCCCTGAAGTATTTTTAAAGTCCTAAAAACTATTTTATAATTAAACCAAATTGAACCCTAATTAAACCGGGTTTATTTTAGATTAAACCAAACCAAAATAAACCGAACCCATATTAAACCGAACCGGACCGGCCGGTCTACCCGAACCGGCCCAACCCCTTAGCGGGTCGGATCCGGGTCAGACCCGGCCCGCTTGGACCCGCCCGACCCGCTAACTCCTCCTCTCCCAAACGCATAGCCCCCGACTCCTCTCCTCCCCACCGCCGGAACGTCCGCCGCCGCCACCCGTTCGTGTCCCTGACCCACCGCCTCCTCTCCCCGCACCGGTCGACGCACCGGCCGCCGCTTCCTCTGCCACCTTCAGCCTATAAAAACCCCATTTCCCCGCCGCTTCTCCCCTCCGCCGGTCGTCTTCTCCGGCGACCCGAAGCCATAGCCGCCTCCAGCCTCCCACCGCCCTAGGCCCTCGCCCACGCCGACCTCGCTGTGCCCGCCGCAGCCGCCAGCCTCCCAGCCGAGTCCCGCAGTTCCCTCGACAACCCGCAGCCCCTCGAGCTTCTCCGCCGTCCCCAAGCCTCCGCCGACGACCCCCGCTCGCTGCAACCGGCCGCCCACAGCCACTTCTCCCCTCCAGCAGCCCTAGGCCGAGCCGCCTCCCTCCGGCGATGTCCCAGCAGCAAACCCTAGCCGGACACGACTCAGCCGGACACGGACACGGCCCGGATACAAACCCAGTGTCTTGTGTCGACACTAAGAAATTCCTATTTTTGGAGCCCTGTTCAGGTACTCATAACTTCCTCCTCGCTGCCCTGATTTCTATTCCGTCAGTTGTATCACGTAGCCTGTATGACCCCCTCGGTGCCCGTACAAACCGCTCGGTGCATCGCGACCTGTGGTGATCGCGAACCGCGATCCAAAAATAGGAAAACCAACACCTTATTTTACCCCGAAACTGAGTACGCCCCGCCAAACGGGACGACTTGGTCGCATGCGGTCTTCACCGATACGTGCGCGTCGTTGATACGGACGTGCGGGATATCGCAGAAGTTGATTCGGATGTGCGTGCACACCGGAATCAATGCGTATCCGCGGACACCGTCCCGTATTCGTCCTTTCTGGTTCAAGCTGTAACTTAGTGTACACACGTCGGATCGAGACAAAACTTGAGCCATCGGACTCGTAGCAATACGTTGGTCCTGTAAACCAAGTTTGGTTCGATTCTGAGAACGTTGACAAAATTGCGTGTCGTGGGCCCCACAGGCTCCACTTGACGGGCGATTTTGTGATCGGCTCATCGGAATCCAATTCTGGAAGTTCCGATGGGTTCGTATCATCATTCCTGACCTATTGACACTAAGTTGGATAGATTTGGAGACCTTTGACCCTGACGCATTTTTCGGTGCAAAGTGGCCTACATGTGGACCCCGCTTTGACCCGAAATGTCATTTTTGCCCCTGTGTCCAAATTGGACTCAAGGACAGGCGTTTCTAGCTGATTAATATTTTTTGGATTTGATGGTGATGTTTGTTTCAGTAACCGAAGTACTCCCTGCAATTTCTTCTGAAGTCAGAGCTACAATTGGAGCCGGAACCCCATGCAAGTGTACCTTGCCAATCTCTGCAGTTTTTGCTATTTATTTCCTTGACATATATACTTGTTGTACATGTTTCAACCTAGGACCGTGTGACTTACTTAGCGTCCGATTATAGTCGGGTGCCAACCCCGTACGCGGAGTTGTGTAAAGTCACATAGACATGGATATCGTGACCCTTTGCATTCTCGTACTTGCATTACCAAGTACGTTTTACCCAGGACACCTGACACTATTTATGATATAGAATCGTCCTGAGATATTCATGGTGATTCTGTATAGGATACAGTTTTCATGACTTATTCCTTTGCTTAGATATTATATGACTGGATGCATTACTTATGATCCTGCGTGGCATGGACATGAGACGTTGTGGACATGAGACGTATGATTACATTGGGTGGGAAGAGTCACACAGGCTACAGGTTGATTATATATATTATGCCGGCATCTTAGTCTCACTACAAGTTAGACAACCACATGATATCACTGCTACCGGCTCCCCGACACAGAGCTTGTAGTGGTTTCAGCCTGAGTTCTAGTGCTACTCTTATCTTGCATATCACTTAGATGGTTATATAGTCTACCTTATTGTTTCATTTATTTCCTGCACTGCATTTTTATGGCTTGAGCTTTCTTGTACCTTGCTATGTCCCCTGAGGACCTGGATCCGGATTATGTCCCCAGGATTAGCGGAGGAGATCCACTCTGAGGTTTACAGGATAGGAACATTAGCAGGAACAGTAGCAGGCACTGGAGCAGTACCAGATCCAGTAGTCGAGTGACATCTACGGTATTTTCTGAGTATATACTGTTTCTATACTCAGTATTTTCTGTGATTATCTTGTATCTGGACAGTTAGACTCATTATTGGGATATTTCCCGAGATCATGTTTTATTGTGATTAATCTTGCTTATTGATTCTGATATTGCTATATTCATTTTCTGTGGATGAGATTAGTATTAGTAGACCCTGATTATTGTAATTACAGCTTAAGTACGCCCCGATGGATCCATTAAATTGGGTTTGTCCATCGGTGTGTGCTGTTGGCCATTGCCACATGGCTGGTCCCTCGATATTTTGGGACTGGGGCGTGACATGGTTTTTGTGGTGGCCTATGCAGGTCAACGACTAAATTGTTCGGTTTCAACTTAGGGACCGAACAGGCCTGCAATAAGAATAGGATAAGTTTTAGGATCCCATCCACTTGCTTGAAACGTTCTTGATATCTATATCGGATTCAATTTAATTTCTTGAAATTGCATCCCGCCTTGATTCCTATACGCCTCTTATTGTTTATTTTGGTTGCAGAGTTATGGATTCACAAGCAAACGACGAGACTCCTACAATATCACCACGGGATGCTTTGGTAACCAATGAAGAGGAAGTAACACCAGTAGAATAAGGTCAATCCGCTCAACAACGTAGTCAAGCGAATCAGCATGCCTCAGAAATCCAGCAAGATGGCATTCCACCATCGACGCAATTTACTCCACCAATGCCCGTAATTCCACCAGGGCAGGCTATAGACGGGCATCAGATATTACAAATGATCTACGCAATGATGCAAGCTCAACAATAAATTCAACAAGAGGCTCTGCGTCATAAGGCAGAGAACTTGAGGAGCAGCATAGTAATCGCACTAGAACAGGCAGATTTACCAACACGACGGCCAACGACGGGCTCTATCACCGATTTTCGGTAGCTGAAGCCCCGTACCTTCTCAGGCAATGAAGAGCCCACAGAAGTTCATAAATGGCTCACCAACACACAACATCAATTAGAAGCAGCTGAGCTTCCACGAGAACGTTGGATGACTGCCGTTAGAATGCAGTTGACGGACAATGCTCATCACTGGTGGCTATCTGAAGAGATACGACTCGGACCAGACCGAGTCACTTGGGAAGAGTTCTCCAGACTCTTTCAGGAGATGTACATTCCGGCTATCGTTCGATCAGAACTTCGGGACAAGTTCAATTGCCTCACTCAGGACAACATGAAAGTAGAAGAGTACAACGCAGAGTTCATTCGTCTAAGTCGCTTCGCCCCAACCTTGATTCCGACAGAAGAAGAGAAGGCTGAGAAGTTCTTCGACGGACTAAACATTGAGCTACAGAAACTAATTGGATCAGTTGCTCCCATATTTTACTCGGACGTCTGCTGCAGCCCGACGCATGGAGCGCATCACTAGAAGAGAGACCAGTCTGAAGCGATCGTCCACATCAGCACAATCCGGAGCACCACAAGAAGAAGTTGCAAAAAGACCTCACATACACCAGCCATCGGGAGCATCTCCACAGGCACTACCTGTCTGTCAATATTGTCGTAAGCGAGGCCATACTGAGAACGAGTGCAGACGGAAAAGGAAAGTATGTTTAGCTTGCGGGTCCAGTCAGCATTTAGTGAAGGAATATCCCGAGCGTCGAGAAGGAGCACCAATGGTTAACTAGCAAGCGTTACCAGTACCGAGGCCAACCTATCCAACATTGGGAGCACCACAAATGAAAGTTTAAGAAGTCCTACCACCAGCTCCAGGAGGGTATCAGCCGAGGCCACCTTTGATACCCAGGCACTGCTCTTCCAGCAGGCTCAGCAGCAGCAGAGGAATCGACTGCAAGGACGCGGTCAAGCTCTAACGATGACCTTGGAGAACGTGCAGATGCATAGAGTAGCTAATGCGCGTAAGTGATTCGTACTTATCTCGTTCCTAGTATTGCTTTAGTTCGTGCCTACTGGTTCGTGACCTTAGACTTAACCTGACAGTTTTAAATTGTTAATAATTGATAACCTAGTGTTAATCTAAGTAATTTTTTGAACTTGCCAATAATTTAGAAAGTTTTATAAATGTTAAACTGATAAGTTTTTTAAAGGATAAAACTAGTTTCTAAAACTGTAATTTTCTAGATTTCCTTCATTCGGAAAATTTCATAACTTTTAATGCTTAGGGAAATAATTTTTCCTAGGTGTTACTCTCAACCTTGATTCTCTGTAATTTTGATGTGCTTCGAACAATGTTTGCGACCGTGTCATCTCTGTTGACCGGTTATTCTGATTGCGAGGACGCAATCATCTTAAGGGGGGTAGATTGTAAACCCCCTGATTTTCAAGAATTTTTTTATTTGGAATTTTTCTAAATTTTCTGTATTTTTCTGGAATTTTTCACTAATTAAACTAAGGTTCTTTAATTATTAAAGGATTTTTAAATGTTATTATTAATATTAAAATATTATAAAAATAATATTTTATGGTGTAAAATAAAAATCTAGACATAAGGTAATTTTCCGGGAATTTATTGGACCCCGAAAGTATTTTTAAAGTCCTAAAAACTATTTTATAATTAAACCAAATTGAACCCTAATTAAACCGGGTTTATTTTAGATTAAACCAAACCAAAATGAACTGAACCATATTAAACCGAATCGGACTGGCCGATCTACCAGAACCGGACTGGCCGGTCTACCCGAACCGGCCCAACCCCTTAGCGAGTCAGATCCGGGTCAGACCCGACCCGCTTGGACCCGCCCGACCCGCTAACTCCTCCTCTCCCAAATGCATAACCCCCGACTCCTCTCCTCCCCGCTGCCGGAACGTCCGCCGCCGCCACCCGTTCGTGTCCCTGACCCACCGCCTCCTCTCCCTGCACCGGTCGATGCACCGGCCGCCGCTCCCTCTGCCACCTTCAGCCTATAAAAACCCCATTTTCCCGACGCTTCTCCCCTCCGCCGGTCGTCTTCTCCGGTGACCCAAAGCCATAGCCGCCTCCAGCCTCCCACCGCCCTAGGCCCTCGCCCACGCCGACCTCGCCTTGCCCGCCGCAGCCGCCAGTCTCCCAGCCGAGTCCCGCAGCTCCCTCGACAACCCGCAGCCCCTCGAGCTTCTCCGCCATCCCCAAGCCTCCGCCGACGACCCCCGCTCGCTGCAACCGGCCGCCCGCAGCCACTTCTCCCCTCCAGCAGCCCTAGGCTGAGCCGCCTCCCTTCGGAGATGTCCCAGCAGCAAACCCTAGCCGGACACGACTCAGCCGGACACGGACACGGCCCAGATACAAACCCAGTGTCTCGTGTCGACACTAAGAAATTCCTATTTTTGGAGCCCTGTTCAGGTACTCATAACTTCCTCCTTGCTGCCCTGATTTCTATTCTGTCAGTTGCATCACGTAGCCTGCATAACCCCCTCGGTGCCCGTGTAAACCGCTCGGTGCATCGCGACCTGTGGTGATCGCGAACCGTGATCCAAAAACAGGAAAACCAATGCCTTGTTTCACCCCAGAACCGAGTATGCCCCGCCAAATGGGACGACTTGGTCGCGTGCGGTCTTCAACGATACGTGCGCATCGTTGATACGGACGTACGAAATTTTGCAGAAGTTGATTCGGATGTGCGTGCACACCGGAATCAATACGTATCCGCGGACACCGTCCCGTATCCGTCCTTTCTGGTTCAAGCTGTAACTTAGTGTATACACGTCGGATCGAGACAAAACTTGCACCATCGGACTCGTAGTAATACGTTGGTCCTGTGAGCCAAGTTTGGTTCGATTCTGAGAACGTTGACAAAATCGTGTGTCGTGTGTCCCACAAGCTCCACTTGACGGGCGATTTTGTGATCGGCTCATCGGAATCCAATTCTGGAAGTTCCGTTGGGTTTGTATCATCGTTCCTGACCTGTTGACACTAAGTTAGACAGATTTGGAGACCTTTGACCCTGACGCATTTTTTGGTGCAAAGTGGCCTACATGTGGACCCCACTTTGACCCGAAATGTCATTTTTGCCCCTGTGTCCAAATTGGACTCAAGGACGGGCATTTCTAGCTGATTGATATTTTTTGGATCTGATGGTGATGTTTGTTTCAGTAACCGGAGTACTCCCTGCAATTTCTCCTGAAGTCAGAGCTACAATTGGAGCCGGAACTCCAGGCAAGTGTACCTTGTCAATCTCTGCAGTTTTTGCTATTTATTTTCTTGACATATATACTTGTTGTACATGTTTTAACCTAGGACCGTGTGACTTACTTAGCGTCCGATTATAGTCGGGTGCCAACCCCATACGCGGAGTTGTGTAAAGCCACATAGACATGGATATCGTGACCCTTTGCATTCTCGTACTTGCATTACCAAGTACATTTTACCCAGGACACCTGACACTATTCATGATACAGAATCGTCCTGAGATATTTATGGTGATTCTGTATAGGATACAGTTTTCATGACTTATTCCTTTGCTTAGATATTATATGACTGGATGCATTAGTTATGATCCTGCGTGGCATGGACATGAGACGTTGTGGACATGAGACGTATGATTACATTGGGTGGGAAGAGTCACACAGGCTACAGGTTGATTATATATATTATGCCGACGTCTTAGTCTCACTACGAGCTAGACAACCACATGATATCACTGCTACCGGCTCCCCGACACAGAGCTTGTAGTGGTTTCAGCCTGAGTTATAGTGCTACTCTTATCTTGCATATCACTTAGATGGTTATATAGTCTACCTTATTGTTTCATTTATTTCCTGCACTGCATTTTTATGGCTTGAGCTTTCTTGTACCTTGCTATGTCCCCTGAGGACCTGGATCCGAATTATGTCCCCAGGATTAGCGGAGGAGATCCACTCTGAGGTTTACAGGACAGGAGCATTAGCAGGAGCAGAAGCAGGAACAGTAGCAGGCACTGGAGCAGTACCAGATCCTGTAGTCGAGTGACATCTACGGTATCTTCTTAGTATATACTGTTTCTATACTCAGTATTTTCTGTGATTATCTTGTATCTGGACAGTTAGACTCATTATTGGGATATTTCCCGAGATCATGTTTTATTATGATTAATCTTGCTTATTGATTCTGATATTGCTATATTCATTTTCTGTGGATGAGATTAGTATTAGTAGACCCTGATTATTGTAATTACAGCTTAAGTATGCCCCGATGGATCCATTAAATTGGGTTTGTCCATCGGTGTATGCTGCTGGCCATTGCCACGTGGTTGGTCCCTCGATATTTTGGGACTGGGGCGTGACACCCACCACAGAGATCCAAATTAAAATTTTCTTTTTGGTATGCGAAGACCACCTAACCGAGATTAATCCCTATCAATTACAATATTTTAATTGTTGTTGTATGCTGAGTTAAATCAGATTAAAAATCATGAAAATATGCTTTTCCAACTTCCAGAATTTGCGATACGGAGCGCGTCCCGCCAAACGGGACCACCCCATTGCATACCAATTGCACCGCATATGGTATATCCATATGTGTGAGCTTTCGTAAAAACTGATTCGGACGCGTGTTCACGTCGAAATCAACCCGTATCCGCAAAAAATTCCCGTATTGTGACTTTTGCAAAATATCGCACCATTTAGTGTACGCTTGTCAGAATGCGACAAAACTTATGCCATTGGACTCGTGGTATCGCGCTGGTCCTGTGACCCAAGTTTTATGCGATTCTGAGACAGTTGACCAAGTCGCTTATTTGCGGGCCCCACGGTTGATATTTTGGGCAAATTTATGTTCGGCTCACCAAAATCCAAAATTGGACGTATCGTTGAGTTCGTATTGACATTTAGAGTTTGTTTGACCTATAATTTGTCCCTTTTAGAGACCTTTACCCCTGGCACGCTTTTCGGTGCAAAGTGGGCCATATGTGGATTCCGCTTTGACCCAAAATTACCGTTTGCCCCTGTGTCCAAATTGGACGAAAGGGTAGTACTTTCTAGCTATCTCGTTTATTATGGGAACGTTGGTGATGTTTATTTCAGCATCCGGAGACGTTCATTCTGAGGCCGTAGTTTCTGATCCTGTGTGCTTGACTCCTGGATGTTACACTTTACAGCTTTCTTACCAGGCAAGATACCTTGCCAAATTGCTTACAGTACTTTGCATGCTTATTATATTTCCATATATTTATCGCATGTGTATTTTCTTTCAGTTATTACTATATATTATATATGTTGACACACACTTGACACATAGTGTCACACCCCAGTCCCAAAATACCGAGGGACTAGACGCATGATAATGGCCAGCAGCACACACCGATGGACAAACCCAATTTAATGGATCCATCGGGGCATGCTTAAGCTGTAATACAACAATAAGTAGGTCCAATGATATAAGTCACTATCTAATCTAATCTCATCCACAACAGATAATCACAGATCCAATGCCAGAATAATGTAAATAAAATAAACTGACATATCTCAATAAAAGTGTCTCGGAGAACAATCCGAGAACAAGTCTGAAACATCAATGCAATAGGCTGGAAATAAAATAACTAGAAACAAAAATAAATGAGTATCTCAAGACAATACTCAGGAGAAGTCCTCTGGTACAATCTCATCCTCGGGTGTCGGTACAGCTCCTGTATCAACTCCTGCTAATGCTCCTGTACTGTATAACCCTGGGTGGATCTCCTCTGCTAATCCTGGGGACATAATCCGGATCCAGGTCCTCAGGGGACATAGCAAGGTACAGAAAATACAAGCCAAAATAAATGCAGTGCAGCAAATAATGTAATAAATAGGGTAAGTATGTAACCATCTATGTGAAAATGCAAGATGAGAGCATCACGAGTACTCAGGCTGAGCCACTATAGGCTCTGTGTCGGGAAGCCGGGTAGCAGTAATAACACGTAATGGGCCAAGCTCGGGCTTCAGAGTCTTGTGCCTCACAATAATAGGGGTTTATATATATAATCAGCCTATAGCCTGTGTGTCTCTCCCCACCCAATGTAATCACACGTCTCATGTCCACGATACACCATGTCCATGTCATACACAATCATATCTAATGCAACAAGTCATATAGTATCCAAGCATATGTATAAAGAATATGTCATGAAACCTGTATCCTATACAGAATCACCATGAATATCTCAGGAAGATTCTGTCTCATGAATAGTGTCAAGTATCCTGGGTTATAGTGTACTTGATAAGACAAGTAAAAGAATATAAAGGGTCACGAATGTCCATCTCTAGGCGACAATACACAACACCGCATACAATATTGGCACCCGACTAATAATCGGACGCTAAGTAAGTCACACGGTCCTAGGTCAAGCATGCAAAACAATATAAATGGAGCAAGGAAATATGCAACAAAAACTGCAAAGTCGGCAAGGTATACTTGCCCATTGATGTATAACTAAGTCAAGAAAATAAGTAGCAAAGCTGCAGGGTTTGGCAAGGTACACTTGCCTGGGGTCCTGGCTCCAACTGTAGCTCTGGTCTCAGTGTGATCTGCAGGTACTACTCCGGTTGCTGAAATAAACATCACCATTAGATTCAGAAAATATCAAATAGCTAAAGACGCCTGTCCTTGAGTCCAATTTTGGACACAGGGGCAAGAATAACATTTCCGGGTCAAAACGGGGTCCACATGTGGGCCACTTTGCACCGAAAAGCGTGTCAGGGTCAAAGGTCTCCAAATTCATCAAACTTAGTGTTAACAAATCAGGAACGATGATACGAACCCAACGGAACTTCCAGAATTGGATTCTGATGAGCCGATCACAAAATCGCCCGTCAAGTGGAGCTTGTGGGGCCCACGATACGTAATTTTGTCAACGTTCTCAGAATCGAACCAAACTTGGGTCACGGGACCAGCGTATTGCTACGAGTCCGATGGCGCAAGTTTTGTCTCGATCCAACGTGTGTACACAAAGTTACAACGTATTCCAGAACGAACGGATACGGGGCGGTGTCGGCGGATACGCGTTGATTCCGGTGTGCACGCACATCCAAATCAACTTCTGCGAAATCCCACATGTCCGTATCAACGACGCGCACGTTTCAGTAAAGACCGCGTGCGACCAAGTCGTCCCGTTTGGCGGGGCGCACTCAGTTTCGGGATAAAACGGGATATCGATTTTCCTGTTTTTGGATCGCGGTTCGCGATCGCCACAGGACGCGATGCACCGAGCGGGTTGCACGGGCATCGAGAGGGTCACACAGTCTACGCGTTGCAACAGACAGAATCAAAAATGGAATCACGAGGAGAGAGAACGGGTTACCTGAACAGGGCTCCCAAAACTGAGAATTCGTGTGTCCGAGTCGTGTCCGAGTCGGATCTAGGGTTAGGGTTAGGGCTAGGCTCTGCAGGAGCTGCGGCGGCCGGAGGCAGGCCGGAGGGAGGCAGTCGAGGGCCAGAGGTGGTCGAGGATGGCGGCGCAGGGCTCGGGCTGAGCGGCCGAAGGCGGCCGGAGCTACTGCTACTTGCTGCCTGGGGAGAGGAGGAAGGAGGCGTGGCCAGCGTCGGTCCTGGCCGGAGGAGGCTGGCGGGGCAGGGGTGACGTCGTCGGCGGTAAGGCGGTGAGGCGGGAGGCGGCGGCGGCTGGACGGTTTAGGGTTTAGGGCTGAGGGCTCGGGGTCGGGAGAGTTGGGGAAAAAAGCCAGGCGGAGGGGAGAGGTGGCTGCGGGCGGCCGGTTGCGGCGAGCGGGAGTCGCCGGCGGAGCGGGAAGGAGGTCGAACGGCTTGGGGTCGGCCGACAGAGGCGGGGCAAGATCAGAGAGAGGTCGGGGCTCGTTCTGCGAGCTCTGTGGAGTCGGGCAACCGAGGATTTGGGGACGGCTCTGGCGGAGGGTGGTCGAGGCGGAGAAGGACAGCGGCGTGGAGGAGTTCTGGTCGACGGGGACGATAGGAGGGAGTCGGGGGTTGAGCGGGGAGATCGACGGCGTCGTCGGCTAGGGTTTTCGAAGGCTGGGCACGATTCATGAGGAGATTTAAAGGGGGCCAGAACAGTAACTCAGGGGGAATCCGATTTGGGTTCGGTTTGGGTTTCGGGTCGGGTTCGATTCGGATCCGACCCGACCCGACCCGCTACGCTGGGTTGGCTTGGTTCTGTTCAGTTTGTGTCAGTTTGGTTTGGTTTGGTTTAATTTGGTTCAAGTGAACCGGGTTAAGGCAGAGTTTATTTTGGTTTAATTCTACAATAGTTTTCAGGGCTTTAAAACTGTTTCCGGAGTCCAATAAATTTTCGAAAAATTACCCTATGTCCAGTTTTCCATTTTACACCATAAAATATTATTTCCATAATATTTTAATATTAATTAACAGTAATTAAAAATCATTTAATTACCAAAAGCCTAGGTTTTAATCCCAGAAAAATTCCAGTAAATTTCAGAAAATTGAGAAAAAATCTAAATTAAAAATTACTGAAAATCAGGGGGCTTACAATCTATCCAACTTATAAAAATTTTGTTCTCGAAATTAAAATATGGTAGGGTTCGTCTATCCAATCTCACTTGATTACAGTCTAAAGGATTCCTTTCAGGTGAACACTCCGGTCTCTACCCAACTTAGAATTTATCCATCTATCATCTAAGGCTATACATCTAATAAGGCTATGCCCCAACTTATTTAATCATGGTATTGAATCCTCAAGTCTTTAACACCAAACAGATCACCTATGATATTCCCTTAATCATATATAAAGGGTCATCAACAATGCGACCGGCCTGTGGGGTATATCTAGTACTGTCTATATATCAAACTTATACCAAGCACGAGGTTTCGTCTTTCCGAAATAAGGGAAGATGAAAATCAATAATAAAGAGTTCAAGGGTGAGGTAATAGAATAGAAGTATTCAGATCAAGGCATTTAACGAATTCAAATGGGATTTGTCAAGACAATTATGGATTAAAATCATATTCTGGTAATCCTTTGTTCGCATGCTCGTATTAGTACAGTTATGTAACTGATACGATATGCTCAGACATATCTATAGGGCAAGTATACTAATCAACTATATATCTCAATCCACGTGAAGTAGTCGTACGAAGAGCGAACCAAAATGCACTAAGGTTGATCAGACCGTAATACACTGATTCTGAATAGACAATTGTATTAGTATGTCGACCCAATAATACATATGTCATGAACAAGCTCGATAAAAGGATAAGCTTGCAAAACCAGGCTATATTAGCAGCATAAGTCAAGGTAGTACAACAATTATAAGTATGCTAGATGATGATGAAAGGAGGTACAACTTAATTCAAGTTCACAAAATAACACAAAATAAGCACAATAACAAAAGACTCTACAATCTCTACAGTTATCAATTTTAAGCAAGTTCAAAATTACATAGGTTAAGGCTGAGGTCACGACCCAATAGGCACGAGATAAAATAAATCTATAAACAGATAACTACGGAAAATTACGCGCATTGGCTACTCCATGGGTCTGTGCGTCTTCCAAAGTCATTACTGGGGCTTGTTCACGTCCTTGCAGTTGATTTCTCTGCTGCTGTTGAGCCTGCTGGAAGAGTGTTGTTTGTGGTGCCAAGGGTGGCCACGGCTGATTCCCTCCTAGGGCTGGTGGTCTGACTCCTTCAACTCTCGTTTGCGGTGCTTCCAACGCTGGAGAGGCTGGCCTTGGTGCTGGTGACATTAGTGCTCTTTTTCGACGTTCGGGGCATTCCTTTATTAAATGCTGACTGGATCCGCAAGCCAAGCATAATTTCCTTTTGCGTCTGCACTCGTTCTCTATTGGCCTCACCTGCGACAATATGGACAGACAGGTATTTCTTGAGGAGGTGCTTCTGGTGGCTGGTGCATATGAGACTTCCTTGCAATTTCTTCCTGTGGTGCTCTGGCTGGTGCTGATGTGGATGGTTGATGAATCATCAATGCTTTCTCTTGATGCTGAGAACAATCCTTGGCTAAGTGTTGATTGGTTCCGCAAATCAAGCATAATCCTAACTTGCATATGCACTCTTTCTCAATGTGGCCTCTCTTGCGACAATGCTGACAAGTAGGCAGTACTTGCGAAGATGCTTCTGGTGGCTGGTACATGGGAGAACTCTTTGCAATTTCTTCCTGTGGTGCTCCGGCAGGTGCTGATGTGGCTGGTTGATGAATCATCACTGTCTTCTCTCGACGTTCAGGGCAATCCCTTACCGAATGCTTTTTGGATTCGCAAGATAAACATCGTCCCAATCTGCGTCGGCATTCTTTAGCGAAATGACCTACCTTGCCACAGTAGTGACTAGTAGGAAGGACTAGTACAAGTGGTGTAGATGCTCTCTGTGGTTGGTTCATCTGTGGTCGCTTTGCAACTCTTTTTTGTTGTGCTTGGTCTAGTGCTGATGTATGCGGCCGCTTCTGGCTGGGCTCTATCCTTGTGTTGCACTCCATGGGTCGTGCTGTAGTAAGAATATCCTCGTCTAAGGTAGTTGCATTTGAACTGATTAACTTCCGTAATTCCGAGCTAAATCTGTCGATGAACTTCTCCGCTTGGTTTTGCTGAGCTTCTTCATGAACCTTCTGATGGGCTTGAATCATCGTGTAGAACATTCAAAACATTTGTTGTTCGTCCATAGCCTGCCCTTGGGTAACGATAGGCGTCGGTGGAGCCAACTACGTCGATGGTGGAATGTCATCTTCCTGGATTCTTGAGGCATGTTGAGTTGCTTCCTGTGATGATGGACCTTCACTAACTGGTGTCACTTCATCTCCGTTGGTTATCACAGCACCTTGTGGTGTTTCTGGATGAGTCTCATCGCGTGCTTGTGAATTCATTACTCTGCATCAAAATAAACTATAAGAGGCGTACATGATTCAAGGTAGGATGCAAGTCAAGAATTTAATTCGAATCTGATATAGATGTCAAGAACGATTCAAGCAAGTGGACGAGATCCTAAAAACTTATCATATTCTTATTGCAGGCTTGCTCGGTCCCTAAGTTAAAATCGAACAATTTAGTCATTGACCTGCATGGGCCACCACAAAAACTATGTCACGCCCCAGTCCCAAAATACCGAGGGACTAGACGTGTGATAATGGCCAGCAGCACACACCGATGGATAAACCCAATTTAATGGATCCATCGGGGCATGCTTAAGCTGTAATACAATAATAAGTAGGTCCAACGATATAAGTCACTATCTAATCTAATCTCATCCACAACAGATAATCACAGATCCAATGCCAGAATAATATAAATAAAACAAACTGACATATCTCAATAAAAGTATCTCGGAGAACAATCCGAGAACAAGTCTGATACATCAATGCAATATACTGGAAATAAAATAACTAGAAACAAAAATAAATGAGTATCTTAAGACAATACTCAAGAGAAGTCCTCTAGTACAATCTCGTCCTCGGGTGTCGGTACAGCTCCTGTATTAGCTCCTGCTAATGCTCCTGTACTGTATAACCCTGGGTGGATCTCCTCTGCTAATCTTGGGGACATAATCCGGATCCAGGTCCTCAGGGGACATAACAAGGTACAGAAAATACAAGCCAAAATAAATGCAGTACAACAAATATTGTAATAAATAGGGTAAGTATGTAACCATCTATGTGAAAATACAAGATGAGAGAATCACGAGTACTCAGGCTGAGCCACTACAGGCTCTGTGTCGGGGAGCCGGTAGCAGTAATAACACGTAATGGGCCAAGCTCGGGCTTCAGAGTCTTGTGCCTCACAATAATAGGGGTTTATATATATAATCAGCCTATAGCCTGTGTGTCTCTCCCCACCTAATGTAATCACATGTCTCATGTCCACGATGCACCATGTCCATGTCACGCACAATCATATCTAATACAACAAGTCATATAGTATCCAAGCATATGTATAAAGAATATGTCATGAAACCTGTATCCTATACAGAATCACCATGAATATCTCAGGAAGATTCTGTCTTATGAATAGTGTCAAGTGTCCTGGGTTATAGTGTACTTGATAAGACAAGTACAAGAATGTAAAGGGTCACGAATGTCCATCTCTAGGCGACAATACACAACACCGCATACAATGTTGGCACCCGACTAATAATCGGACGCTAAGTAAGTCACACGGTCCTAGGTCAAGCATGCACAACAATATAAATGGAGCAAGAAAATATGCAACAAGAACTGCAAAGTCGGCAAGGTATACTTGCCCACTGATGTATAACTAAGTCAAGGAAATAAGTAGCAAATCTGCAGGGTTTGGCAAGGTACACTTGCCTGGGGTCCTGGCTCCAACTGTAGCTCTGGTCTCAGTGTGATCTGCAGGTACTACTCCGGTTGCTGAAATAAACATCACCATTAGATTCAGAAAATATCAAATAGCTAGAGACGCCTGTCCTTGAGTCCAATTTTGGACACAGGGGCAAGAATGATATTTTTGGGTCAAAGCGGGGTCCACATGTGGGCCACTTTGCACCGAAAAGTGTGTCAGGGTCAAAGGTCTCCAAATTCGTCAAACTTAGTGTCAAAAAGTCAGGAACGATGATACGAACCCAACGGAACTTTCAGAATTGGATTCTGATGAGCCGATCACAAAATCGCCCGTCAAGTGGAGCTTGTGGGGCCTACGATACACAATTTTGTCAACGTTCTCAGAATCGAACCAAACTTGGGTCACAGGACCAGCGTATTGCTACGAGTCCGATGGCGAAGGTTTTGTCTCGATCCGTCGTGTGTATACAAAGTTACAACATGTTCCAGAACGGACGGATATGGGGCGGTGTCGGCGGATACGCGTTGATTCCGGTGTGCACGCACATCTAAATCAACTTCTGCGAAATCCCATACGTATGTATCAACGACGCACACGTTTCGGTAAAGATCGCGTGCGACCAAGTCGTCCCGTTTGGCGGGGCGAACTTAGTTCCGGGGTAAAACGGGGTATCAGTTTTCCTGTTTTTGGATCGCGGTTTACGATCGCCACAGGACGCGATGCACCGAGCGGGTTGCACGGGCATCGAGAGGGTCACACAGTCTACGCATTGCAACAGACGGAATCGAAAATGGAATCATGAGGAGAGAGAACGGGTTACCTGAATAGGGCTCCAGAAACTGAGAATTCGTGTGTCCGAGTCGTGTCCGAGTCGGATCTAGGGTTAGGGTTAGGGCTAGGCTCTGTCGGAGCTGCAGCGGCCGGAGGCGGGCCGGAGGGAGGCAGTCGAGGGCCGGAGGTGGTCGAGGGCGGCGGCGTAGGGCTCGGGCTGAGCGGCCGGAGGCGGCCGGAGCTGCTGCTACTTGCTGCCTAGGGAGAGGAGGAAGGAGGCGTGGCCGACATCGGTCCTGGCCGGAGGAGGCTGGCGGGGCGGGGGCGACGTCGTCGGCGGCAAGGCGGCGAGGCGGGAGGTGGCGGCGGCTGGACGGTTTAGGGTTCAGGGCTGAGGGCTCGGGGTCGGGAGAGTTGGGGAAAAGAGCCAGGCGGAGGGGAGAGGTGGCTGCGGGCGGCCGGTTGCAGCGAGCGGGGGTCGCCGGCGGAGCGTGAAGGAGGTCGAGCGGCTTGGGGTCGGCCGACAGAGGCGGGGCGAGATCGGAGAGAGGTCGGGGCTCGTTCTGCGAGCTCTGTGGAGTCGGGCGGCGGAGGATTTGGGGACGGCTCTGGCGGCGGGTGGTCGAGGCGGAGAAGGACAGCCGCGTGGAGGAGTTCTGGTCGACGGGGACGATGGGAGGGAGTCGGGGGTTGAGCGGGAAGATCGACGGCATCGTCGGCTAGGGTTTCCGAAGGTTGGGCACGATTCATGAGGGGATTTAAAGGGGGCCGGAACAGTAACTCAGGGGGAATCCGATTTGGGTTCGGTTTGGGTTTCGGGTCGGGTTCGATTTGGATCCGACCCGACCCGACCCGCTACGCTGGATTGGCTTGGTTCGATTCAGTTTGAGTCGGTTTGGTTTGGTTTAATTTGGTTCAAGTGAACCGGGTTCAGGCAGGGTTTATTTTGGTTTAATTCTACAATAGTTTTCAGGGCTTTAAAACTGTTTCTAGAGTCCAATAAATTCTCGAAAAATTACCCTATATCCAGTTTTCCATTTTACACCATAAAATATTATTTCCATAATATTTTAATATTAAATAACAGCAATTAAAAATCATTTAATTATCAAAAGCCTAGGTTTTAATCCTAGAAAAATCCTAGTAAATTTTAGAAAATTGAGGAAAAATCCAAATTAAAAATTACTAAAAATCAGGGGGCTTACACATAGTATCATGGGAGGGAAGGACAATCAGTAGGTGTATGGGCTATAACCACTCTGGTAAACTGTAGTATCTAGCACGCACTACGGTAGTGTGTCGCGCTGGTCGCTACCCCGAGGTATGTCGATTTCTGGTATCGCGCTGGTCGCTACCCCCGAGGTATGTCAATTTCTGATATCCCTGCCGTGTGTGTGAGTTGTGAGATTTAGATCGAGTAGCCTACCCATGCCCATACGTCAAAAAGTTGTCCTCATTATGCATTTTATATAAATTGTCTTGTACAGCGTACTTATATATTTTTAGCTATTATACATGTTTACTGTATTCAAATTGGCATACTTCTATGTATCTTGTTACGTCCCTCTGAGGACCTGGTCCCTTTCCAGGTGTAGACGAACTTGACTATTCGCAGGAGCACGGATCAGGACTTACTACTTATCTCTTCCGAGTAGGTCTTACCTTCTGAGCATCTTTGATTATCTCTAGCGATGGATCTCTTAGCTGATACTTTTATATCATCATCTTATTTTATATTGGAGATTTTATACTCCTCTCTCATTTTAGTATTGATATAGTCATTGGTAGTGGATTTGTCTCCACCCGACTATTATTTTGGATTATTCAGACTCATTATTCTAGTTTAGTTATTTCTTTTCTATGACTTGTTGTGTGGATGAGATTAGTATTTATGTGACTTGTGACTATATATATACCACATGTGAGTTAATATTCATATTACAGCGTACGTATGTATTATGGTATCCATATATTGGAGTTGCCATATACATACAGCTGGCATGCTTACGTATTCCTAGTCCTACGTATTTTGGGATTGGGGCGTGACATATTTTTGTGTTGGCCCATCCAGGTCGAGAGCATATTGTCTTGGTTACGTTACTGTACCGAGCAAGCCTGCGCATACTGAGCAAGCCTGCGCATAGGATTAGATATAGGATCTCATTTACTTAATTATCACTTCCCTTGATTTCGTTCCGCATTCTTATTTGATTGCTTGCATTGCATCTTGCTTGATCCTTTTACAACGTCAATCTTATCTTTTCTTTCGTGCTTGATAGGGGTTAGAAAGGTACCTAATACCAGGTATATACACTATATTGTTTAATAATACTATTAGTTAAATCCTTGTAGGTTGGATAGTATATCTCATCACCTAGTAACACATAGTCATGTTGACTCATTAATAAAGTATAATTGAATAACACCAACTATAGACTTGCATAAAAAGATAGTGTTTATCCATACCTTAGAACTTAGAGGCCCATACACCCATTTGGTTGACTAAAGACCTTGACAAGGAGTTATTATAGAAACTGTAGAGGCACAAACCGATCTTCTTAGTAAACTTAAATTATTCTGTACCTTCCTCCATCATAATCAAGCGTACTCATATTTTTACTACATCGACTTATGCTGCTATTATAGCCTAGTTTTGTAAGCTTATTCTTTTATTGAGCTTGTTCATGACATATGTATTATTGGGGGCCCACACTAATATATTGTCCAAATCAGAATCAGTGCATTATGGTCTGATCAACCTTTGTGTGCTTGGTTCACTCTTCTTATCACTACTTTATGTGGATTGAGATACAGTTGACTTAACTTGTTAAATGAATATACTTGTCCTCTAGACTAGTCAGACCATATCATGCCAGGTACATAATTGTTCTGATGTGAACATGCGAATAAAAATTTACCAAAATAAGATTTTAATCCATAACTGCCTTGACAACTCCCTTCCAAATTCTCTAACCCCTTTGAATCCCGTACTTGTATTATATCACCTCCTCCTTGAACTCTTTATTGTTGTTTTCCGTCTTCCCCTATTTCGGAAAGACGAACGTTCGTGCTTAGTATAAATTTGATACACGGACAGTACTAGATATACCCCATAGGCCAAGCACTCATGATGACAAACAAGAGAGCGCAGGCACAGAAAGTCATAGATACAGGTACGACCTTAGTTATATGTGTCATTTCATACTCATGACCCCATTATGACACGAGATCTTAGGTGCATAGTAGACGTAGAATTATATATAAGGTAGTTTAGCAGTTATGAGGATATGTTGATATCCTAACTAGATGGCATATCCACGAAGCTAATGGATGACACACGTAGCAGTAGTAGTATTCTTTTCCTATCACCATCTCGCCCTTGGGAAGGCTCATCTTCTCTTCTATATCCATTCCTTATCTCGTGCTTAACTCTTCCAATCATAGTTGTATCCTTTCGTGCCATTATGAATTGTTTGAATTACTTCAACCTCACCCTTATTTTGTTAGTTAAAATATAAATGTGTTAGTAATGATTGATAACTAAAGGATGAGTATATAAGGATAACCCTTATGTATATGCACTATAGCAATATCTGTATCTTCTTATTATTTTAAACCATGAACATCATCCCTTAGTCTAAACGTTAATTAGTTGGATTGTTGAAATAATTCATACTTCAAATAGTTTTATAAAGTTAGTCAAGACCAGAACTGTTGCCCTAAAAACTTAGACTAAGCTTAGGAAAGAGTTGAAGGCACTTGTTACGAACTGACAACTATGAAAATTCGCTGGCGAAGTAGCGACAGCTGCAGCTAGACCGTTATAGTAGAGTAGTCGAAGTATTTACAGACATACTAGTCAGGTGGCATGGCAGTATTAGACTACGATACTTAACGATTACAAAGAAAAATTATGGGTGTGAGATTTGTAAGCCCCCTGATTTTTCAAAATTAAAAAAAAATAAATTTTACACAATTTTCTGTAATTTTTTGGAATTAAAACTAAAATATTTTATGATTAAAGGATTTCTGGTGTAAAATAGAAAACTGGACATAGGGTAATTTTCTGTGAATTTATTGGACTCCGGAAGCATTTTTGAAGCCCTAAAAACCAATGTATATTTAAACCAAAATAAACCCTGGCTGAACCCGGTTTATTCTTAAATAAACCAAACCAAACCAACCCAAACCGTGTTAAACCGAACCAACCCAAACCTATTCCTTAACGGGTTGGATCCGAATCGAACCCGATCCGGACCCGAAACCCTAACCGAAACCCTAATTCCCAATCCTATCCGGAAATACTGTTCTGGCCCCCTTAAAATCCCTCGAAAGCCACGCCCGGCCGGCCGAAACCCTAGCCATCTCCTCGTCTGGAAACCGCGGCACCGCTCCGGTCATCAACCTCCGCCCTAGCCCAGCCCCGACCACTGTCCAGAACTCCCTGCACCTCCGCCATTAACGTCGAGCCACCTCGTCGACTGAACCGATACCATCTCGACGACCTCTACTCCCCACTCGACCATCGTCCCTCACGCCAAACACAGCCACCTTCCCCTCAGTCGCGAAGCCGCTGATCGTCAACCCCGGTCATCTCTTCCCTTTTCGCATCGCGAGCACCCCTGAACCACCGATCACTCCGATCGTGAAGCCGGAGCACAACCGCTTCCTCACCTTTTTTCTCCTCTCCCTGACGCCTCGACCTGGGTCCTCCTCCGGCCAACTGTCACCACCTCCATTAAAACACCACCCTGTCCACCGTTCCTCACCATCACCTTCCCGCGCTTGACAGAACCGCCACCAAGCTAACTCCAGCTTAGCCTCCCTGAGAAACTCCTCCGCACTACTCCTCTTCCTCCTTCCCGTTCTTCCCGGGACTAGGCTGCCTGAAGACCATCCCCCTCGCCTGCTCGACCACCGCCCAGATCTCCTCCCCCGACCAGAACACCCCCACTGTTGACCGTCTCCACCACTCGCCGACCTTCGCCTAGCCTCGTGCCCTAGCCACCAGGTCCGCCTCGCCGACCTCCGCCCAGCCCCACACAGTCTCGTTGACCGCTGCCCTAGCCCGGACACGGTTGACACGGGATACAGCATCTCTCAGACCGGACACGGCTGACTCAGGACACAGCACAGTGACCCGGATACGAGAAATCCTCATTCCATGGAGCCCTGTTCAGGTAACCCGTTCTCTCTCCTCGTTGTTCTATTTTTTGTTCTGTCAGTTGTGTCGCGTAGACTGTGTAACCCCCTCGATGCCCGTGCAATCCGCTCGGTGCGTCGCGTCCTATGGTGATCGCAAACCGCGATCCAAAAACAGGAAAACCAACGCCCTATTTCACCTCGGAACTGAGTGCGCCCCACTAAACGGGACGACTTGGTCGCATGCGATCTTCACTGAAACATGCGCGCCGTTGATATGGACATGCAAAATTTTACAGAAGTTGATTTGGATATGCGTGCACACCGAAATCAACGCGTATCCGCCGACAACGCCCCGTATCCGCCTATTCTGGAACACATCGTATCTTTGTGTATACACGTCGGATTGAGACAAAACTTGTGCCATCGGACTCGTGGCAATACGCTGGTCCTGTGACCCAAGTTTGGTTCGATTCTGAGAACGTTGACAAAATCGCGTATCGTGGGCCCCACGGCTCCACTTGACGGGCAATTTTGTGATCGGCTCATCGAAATCCAATTCTGGAAGTTCCGTTGGGTTCATATCATCGTTCTGGACTTGTTGACACTAAGTTGGACGAATTTGGAGACCATTGGTTCTGACACGTTTTTCGGTGAAAAGTGGGCCACACATGGACCCCACATTGACCCAAAATTATGGTTTTGCCCCTGTGTCCAAATTGGACGAAAGGGGAGTGCTTTCTAGCTATTTTGCTTATTCTGGGAATGTTGGTGATATCTATTTCAGCATCCGGAGACATTTGTTCTGAGGTCATAGCTTCTGGCCCTGTGTATTGGACATCTGGACGTTACATTTTACAGCTTCTTGCCAGGCAAGTATACCTTGCCATTGTACTGTTATTTATATTCCATATATTACATGCATCTTTATTTTCTGTCTTTAGTTCATATATTTTAACTTTTATATAAAAGGCGCGCGACTGTGTCGTCGCGGTATATTTTTATTTATGTATTGCATTGACCTTGTTTATGAGACTACCCCATTATCATGTAGCATCTTTAGGTTCATTGGCCATGACACAGTTGTTACACGAGTTGTGAGTCTCATATAGATTACGGACTAGCGTACAGGGTTTGGTCTCATGTACGTGTGGGCCGTGCGTTAGGAATAACTGCTGTTATAAACTTTGCATGCTACTAGACTTGGCAGTTATTAGAGGTATTATTGTGTCATAGATGTGACATGCTTAGAGCATGGGGTGGAGAGAACAACAAGTAAGGCATGTGGGCTCCGTTGCACTTTTCTTGTGTAACCCGTACGCTCTGCCGGAGATGCGCGGTCATGATGACCACTATATATTATATATTATATATTATCAGGCGAGCCTCCGTCGTTCAAAAGACGACGTGCCTTTGTAGGCCCCTGGATCTCCAAGAGAACCATGATAATCCCATTTTAGCCAAATAGCCCACGCGTTGGGAAAGTTGTTCTTAACTGCATTCACTTAGACGGTTAGGTGACCCATTGGATATTTATTTCAGTACTTTATTGGCATGTGCTTTATGTATCTTGTTATGTTCCTCTGAGGATCTGGTCCCCTGCCAGGTGTATCTGTTCTTGAGTATTTGCAGGAGCGCAGATTTGGATGATTCTATATACTTCGTGGATGTCTTCTCTTCGAGCCGTGATTGATAGCTGGTATTCTCATATTGTGTTTGTTGTGGTGTACTTATATTGTATTTGTCCTTATATTCGAGTTGGTAGTGGATTTGTTTCCACCCAACTATCATCCTTAGATATTTTTTATTGAGATATAGTTTCATAAATACTGGTTATTTATTTATATTGATTTTCGTGGATGAGATTTAGATGGTACCCTGGGAATTATGATAGATTTATACCACTTGTGGATTGATATTCATATTACAGCGTACGTATGGATTTTGATTTCCATATATTGGAGTTGCCATATCCATGCGGCTGGCATGCTTACGTGTCCTAGTAATACGTATTTTTGGTACTGGGGCATGACATGTTTTGTGGTGGCCCATGCAGGTCGAGAGCATATTGTCTCGGTTACGTTACTGTACCGATCAAGCATGCACATAGGACTAGAGTATAGGATCTCATCCATAATTGACTATGATTCATCTTCCTCCTCTCTGTTCTATTCGAACAATTGTATCCTGCTTGATTCCTGTACTTCCCTAATAAGTTCCTTGAGTATATATAGCCTTCTGCTAGAATATAGGAACCCCTGTTATTAGGATGATAATTAGAGTAGCATACCTATTAAGAATACAACGAGAATATAGACACACCACTAAGTTTAGAATATCTAGTGAACCCTAGAATTCCTTATCTTTAGATTGGTATACCATTACCCCTTGATGTATTAAGAAGACTTGAGAGTAGTATAGACACTACTAGAGATAGTTAGAAGTTTTACCATATTGTTTGACCCTAGTATTGAGGAACCAATAGAAAACCAAAAAAAATGAATATTAGGACTGAACCTAACCTTCGTAGTTAGATAAGTATTGGAGAACTATAAATTTAGATTCTTGTCTTGAGATAAGCAGACAGAACCTTAGGAAGCCTAGAGGAATGTAATCAACACTTTTTCTTAATCATACCTCAAACATAGCAACTAGCATACCACCCCCTTAGAGAACCATGATGCTATCTAGAACCCTCTATTTTAATTTCATATATTGCTCCTCTACGACCATAGCACTCGCTAGTGTACGACGACTGATTACGTTTCTTCTCTTCATCTTTTAACTCGTGCCATCTGACACTTCTGATTATAGACCAAGTGATATTCTCTTATGTTAAGATATATAGTTTGCTAGGATTATAGCTATAATCTTGAATTTTGAATTATGTACCTTGTAGTTAGAACCCGATAGTTGAGTTGTTCAATTAGATTGTGATGATTACCCCTAGTTATAGATCACGTAATTTGTACCCTCACCTCGATACAAGCGAGATCCCTTTTCCCCTAAATGGCCAGTAACTCTTCTATCCTTACTATTGACACTTGTTCTATAAGCACTATGACTAAGATGTAAGATGACCATGACCTATGTAATAGAAGAGGATACCCCAATAAAGTACCAAGACCCCTTCTCATAGACCTTAACAGGAGCTTTTACGGTATCCTTAAGACAATACAATAGTAGTTAAATTATTTTAAGTTGGGTAGTATACCTCACCACATAGTATCACATAGTCCTCTTGACCCACTAATGAAGTGTAACTGAATGACATTACCTGTATGCCAGCATAAGACGACAGTGTTTATTTAGACTGTAGAATCTAGAGGCCCATACCCCTGTTTGGTCGACTAGCGACTTAGACAAGGAGTTAGTATGACAACTGTAGAGATTGTGGAGTCTTATCTTCTTTGTGAAATTGAATTATTTATACCTTCTCTCATCATAATCCAGCGTATCTATAATTTCTGTACTACCTTGACTTATGCTGCTATTATAGCCTAGTTTTGCAAGCTTATTCTTTATCGAGCTTGTTCATGACATGTATTGTTGGAGTACTACACTAATACATTTCAGAATCATTGTACTACGGTATGATCAACCATAGTGCTCTTGGTTTGCCCTTCGCATACCTACTTTACGTGGATCGAGATATATAGTGATTAGTAGACGAATATACTTGCCCCCTGGATATGTCTGAGCATATCGTATCCGTTACATAACTGTACTGATACGAGCATGTGAATAGGAATGACCAAAATATGACTTCAATCCACAACTGCCTTGACAATTCCCATTTGAATTCTTTAAACGCCTTGATCCCGATACTTTTATTCTATTACCTCGCCCTTGAACTCTTTATTATTGATCTCCGTCTTTCCATATTTTGGAAAGACGAATCCTCGTGCTTGGTATAAGTTTGATACACAGAGAGTACTAGATATACCCCATAGGTCGATCACATACTTGAGGATTATTCTTTCGTAATTAAGGACATATCATATATGATATAATCGGCGTTGAAGTTTTGAGGATTGAATGACATGAGTAAATAAATTAAGGAATATTTTTCTTAAAGTATATAGCCTTCTGTGATAGATGGATAAATTCTAAGTTGGGTAGCAGTGCATTGTCAACTCGAGAGGAATTTCTTTTAGATTGTGATCGAGTAAGATTAGGTTGGGAGAGGTTCAAGCCATTTTAATTTTGAGAAATTTAGAAAAATGACTAAGATGATGAGGATTAATGAATTGATATTGAGGACCCAATATTTATACCTTAAGTACATGATTTAATTTTTTGAATAATGAAGGTAGAATCATCAATTTGAAATTGGAGGATAAATATAGAATTTCAGACTTGAACATTGGTGGAATGCATTTAAATTATTTTTCAATTTGATGATTTGAATTAAGAATTAAAATTTTGGTTGGACTACCTATTGGAAATATTGAGGTTGTGAATGGAATATAAAAGTTGAAGCATACAAAAATTTATAAGTGAAAATATGAATAATAATGGACTCGAATTACTTCTAGAGGAGATTATGATAGTTGGAGATCGTGAGATAAATTTTATATGCATATTTAAATCTGGAAGATGTTATATGGATTTAATTTAAATTTGGATATGGATAATTTGAAAAAGCGAGAAGAGATAACCATATGTTGAATTTTGATTGGAGCAGTGATCATCTTAACCTTAAAGTGATTGCGATGGATATGATTAGGATTTTAATTATCGCAAGGAGATTGCGATTGACTTGCCTTATGTACATGAAGGATCAATAAATTATCTTATTTTAATTTTGAGGGCGACATTGTTTTAGTTGGCTGGATTGTGAAATCCCCCTCACCTAAGAATTAGACCTACTTGGCTTAGATAGTGAGACTGAGGCTAGCTCGAATCCACTTAGAAATAGAACACAGTATTTTTATTTAGTTTTACAACATGGTATCACTTGGCTCACCTTACCATTGCTTCGATAATTGGAGCAATTCATTAGTCACTGCCTTCCTACAAATTCTACACCCTTATCGTAGACGTCCCCATCATCCATTCTCATCTTTGTGCAATTTTCTAATTGTTGGGCACTTTTATGCAAAAGAGCATTATGTATCCACACTATTGGACATGACACATGAAGAAACTGATTTTTCGCTCATGCGAATTTTTCTCATAATTTTTCGGGATGTGTAACGCGCAACATCGCCCACTCCTTTAAACCTGGCCCTGCATTTTAAACAATGCAACTCTTATACCATCCTTAACTTTCTACTGTGACTTAATTTTAATTTCGAGGACAAAATTTTTATAGGTTGGGTAGATTGTAAGCCCCCTGATTTTTCAAATTTTTTTAAAAAATAATTTTTACACAATTTTCTGTAATTTTCTGGAGTTAAAACTAAGGTATTTTGTGATTAAAGGATTTTTAAATAATGTTAATTAATATTAAAATATTATGAAAATAATATTTTCTGGTGTAAAATGGAAAACTGGACATAGGGTAATTTTCTGTGAATTTATTGGACTCCGAAAGCATTTTTAAAGCCCTAAAAACCAATGTATATTTAAACCAAAATAAACCCTGGCTGAACCCGGTTTATTCTTAAATAAACCAAACCAAACCGACCCAAACCGTGTTAAACCGAACCAATCCAAACCTATTCCTTAACCGGTCGGGTCGGATCCGAATCGAACCCGACCCGGACCCGAAACCCTAACCGAAACCCTAATTCCCAATCCTATCCGGAAACACTGTTCCGACCCCCTTAAAATCCCTCGAAAGCCACGCCCGGCCGGCCGAAACCCTAGCCATCTCCTTGTCTGGAAACTGCGGCGCCGCTCCGGTCATCTACCTCCGCCCTAGCCCAGCCCCGACCACTGTCCAGAACTCCCCGCACCTCCGCCATTAACGCCGAGCCACCTCGTCGACTGAACCACCACCATCTCGACGACCTCTCCTCCCCACTCGACTATCGTCCCTCACGCCAAACACAGCCATCTTCCCCTCAGCCATCTCTTCCCTTTTCGCATCCCGAGCACCCCTGAACCACCGATCACTCCGACCGTGAAGCCGGAGCACAACCGCTTCCTCACCTTCTTTCTCCTCTCCCTGTCACCTCGACCTGGGTCCTCCTCCGGCCAACTATCACCACCGCCATTAAAATACCACCCTGTCCACCGTTCCTCACTATCACCTCCCCGCGCTCGACTGAACCGCCACCAAGCTAACTCCAGCTCAGCCTCCCTGAGAAACTCCTCCGCACTACTCCTCTTCCTCCTCCCCGTTCTTCCCGTGAACGAGCCGCCTGCAGACCATCCCCCTCGCCTGCTCGACCACCGTCCAGATCTCCTCCCCCGACCAGAATACCCCCACAGCCGACCGTCTCCACCACTTGCCGACCTCCGCCTAGCCCCGTACCCTAGCCACCAGCTCCGCCTCGTCGACCTCCGCCCAGCCCCGCGCAGTCTCGACGACCGCTGCCCTAGCCCGGATAAGGTTGACATGGGACACAGCAGCTCTCAGGCCGGACACGGCTGACTCAGGACACAGCACAGTGACCCGGACACGAGAAATCCTCGTTCCACGGAGCCCTGTTCAGGTAACCCGTTCTCTCTCCTCGTTATTCTGTTTTTCGTTCCGTCAGTTGTGTCGCGTAGACCGTGTAACCCCTTCGATGCCTGTGCAACCTGCTCGGTGCGTCGCGTCCTGTGGTGATCGTAAACCGCGACCCAAAACAGGAAAACCAATGCCCTATTTCACCCCAAAACTGAGTGTGCCCCGCTAAACGGGATGACTTGGTCGTGTGCGGTCTTCACCGAAACGTGCGCAACGTTGATACGGACGTGCGGGATTTTACAGAAGTTGATTTGGATGTGCGTGCACACCGGAATCAACGCGTATCCGAATACAACGTTCCGTATCCACCTGTTCTGGAACACGTCGTAACTTTGTGTACACACGTCGGATCGAGACGAAACTTATGCCATCGTACTCGTAGCAATACACTGGTCCTGTGACCCAAGTTTGGTTTGATTCTGAGAATGTTGACAAAATTGCGTATCGTGGGCCCCACGGCTCCACTTGACGGGCAATTTTGTGATTGGCTCATCGGAATCCAATTCTGGAAGTTTCGTTGGGTTCGTATTATCTTTCTGGACTCGTTAACACTAAGTTGGACGAATTTGGAGACCATTGGTTCTGACACGCTTTTCGGTGAAAAATGGGCCATATATGGACCCCACTTTGACCCAAAATTACGGTTTTGCCCCTGTATCCAAATTGGACAAAAGGGAAGTGATTTCTAGCTATTTTTCTTATTCTGGGAATGTTGGTGATATCTATTTCAGCATTCGGAGATATTTATTCTGAGGTCATAGCTTCTAGCCCTGTATATTGGACATCTGGACGTTACATTTTACAGCTTCTTGCTAGGCAAGTATACCTTGCCATTGTACTGTTATTTATATTCCATATGTTGCATGCATCTTTATTTTCTGTCTTTAGTTCATATATTTTAACTGTTATATAAAAGGCGCGCGACTGCGTCATCGCGGTATATTTTTATTTATGTATTGCATTGACCTTGTTTATGAGACTACCCCATTATCATGTAGCATCTTTAGGTTCATTGGCCGTGACACAGTTGTTACACGAGTTGTGAGTCTCATATAGATCACGGACTGGCGTGCAGGGTTTGGCCTCCTGTATGTGTGGGCCGTGCGTTAGGAATAACTGCTGTTATAAACTTTGCATGCTAGTAGACTTGGCAGTTATTAGAGGTATTATCGTATCATAGATGTGACATGCTTAGAGCATGGGGTGGGGAGAACAACAAGTAAAGCATTTGGGCTCTATTGCACTTTCCTTGTGTAACTCGTACGCTCCGCCAGAGATGCGCGGTCATGATGACCACTATATATATTATATATTATATATTATCAGGCGGGCCTCCGCCGTTCAAAAGATGACGTGCCTTTGTAGGCCCCTGGATCTCCAAGGAACCATGCCAATCCCATTTTAGCCAGATAGCCCACGCGTTGGAAAAGTTGTTCTTAACTGCAATCACTTAGACGGTTAGGTGATCCATTGGATATTTATTTCAGTACTTTATTGGCATGTGCTTTATGTATCTTGTTATATCCCTCTGAGGACCTGGTCCCCTGCCAGGTGTATCTGTTCTTGAGTATTTGTAGGAGCGCAGATTTGGATGGTTCTATATGCTTCATGGATGTCTTCTCTTCGAGCCATGATTGATAGCTGGTATTCTCATATTGTGTTTGTTGTGGTGTACTTATATTGTATTTGTCCTTATATTCGAGTTGGTAGTGGATTTGTTTCCACCCAACTATCATCCTTAGATACTTCTTATTGAGATTTAGTTTCATAAATACTGGTTATTTATTTATATTGATTTTCGTGGATGAGATTTAGATGGTACCCTGTGACTTATGATAGATTTATACCACTTGTGGATTGATATTCATATTACAGCGTACGTATGGATTTTGGTTTCCATATATTGGAGTTACCATATCCATGCGGCTGGCATGCTTATATGTCCTAGTCCTACGTATTTTTGGGACTGGGCCATGACAAGATTCCAGACAGGTATCCCAAGATTCTCGACCCAATAAATAAATTCGTCTTACAACCTAGACAATAGCCGCAAAAGACTTTGACTACTAGTAGAATTCTTGTAAGTTGGGTAGTATAGACGAGTTAGAGGAAAATAGAATAGGGTATGGACAATAAATGAGAAGTGTTAAGGTGACTGACCATGACTTTTAGGAAGCACTGCTAGATAGCAATGAAGTAGAATAGCTATAGTGATTCATTATGAATATGGGTAGTGTCAATTTTGAGGACAAATTTTTTAAGTTGGATAGAATGTAAAATCTCTAATTTAAAAAATCGTATTAACTATTTAGTTAATTATTTAAATGAATTATAGTATTTAGTAGCTAATTAGAAGAAATAAAATTTATTAGATTTTTATTTTTAGGTAATTGTGCATTTAGAGATTTTATGGAGCAACCGTAATTTTACCTTAATTATTTTCATGTACGAGACCTTGTGGACGATTGATAGATTTATTGTATGCACTAATATAAATTTCTAGAATTATATATATATATATATATATAAAGTTTATTAATAGAAAAGAATAGAAAAAGAAAGAAATATAATTAGAAAAGAAACAAGGGAAAATAAAGAAAGAAAAAGAATTAGAAAATGAGATTAAAACCCAAACCCTAACTAATACTTAAACCCTACCCGCAACCCTTAAATACCCGGCTCGCTATTTAAATCCTAGCAGCAGCTGTAACATTCGGCTGCAAAGACCCCCGCATTCTTCTCCTTCTCAATCCCTATATATTAAATAGTGAAACCATAAACCCTAACTCTAATCTTCATCACCTCGACCTAGCTGCGACCCCGCCGACGCAGAGCCACCACCGCCGCCATCGTTCACCGCAGAGCCCGCCGCCGCGTCCGTCGTGCACGCCCGCGTCAACCACAATGCCGCGACAGGAAATACATATCGACTTACCTCTGTTCAGGCTTCGTTTTTTGCGCCATCGCTTGACCAAACTCGATCCCGTCTTTACCAGTATGTTCACGACCTATCCCTCTTCCAATACTGTATATTAGTTTAATTCGAACAGCGCGTAACCCTAGGCGAAAACCGAGGCAAAGTTGGAGAAAAATGACAACTTTTAATTCACAGAAAACTGCGGTAACCACCCATGTTTAAGTACTTGTATCTCTTAAACTTGTATCTCCCACCACAGAGATCCGAATTTAGTTTTTCTTTTTGGTATGCGAAGACCACCTAACCGAGATTAATCCATGTCAATTACAATATTTTATTGTTGTTGTATGCTGAGTTAAATCGGATTAAAAATTACGAAAACCTGCTTTTTTAACTTCCTGAATTTGCGATACGGAGCACGTCCCGCCAAACGGGACCGCCCCGTCGCATACCAATTGCACCAAAAGGCACGTATGGTATATCCCACATGTGGGCTTTCGTGGAAACTGATTCGGACGAGTGTGCGCGTCGGAATCAACCTGTATCCGCAAAAAATCCCCATATCGCTACTTTTGTAAATCACCGCATCATTTAGTGTACGCTTTTCAGAATGTGAAGAAACTTGCACTATTGGACTCGTGGTATAGGGCTGGTCCTGTGACCCAAGTTTCACGGAATTCTGAGACAGTTGACCAAGTCGCCTATTTGCGGGCCCCACGATTGATTTTTGGACGAATTTATGTTCGGCTCACCGAAATTCAAAATTGGACGTACCGTTGAGTTCGTATTGACATTTAGAGTTTGTTTGACCTATAATTTGTCCCTTTTAGGGACCTTTACCCCCGGCACATTTTTTGGTGCAAAGTGGGCCACATGTGGACCTGGCTTTGACCCAAAATTACTGTTTCCCCTGTGTCCAAATTGGACGAAAGGGTAGTATTTTTTAGCTATCTTGCTTATTCTGGGAACGTTAGTGATGTTTATTTCAGCATCCGGATACGTTCATTCTGAGGCTGTAGTTTCTGATCTTGTGTGCTTGACTCCTGGACGTTACACTTTGCAACTTTCTTACCAGGCAAGATACCTTGCCAAATTGCTTACAGTACTTTGCATACTTATTATATTTCCATATATTTATTGCATGTGTATTTTCTTTCAGTCATTACTATATATTATATACGTTGACACACACTTGACACATAGTATCATGGGAGGGGAGGATAATCAGTAGGCGTATGGGCTATAAGCACTCTGGTAAACCGTAGTATCTAGCATGCACTACGGTAGTGTATCGCGTTGGTCGCTACCCCCGAGGTATGTTAATTTCTGATGTCCCTGCCATGTGTATAAGTTGTGAGATTTAGATCGAGTAGCCTACCCATGCCCATACGTCAAAAAGTTGTCATCATTATGCATTTCATATAGATTATCTTGTACAGCGTACTTATATATTTTTAGCTATTATGCATGTTTACTATATTTAAATTGGCATGCTTCTATGTATCTTGTTACGTCCCTCCGAGGACCTGGTCCCTTTCCAGGTATAGACGAACTTGACTATTAGCAGGAGCACAGATCAGGACTTACTACTTATGTCTTCCGAGGAGGTCTTACCTTCTGAGCATCTTTGATTATCTCTAGCAATGGATCTCTTAGCTGATACTTTTATATCATCATCTTATTTTATATTGGAGATTTTATACTCCTCTCTCATTTTAGTATTGATATAGTCATTGGTAGTGGATTTGTCTCCACCCGACTATTATTTTGGATTATTCTGACTTATTATTCTAGTTTAGTTATTTCTTTTCTATGGCTTGTTGTGTGGATGAGATTAGTATTTATGTGACTTGTGACTATATATATACCACATATGAGTTAATATTCATATTACAGCGTACGTATGTATTATGGTATCCATATATTGGAGTTGCCATATATATACGGCTGGCATGCTTACGTATTCCTAGTCCTATATATTTTGGGACTGGGGCGTGACACCTAGAAATAGGTAGTTTGACCGGTTTGACTTAGAGTTGACCTAGTTTGATTGTTTTGACTTAGAAATGGCTTTTCGACCTAGAAGTTGACTAGTTTAACTTACTTTCATTCTGAAATCTTGTACTGATGTTGTATTCCCTATCTAGGTCTTCGAGGCACCGTATCAGACATATGTGAGACTATTCACCGGACTTCAGGCGAGTACATTCTTTGATAATTTCTCATTTATGATATCCTCTATTTTTATTGTATCTAGTGTAGATATCCTTAATTTCTTGACATGATGGTTACACGGATTGGTATATCCGGACCTTGTCATGAGATTTTATTCCTTGGTATATGGTGTATCTTGTGTAAGCCTTGTTTCATTGTTCTTCTTGTACATGTACAAACACTGATTCTCGGGGAGACTTGCTACCTTCATAGAGAATCCCGTGCCATAGCGTACCATGGTTGGATCCCATATACCAGTCGGGGGTGGGGAGTATTTTAGTGTAGATATGTGATCATACCCTTCTTGTGTATATCTTATTTCTTGTGAGTGTTGGTCATACACCGCACGTATAACTAGCCAGGCCCTTATTCTTGTGCAAGATTCTTGTGCAAGTTCCCAAGCCGATCACATGTTAAAGCTAGTACTAACTCACTTAGTCATTAGTATTCTTGTTCATTGACATATTGTTCATTCTTGTATTTATTTTTAGTATTTTCTTTATTGTGTATCTCTTGTATCTATTGTTGCATCTTGTATATTCATATCTATTTACTGTTACATAGTTTACATCATTGATTAGAACTGTTGTTAGAGATGTACTCTGTTCCTTTCCTGACTGGATATATTTTTTCCCAGATGACATTGAGGAGTGGTACCCTAAATGCAACAACGCCAACCAACTTGCTGCACGAATGCAACAACGCCTAACGAGGCTAAACAATCCTACGAAAACAAACCAAGGCAACGCGACTAAGAATAAAATACAGCTACAACCAGCAATATATAGACTTATTACATGAAACATCCGATGCGGCACCGAGTAGAGTCAAGAGCTAAACGACACGCGAAAGCTATTTTAGAGTTTGTGATGAAGCGAAGGACCAAGTCCGAAGAAATAAACCTGGCTCTGATACCAATCTGTCATGTCCCAATCTCCCGCAAGCTCCATTGTCCCTGTCGAACGTGAATCACCATGTTGCAGCTCTCCCGCAGGATAATTATTCTCATCAGGACGTGATGCTGTACGAGCCTGGAGTTACTCTCGTACAAGACGATGTTATCAAACACCAAAGTTATCATCGAAACAACCAAGTTATAGCGGAAGCCGTTTTGTGTACCAAGCACACATCAGAGTAATACGCAGCGAAGAACGTTAATGGTCGTAGAGGAACAATATATGAAATTAAAATAAAGGGCTCTAGATAGCATCATGGTTTTCTAAGGGGGAGTGGTATGCTAGTTGCTATGTTCGAGGTATGATCAAGAAAAAGTGTTGATTACATTCCTCTAGGCTTCCTAAGGTGCTGTCTAATAATAATAAAGACAATGATCTAAGTTTATAGTTCTAATGTTATCTCATTATGAACATTAGGTTTAGTCCTAATATTCAACCATAAATTTCTATCGATTCCTCAACACTAGGGTCAAACAATATGGCCAAACTTCTAACTAACTCTAGTAGTATCTATACTACTCAAGTTATCCCTAATTATCAAGGGATAGTGGTCAATCCATCTACAGGTAAGGGTGCTATGGTTCATTAAGTATTCTAACTCAGTGATGTGTCAATACTCTAGTTGTACTCTTAATAGGAAGGTTACCCTACTTATCATCTAACAATAGGGACTTCTATATTCTAGGAGGGGGCTATACTCAAGGAACTATTAGGGAAGTACATGAATCAAGCATGATGCAACTATTCAAATAGAACAGATTGGAAGAATGTGAGTCATAGTCAATAGTGGATGAGATCCTATATTCTAATCCTATTTGCAGGCTTGCTCGGTACAGTAATGTAATCGAGACAATATGCTTTCGACCTGCATGGGCCACCACTAAAAACATGTCACACCCCAGTCCCAAAATACGTAGGACTAGGAATACGTAATACGCCAGCCGTATGTATACGAACGCCAATATATGGAAACCATATACACACGTACGCTGTACATGAATATTTAATCCACCTGTAGTAATATACTATCTCAACAAGTCACACGCAATCTATATCTCATCCACAGTACAATAAATAAATAAATGGAAATGAATAACTGAATATCAAAGATGATAATCAAATAAGAAATCTCAAAGTATGATAGTCGGATGGAAACAAATCCACTGCAAATCGACTATACCAAAACTACTAAGAGAGAAGAGAATCAACTCCAATATAAGAATAAATATCTCTAAAAGAATAGCAACTCTAATAGCTGCAATAAATCACAGATAATCCGAAGGTAAGACCTCCTCAATCTGATAAGTAGCGTCAAGTCCAGGTCCATACTCCTGCGGATACTCCTGCTCATCTAAATCTGGAAAGGGACCAGGTCCTCAGAGGGACATAACAAGATACATAATAACATGCCAATAAAGTACTGAAAATAAACATCCAATGGGGTCGCCTAACCGTCTAAGTAAATACAGTTTAAGAACAACTTTCCCCACAAGTGGGCTATCTGGCTAAAAACTGGGATTGGCATGGTTCTTTTGGAGATACAGGGGCCTAAAAAGTATGTCGTCTTTTGAACGCCAGAGGCCGCCTGATAATATATAATATATAGTGGTCATCACTACCCGTATCTCCGGCAGAAAATCCGGGCGCACAATAGAAAAAGTACAAAGGAGCCAAAATGCGGTACTTGTTGTTCTCCCCGTCCCATGCTCTAAGCATGTCACATCCATGATACAATAATACCTCTAATAACTGCCAGGTCTACTAGCATATAAAGTTTTTAACAATAGTTATTCCAAACCACGGTCCACATGTACCGATGATCAGTCAATACGTAAGCCCGTGATCTATATGAGACTCACAACTCGTGTAACAATGAGTCACAGTCAAATGAAACCTAATGATGCCTCATGAAAATGGGGTGGTCTCATAAAGTAGGTCCAATGCATATACATAAATAAAAATATAATACGACGACACCGTCGTTGCACCCAAGTTTTCTTGGACGCACAATTTATATAGCAGTTAAAATAAATGAACTAAATAAAAAGAAATAAATATGTATGCATCATATGGAATGTAAATACAGTACAATGGCAAGGTATACTTGTCTGGCAAAAAATATGTATAATGTAGGCGTCCAAATATCAAGGACACGAAATCAGGAACAAATGTCTCCGAATAAATGTCTCCGGATGCTGAAATAGACATTACCAATATTTACAGAATCAGAAAATTAGCTAGAAATCACGACCCTTTCGTCCAATTTGGACACAGGGGCAAAACGGTAATTTTGGGTCAAAGTGGGGTCCACCTACATGGGCCACTTTGCACCAAAAAGTGTGCCAAGGATAACAGTCTCTAAATGGAATAAATTATAGGTCAAACAAACTCTAAAAGTCAGTACAAACTCAACTGTATGTCCAAATGTCGATTCCAGTGAACCGAACACAATTTCGCCCAAAAAGTCAACCGTGGGGCCCGCCAATTGGCGACTTGGTCAACTGTCTCAGAATTGCGTAAAAATTGGGTCATTGGACCAGCGCGATACCATGAGTCCAGTGGTGCAAGTTTTGTCGTATTCTGATGAGCGTGCAAAAAATGTACAGGGCTTTTGCAAAATTTATGACATGGAAGATTTGCTACGGATAAGGGCTAATTCCGACGCGCACACGCATCAAAATCAGTTTTTGCAAAATCTCACACGTCCGGTTACACTGCACGCACCTTTTGGTACCCTTGGTACACGACGGGGCGGTCCCGTTTGGCGGAACGCGCTCCGTATCACAATTTTTGGAAATCTAAAAAAGTATATTTTTGGGGTTTTCTAACTAGTTTAATTCTACATACAACAGTTAATAAATTAATATAAATAACATAAATTAAAATAGGTCAATTGGTCTCCACATACCAAAAAGAAAATTTGAATTCGGATCTCTGTGGTGGGAGATACGAATCCGTGAACATAGATAGTTACCGCAGTTTTCTACGATACCCAAAAGTTGTCATTTTTTGCCAACTTGGTCGCTGTTTTCGCCTAGGTTTACGTGCTGTACGATGAAAACTAATCTACAGGATTTGAAGGGTGATAGGTGAGGATTATATCGGTGATGACGGGGTCGAGTTTGGTCGAGCGAGGAGACAGAAAATAGCACGTGAACACAGGTACTCTGCTGTTCAAAACTGTAGTTGCGGGGTGCGCGGTTGTTCTCGATCGTCGTGCGGTCGGCCGGGGTTGGTTTTCCGTCGGTCCAGGCGGCTGGAGGTTGCATCGGCTGGCGGCGGTCACGGCTCTGGGTCGAGGGTGGAGTAGAGATTAGGGTTTGGGGTTTTATGGGAGATGAGAAGTATATATGTATATATAGAAAAGAGAAGCGGCGGGGGGGTTTAAGTTCACACGCGGGGGGGGGGGGGGGGGTTCTTTGGGTGTTGCTGCTGTGTATTTATGGGGTTGGGTTAGAATAGGGTTTGGGTTTTGGGTAGAATTTGTTAGGGGGTTAGATCCAATAGGAATTATATTTTCTTTTTCTTTTTCTTTTTTTTCTTTCTTCTAATTCCTTTTTCTTTCTTTTTCTTTTCTAATAAATTATATATATATATATATATATATATATATATATATATATATATATATATATATATATATATATATATATATATATATATATATACATAGAAAATTCTAGAATTTATATTTGTGCATACCATTCAGCTAGCAACTGTCCAAAAGGGTCTCCAACATGGAATAAATTAGAAAAATTTTATAATGGCTCCATAAATACCTTAAATGCACAAACACCTAAAATAAAAATAATTAAAATTTATTTCCTCTATTTTTCTCATAATTACTATAAATAAATTAAATAATTAATTAAATACTTATTACGGTTTGTAGGATTAGGGGTTTTACATGGAGCAATACATACCCAAGACAACATTTAGGTCACGATATGGGCATTACAAATTCTTAGTAATGCCATTCGGACTGACAGATGCTCCGACAGTGTTTATGGATCTGATGAACCGTGTCTTCATGTCGTACCTAGATCAGTTTGTCGAGGTTTTTATAGACGACATTCTTGTCTACTCCAGTAGAGAAGAAGAGCACGAAGAGCATCTTTGGAAGGTCTTAGAGATTTTGAGGGAACACCAGTTGTATGCAAATCTCAGCAAGTACGAGTTTTGGTTAGATCATGTATCATTCTTGGGACTCATTATCTCGGGAGGAGGAGTGACAGTAGATCCGAAGAAGGTTGAGGTCGTAGAGAGTTGGCCATTTCCAAAGACAATAGTAGAGGTGCGAAGTTTTCTGGGCTTGGCGGGATATTATAGGAGGTTCATGGTAGATTTGTAAGAATTTTAACACCATTGACCCGTTTGACGTGCAAGGAGGCTAAGTTTGATTGGTCAGCAGAGTTTCAGACAGCCTTTGAGGAATTGAAGAAGAGACTGATTTCGGCACCGATTCTCACGCTTCCAGAAGGTTCTGGAGGGTTTACAGTATATTACGATGCATCTGGCAAGGGACTGGGTTATATATTGATGCAACATGGAAAAGTGATAGCTTATGCATCTCGGTAGCTTCAAGATCATGAGACAAACTACCCGACTCAAGACTTGGAGTTAGCAGTGGTGGTGTTTGCACTTAAGTTATGGGGGCACTACTTATATTGTAAACCCCCTCGATTTATTCTGTAGATAGTTAGGGTGGATTTGGAAAATTTTAGTTTTAGTAGCAGATGTTGAGGTTTAGAGTGGAGATAGGTTTGTTTGGTATTTAATTTATTTAATTAAAACCCTTGGCGCGCCCTATCATTCCTAAATGAATCGGAGCCCAATATCAGCCCATAAATTTCATCGGGCTATTGTACTTTTGACTTGACTCGCCAAATTAGGCGCTGGACTTTTTCGTCACTTAAAATCAGTTTTTGTTGTGCTCTAAATTAATTGCACAATTTTCCGAAAATCGTAACCCATATTTAATTCTATGTCGGACACCTGTGTCGTTACCCAAAATTTTGAGATACCAACTTAACCTGTTGAGCCGGACCAACTAAAGGGTCCAAGACTGACTCCAAGCCCCCATCATTTTTGACCTTTGCGTCATTTCCAGATTTTGACCCCAAGTGCCCCCATTTAATTTAAAATCGCGGGACACTTTATTTCTATTTAAATCGGGGATACAAATTTTGCCTAATTCTAATTTAATCCTTAATTAATCCCGATGGCCAGAAAATTAAACCCGTGCCTAACGCACAACACCCTCTCACCATAAAAATTACTAAACACAATTTTCTCCATAATTTTAGCGTCATTTTATGTGTTCGTGCAATTTCCCGAATTTAAGGGGCTAAGTTGCAATTAATGAATTTATGTGTCATCACCCTATTGGCCATGAGCAATGGAGTCATGAAATGGGGTCCTAATTTCACCCCATCCACTCACCACCCTTCATGAAGAAATCAATTTCTTCATGACAAATCTCCACCCTCCTTCATTTTTAATCTACATGCAAACTCCTCCTTCTCCATATTAATTTCTTCTTCTTATTCCTCCCTCTTCCTGGAGACCCGACCGGCCGGCCGACTGACTCAGCTCCGGCCAGTCGAGCACCCCGGCGGCTCCGGCGCCGGTGCTGACCTACTGTCCTCCTCCGGCACTGTACTGTGCTGCTGACCCGCCCGGCGGTGCAGCCTCTCCCCCGCCTGCTCCCAACAGCGGACTCCGGCCGCTGTCCAGCTCGACCCAGCACAGTCCTGCTCCAGCCTGCTTCCCCGACCGTCGGCCTGCTTCCCCGACCATCGGCACTGCTTCTCCGGCCGAGCTGCTGTGCCCCGCGAGCCAGCCACCGACCGGAGCTGCTGTCGAACCAACCTCTCTCCCGACCGTTTCCTCGACCCGACCGAGCTGCCGCTCAGGCCGAGCCCGCCTCCGCGAACTGCTGTATCGACAACTCTGCTGATCCCCTCTGACCAACTGAACTGACGCTCCGCTGCAAGTCTCCGGCCAACCTCCACCCTGATCGAGCCGGCCGACTGTAAGATCTTTCCACCAGATCTTAACTATTCACGTCGACTGCCATTATTCTCCGGCGGCCTCGGCAGCATCGCTCCGGCCAGGCCTCTCCGTCCACGACCCATCACCAACCTCCTTTCACATCCGGCGAGCTTCGCCATGGCATCCGATCCCCACCACCACCATTGCATCTTTACTCCACCACCTCTTCCACCACCCTGCCGACCACCAGCCTCCTCCACCTAGTCCGATCTCCTCCACCACCACCATTGCATCATCACCTTCACCACCATTGCACCATCAGCACTACCACCCTGCTGACCCGCTGTGCTCCGGCCAACCCCCAATCGACACCATCATCGCCGAGGTAAACTCTCACCGTCTCCTGGTAGTGTAGCATTGTGTATTAGTAGGTATAATTTAGTTAGTATAGGGTTCATGTATGTATTAAGATACTTAGGGTTTAAGTATGATTTGTGAGATTATGGTTTATTCCCTGCTTCTGATGGTTATGAGTATATATATAGCATTTAGGGTTTTATTAAATAATGGGTGATGGGTATCAGGGAGCAGGTTAAATGAATATGAAATGGGTGTGATAATATTAAATATTTTATTAATTGAGGATTGACTGCTAGTGACAAATTTGATTGAGGAATAAAAATAGGTAATTGAGAACCATGCATATATGAGAAGGGTGGAGTACTTAAATGATGGGTTATTAATAAAGGTTTAATCAATAAGTTAGTTATTTAATTGGAGGATGATAATTCAATGTACATGCTCACATCTGTGAACACCGGGAGAAGAAAACCAGAGGATTGATCATGGCTGGAGATATTGATAAATACCTTGGTGAGGTATATGATTGAGGATTGCCTGATGATAGTATACGGTGATTGATCATAATGGATATAACCCTCTAGCTTAGTGTCTTCTGACTTGTAACTGAGGATTGGATCAGGGTGATTAACTGAATATCGTGATTGAGGTTGGGTTGATGATATGATACAAATTTGGCTTGATTGATGTGACGCACCAATAGTCGACCTTGATCAACCCCCTAGTGTCTTGTCCCTATAAGTTGTAGCTGAGTTTGAATATACGAATAGACGTTCTCATCCCTGTTTGTCGTGTGATAGATTATTGATGTTGGTTTGTATCTCATCTCTAGGTACTGCAGGACCTGAGGGCTTGGACGTGGTACCGGGACCCCGTCATCAGCAGCCGTACGCAGGCAAGTGTACCTTGCCACCCTGTATTTCAGATTACAGATATTTGTTGTTCTTTTTGTACCTTGTGCACGTATTTATGTTGACATTCGATACTTTGCGTCTGGTTCACAACCGGGTGAAGACGTACGTCGTAACGTCTTAGAAAGATTGTTGGATGTTTCGTAGTATCTCGATATGCGTACCTGAGTATATCGACACCCCAGGACACACTCATACACTGTGATCGTGCCAGATTCCTGTATCCTGATACTGACATCATGACCAGAGGCTGGGATGACCTTAGGGTCGCGTCTGTCGAGTTACTTCCGTGAGTCGAGACTGTTAGATAGAGGTTCAGGTTTAGCGCACAATCATTGACAGATTGGGAAGGGGAAGACAGTTACTAGACGTTTGGGCTACTCTGCACGCGCTTATATATGTATATATAGTGATCCTGTATATTAGTGTAGTGGTATCACCCGTGTGTCTCTGTGCTCGGAGCTACGGTACGCCCCGTGTGTCTCTGTGTTCGGAAATACAGTTTTATTTTGGACAGCCCACGCGTTGAACGTTGTCTTTAAACTGTGTCACACTAGTTGGATATGATAGAGTACCCTGTCGTGCACTTGTACTTTCCGTTTACTTGGCATATTGTATTTTTGTACCTTGTTACGTCCCTCTGAGGACCTGGTCCCCTGCCAGTTTTGCAGCATAGATGATTACAGAGCATTTGGAGTTGCTATTGGAGTTACAGGTCTTGTGGACATGGTACCAGGTACTCACATTATATCTACCGGCATTATGGTTATTTTACATTATTTATTTCATCTGCTGTTGTAGCCTAGTTTTTATAGACTCATACTTCTTCTCGAGTCTATTCAAGTTAGTGTGTTATTGGGCGGCCGACTCTAGCAAATATAGCTCTTTCTTGTATACTATTGTACATTGTGGATTGAGACATAAAGGTTTACATTTGTGGAATATCTAGATAGTGCCCTTTATATTTTATAGCTTATACGTATTCGAGTCAGACCCGAGTCTGGTCGAATACGTAGCTGACGTGTTACGTATTCCTGATCCTACGTATTTTGGGACTGGGACATGACATATATGGTAATCAAATGGAGATATTTACAGATCATAAGAGCCAGGAGTATGTATTCACCCAGAAGGACCTGAAGATAAGGCAGAGGAGGTGGTTGGAATAATTGAAGGATTATAATGTGGAACTCCAGTACCATCCAGGCAAGGTGAATGTGATAACGGATGCTCTAAGCAGGAGAGTTAGTGCATATATGTTGATATTACAATAACATATATTGGAGAATCTTCAAGATATGGGTATTGAGATAGTACTTCCGTAGGACACAGGAATTTTGGCAAGCTTGCAAATACAGTCAACTTTGGTTAAGTGGATTAAGTCAGCTCAAACAGAGGATCCAAAAGTTCAGAAGCTTCCAGTAGAATGTGAGTCCGGTCTAAGAAAGGAGCTGACAAGACACGATGACGGAACATTTAGTTTTGGAAATCGTCTCTATGTACCTAGCAGAGATATCCGGTAGGAAGTTATGACTGAGGTGCATAGTTCCCAATATTCAATTCATCCAGGAGATACCAAGATGTATCAAGATATCAAGCAATATTTCTGTTGGAACGGGATAGAGAGGGAGATAGCACAATTCGTCTCTCGGTGTTTAGTGTGTCAACAAGTAAAGGCCGACCAACAGAGTCCAGTAGGATTACTGTAGCCGCTTCCTATCCCATAGTGGAAGTGGTAGCATATTACGATAGACTTTGTGACCAGTTTATCTAGATCTCCGACTGGGCATGATGCAGTTTGGGTAATAGTGGATCGACTCACAAAAGTAGCTCATTTTTTTCTTTTTCGATTAGGACAGTCTATAGAGCCGTTGGCAGAGATGTACATGCAGCAAATAGTAAGACAACACAGTGTCTCAATGAGTATCATATCAAATCGAGACACTCGATTTAATTTATATTTTTGGAAGAGCTTGCACCAGAGTTTGAGCACCAAGCTAAGATTCAGTACCGCTTACCATTCACAAACAGACGGTCAATCAGAAAGAATCATCCAGACATTGAAGGACGTGTTGTGAGGTTGTACTTTAGATTTTAGAGGGTCTTGGAAAGATCACCTTCACCTAGTCGAGTTCTCATACAACAATAGTTATCAGACCAATATTCAGATTGCACCCTTCGAGGCATTATATGGGAAGAAGTACAGGTTAACCTTAGCATGGGATGATATAGGTGAACAAAAGATGTTGGGCCCAGAGATGATCATGCAAACAGTAGAGGTTGTCAAGCAGATTAGAGAGCGACTTCGGGTGGTGCAAGATAGGCACCATCATTGGGCAGATCAACATCGTAGGCCTTTAGAGTTTCGTGTCAGCGACCATATGTTCTTGCATATTTTACCGACCCAGTGATTCATTAGATTTGAGGTTCGCGGAAAGCTTAGTCTGTGATATATCGATCCGTTCGATATCCTCGAGTGGGTAGACGATGTTGCTTATCGTCTTGCCCTTCCGCCTTTGCTACGTGAGGTGCACGATGTAACGCCCCGCTCCGCGCCGGCGTTATATATCAAGGTGAGTGGGCAGAACTTCGTTCTCTGATTCTTGCACGCCTTAATAAATAACCTGAGTTTTTGCTTGCAATGTTTTCTTAAGAGAATGATAGAACCTGCCTTGCATGTTAATGAACGAACTCACCTAGCTTGTCTTTGAATCAATGTCTGCTTAACGAGAATCCTGAATCGCCTGCTTAGAGTGCATGAACATGTTCACTATCGTCTATGCTTCGAGAGAACCATACTGTGCCTGAACGTGTTCAAGTGATAAGTCGGATTGCCCCGCAACAATGAGTGTATTCTGATGGTTCGTCTCGTCTACATACTAAGAGTTTATTTGATAGTGTTCCATGCATTCGCACGCGGTCGGACAATGGCTATTGGTGGAGAGCTGAACTGCATGTGTCCCGGCTGCTACCATGATAGTGCAAAGCAACCATGAGTCACAGCTGCCTCTAGCATCAGATAAAAGAGTCATTGGTATGCTGGACTAACCGCTACCGATCCTGAGTTACTCGGGGACCGCCCTGCATATAGCTAAGTCATTGTGTTGGCTTGGATAGTGACTGCCCCTAAGAATGTGCATCGTGTGTCTAGCTTGCATCTGACCCTGGAGTCGCACGAGACACGCTGCGCACACCCTGAAACATGAACGGATTGCTTGCTTACTGCTTATGAAACTCTGTTTCCAACATGTTTCCAAACAAGTAATCTGACTCTGCTAGAACTGCATGAAACAAACCTAGATAAAACTAAAAAGATCACTAGTAATGTAATGTTTTATAACATGATTACTTAGTGCCTGTTTGAGTGAATGCTTGTTTCTGTTCAGTTGATTTATCTCACCAGTACTTGTATAAAGTGCTGACCCACCAACAGTTTACTTGTTCGCAGGTACTGGATCGTCCGAGGAAGCGATAGGCGTGCCACAGTCCCGAAGACCCGGAATCCTGGTTTCGATTGTTGCCCCGAGAATGCTATCGTATAAGGGGGCATAATGGATGGAACGAACGTGTGCCTTTGCTAAAGGAAACCCAAGTTGCCTCAATTGTCCCGAACACTCAGTTGGCTAATGCATTGCATTGCAACAAGTTCCTTTCCGCTGCTAACTCGATTTATGCGATGATAGCCAACTATCAACTTAAACGATTGGCCTTGCACGGGCGAAACCCCAGGCCCGTGCGGCATCACGTCCCCCGAAAGCTCGAACGGGCCATTCGTTTGGCTCCCTTCCTCCCTCGCACCCGCAGGACGGGCGTGGTGATTCGCGTCCGGCGCGCCGAGGCACGGTGATTCATGTCCGGTTCGTTAATTCCCGACCGCACGGGGCAGGGCAGTGCGGAGCGGCGGCCCGGGCGTGTCCGGGGCGTGACAGAATGGTATCAGAGCGGAATCGATTCTCTGGCCCAAATTCGTTGCTATGACTCTGAGATATTATCGATATGGTTTTGCAAAGAGCGTTCCATACAATAAGTCCATAGATATTCTCAAAGTGCAAAATGTTTCCTGAACTTGAATTGCTTGATTGTTTCGATTGAGTACGACGAGGGACGGCACTATCGCTACTCGGGATATCGAGAAGTTTATCCTTGAAGTTTCGAGGACGAAACTTTTTGTTGGTTGGTAAGTATGTAACGCCCCGCTCCGCGCCGGCGTTATATATCAAGGTGAGTGGGTAGAACTTCGTTCTCTGATTCTTGCACGCCTTAATAAATAACCTGAGTTTTTGCTTGCAATGTTTTCTTAAGAGAATGATAGAACCTGCCTTGCATGTTAATGAACGAACTCACCTAGCTTGTCTTTGAATCAATGTCTGCTTAACGAGAATCCTGAATTGCCTGCTTAGAGTGCATGAACATGTTCACTATCGTCTATGCTTCGAGAGAACCATACTGTGCCTGAACGTGTTCAAGTGATAAGTCGGATTGCCCCGCAACAATGAGTGTATTCTGATGGTTCGTCTCGTCTGCATACTAAGAGTTTATTTGATAGTGTTCCATGCATTCGCACGCGGTCGGACAATGGCTATTGGTGGAGAGCTGAACTGCATGTGTCCCGGCTGCTACCATGATAGTGCAAAGCAACCATGAGTCACAGCTGCCTCTAGCATCAGATAAAAGAGTCATTGGTATGCTGGACTAACCGCTACCGATCCTGAGTTACTCGGGGACCGCCCTGCATATAGCTAAGTCATTGTGTTGGCTTGGATAGTGACTGCCCCTAAGAATGTGCATCGTGTGTCTAGCTTGCATCTGACCCTGGAGTCGCACGAGACACGCTGCGCACACCCTGAAACATGAACGTATTGCTTGCTTACTGCTTATGAAACTCTGTTTCCAACATGTTTCCAAACAAGTAATCTGACTCTGCTAGAACTGCATGAAACGAACCTAGATAAAACTAGAAAGATCACTAGTAATGTAATGTTTTATAACATGATTACTTAGTGCCTGTTTGAGTGAATGCTTGTTTCTGTTCAGTTGATTTATCTCACCAGTACTTGTATAAAGTGCTGACCCACCAACAGTTTACTTGTTCGCAGGTACTGGATCGTCCGAGGAAGCGATAGGCGTGCCACAGTCCCGAAGACCCGGAATCCTGGTTTCGATTGTTGCCCCGAGAATGCTATCGTATAAGGGGGCATAATGGATGGAACGAACGTGTGCCTTTGCTAAAGGAAACCCAAGTTGCCTCGATTGTCCCGAATACTCAGTTGGCTAATGCATTGCATTGCAACAAGTCCCTTTCCGCTGCTAACTCGATTGATGCGATGATAGCCAACTATCAACTTAAACGATTGGCCTTGCACGGGCGCAACCCCAGGCCCGTGCGGCATCACGTCCCCCGAAAGCTCGAACGGGCCATTCGCTTGGCTCCCTTCCTCCCTCGCACCCGCGGGACGGACGCGGTGATTCGCATCCGGCGTGCCGAGGCACGGTGATTCGTGCCCGGTTCGTTAATTCCCGGCCGCACGGGGCGGGGCAGGGCGGAGCGGCGGCCCGGATGGGTCCGGGGCGTGACACACGATATATTTTATGTGTCTCAGTTGCATAGGTATGTCCCGGATCTAAGTCATATCCTTGACCATTTTGAGCTAGTCGTTGGTACAGACTTGTCTTACGAGGAGCAACATGCATCCATTTTGGACCAAAGGGAGAAGGTGCTCAAGAATCGGACTATTCATCTTATCCAGGTTGCTTGGGGTCATCACCCTTTGGAAGACTCGATGTGGGAGCGTGAGATGGATATCATGTCTCGATATCCGCACATATTCGACTCTAAAGATATATTTGTCCTTATGCCTTCGTATCTCGAATCTTATGATTCGTTCACCTATGCTATGTGATATTTTTTTTCTTCATTATATGATTGATTGTTGATTGCATGTATAGATGTGCTTATTGTTAGTATAGTGCTTTTTTTGACTTCTCTAGGTAGCCTTGAGTTTGAATTCTGAGGACAAAATTTTTCTAAGGTGGGTAGAGATGTCACTCTCCGTTCCCGGTATACGTATTTGGGACATATTATTTCTTACTTGCATGTTAATTAGGTTACATGGAGACTAGATCCATTCTTTGGTTTAATATGGTTCATGGTTTATTTTGTGGGATGGTTCAAGTTATGAGGGAACCCATGGCCTAAACCTCAATTCCTAGCTATATAACCCAACCTTTTTCTCTCCCTTCCCCCATTCTTCACTTTCCTTCTCTTTATTTTTTTATTTAGGCAAGTACACCTTGCATGATATGGAGAAACCTCTTTGATTTTGATTCTTATTCCTTTCTTGTATTTTATTAGTCTAATATGTGTATATTTTTCTTCTAAACACTTTTAATGTTTAGAGTTTTTGATTTTGATGGGTAGATGTGAGTAGATATATATTTTAAGTTTAGGGTTTTTTATGATTTTTATAAGTTTTTCTTGGTTTTGAACTATTAAAAGAAGGTATTTTAGAAAGAAAAAACCAATTTTCTCGGTGATGGAGCATTGCATTTCAGGCATTTTGGCTTTTGGTTCACTTGATTTGGAGTTAAAATAAAGTTTTTATGGAGGAAATAATTTTTGGTTTGGAGTTTTTTCGCCATAGCTAAACTTGTTGTCTAGAGAAGACGAAGTTCTCATACGACCAACATCTATGCGACCGAGAGTTCTATGAGGCCTGATCCTTATGCGGCCTGGACTCCTTGCCGCATACACCTTCACTGCATGTGTCCATCTTGTTGGATGCATGACTGATTATTACACAAAGTGTTCTGAAGCTAAGTAGTTGGAAAAGTCCTAGGTAATGGAACTCCTTGTGTTTCACTCGCTGAACGAATGAGAAATTTACTAAGTCCAAGAGACATCTATGTGGCAATTATAGCATGCGGCAAGCGGACATATGCGGCAGTGACCCTATGCGCCTCTTCTCTTTTGGACGCATAACTCTGCTCGTCTTGAACATTTTCCATAATTTTGTCTCTTTCTTCCTGACACACTTTATGACTTGACACATCTCTCATTTCAGTCCCTTCAATGACACACATTTATTGGCCGTCACTCAGCACTTGTCCCAAAGAGTGGACTTGGCCTTGGCCTATACGGCCTGACTCCTATGCGACCTAGATCTTATGTGGCACTGACATCTATGCGGCCTTGACTCATATGCGACATTGATTCTATGTGTTCCTGATTCCTATGCGGCCCTATACACGTATTTTATTGAATTTCTTAGTTTGGTTGTTTGACTAAATTTTGTGATCTTATTGGTGATATTAATGATTGTAAGTGTATGAGAACTAAGTGACCATGTGCCTGACCCGACTGGAGGCAGAACTATACCATGCGCCAAGTGACTATGACTACCTATATGCCTAACTTAACCTAGTTTGTTGCTATGTTCTAGAACTCATGTGATTTATCAATGATTGGTAACTTGACCCAGCTATTGGTATCCATGCTGATACACTTACTATGTGCTACATGTTCCTACGTGCTAAGTATTCCTACACGATTATCTTACATATTTTATACTGAGGTGTACCTACATAGTATGCGAAATATGATATAATATGATTTCTCTAGCATGGACATGATAGTTGGTCGATAACCAAGCGTGGATAGGATTTGTGTTGATTATTGCATCATGCTGGATGAATCTAAATTAAACCATCAAGAGACAAAGTGGATTCGTATCTAGCATTCCCGTAATACGGTACGATATATAAGGGGAATAACATGTGACCACGCCATATAATTCCAGCTAACCGTAGGGTTAACTATACAACTAAAACTTGTAGAGCATTGGGAGGGAAAGAATTACGAGATCGCGCTTAACTAGCCACACTCAAATATTCATCTGGGGAATGCAGGCTAGCCCCCATGGATATTATTTAAATCCTCATTAGTGGATTACAATATTTGACTATTATATTTTACTATGTGTTCTATACGATCTTATCACGGTGGCCTCACGAGGGACCGATCCATAATACTATGTACTATACGGTGATTCATGGCTCGGCTAGTCCTGCTAGCACATTGCTCGATCTGAGGATTCCTATTATATGCATATATCTCTGGGATAACCCAGACTCCACCTAGTAAGCCGTACAAGTGATTGACCAATTATGTAACTGAGCTTGATTGTGTATTGTATCTTTTGTTAAATAGTTTAGGGACATTGACTATCATGGTGTGATGGTCTAATCCTTGTCCTTATTTGGTTGTAGGGTTAGATTGTTATATCACGATAGGCTATGTATTTATTTCTCAGTGGTTTAGGGACATTTGACCAAAACTATGAGACAGAACAATATATGTGTTTATTTCTCACTGGTTTAGGGACATTTGACCAAAACTACGAGACAGAACTATATATGTGTTTATTTCTCACTGGTTTTGTTCCTTCATTCATGCTTCCTTTGTGGTACTTGCTATTTGGGGTCTAACTCCACTGGTTTTGCATGGCTAGGTTTAGAGCCAGCACCCGATGATCCAACATACTTTCTCCTAAACAATGGCGCACACTAGACGGATGGCCGCTGAGGTACACGAGTAGATTTTTTCTTTCCTGCTCGTTATTGTATATTTTAATCTTTTTAGCTTTTAGCCACCGATACTTGTTAGCCGCAAATCTGAACATTTAGATTCCTTTATATAATTGTAATTAATCAGACTGTAGTTGATCATGGTCATGTACTTTTGCTACTACACCAGCTTCTCATTTTGTACATCTGGTTTCTAGAATATTTTGACAGTGCGTTTAGGATACCTTACTTCCTTGTCATATATATTCTATGTTAACTATCCATGTTTGACTAATTGAGAAATTAGTTGTTCTATATGACCCTAAGTGACTTGCTTGTAGTATGCACCCCCTTGCCTAGATGTAAACCCCCTCGATTTATTCTGTAGATAGTTAGTGTAGATTTGAAAAATTGGTTTTTGGTAGCAGATGTCGAGGTTTAGAGTGGAGATAATTTTATCTGGTATTTAAATCATTTAATTAAAACCCTTGGCGCGCCCTGTCATTCCTAAATTAATCGGAGCCCAATATCAGCCCATAAATTTCATCGGGCTATTGTACTTTCGACTTGACTCGCCAAATTAGGCACTGGACTTTTCCGTCTCTTAAAATTAGTTTTTAATTGTGCTCTAATTTAATTGTGCAAATTTCTGAAAATCGTAACCCATATTTAATTTCGTGTCGGACACCTGTGTCGTTACTCTCAATTTTGATATACCAACTTAACCCGTTGAGCCGGACCAACTAAAGGGTCCAAGACTGACTCCAAGCCCCCACCATTTTTGACCTCTGCGTCATTTCCGAATTTTGACCCCAAGTGCCCCCATTTAATTTAAAAGTGCGGGATACTTTAAATTCTAATTAAATCGAGGATACCGATTTTACCTAATCCTATTTTAATCCCCAATTAATTCCGATGCCATTTAATTAAACCCGTGCCTAACGCACAATACCCTCTCACAATAAAAATTACTATACACAATTTTCTCCATAATTTTAGCGTCATTTTATGTGTTCGTGCAATTTCTCGAATTTAAGGGGCTAAGTTGCAATTAATAAATTTATGTGTCATCACCCTATTGGCCATGACCAAATGGAGAGGTCACAAAATAGGGTCCTAATTTCACCCATCCATTCACCACCCTTCATGAAGAAATCAATTTCTTCATGACAAATCTCCACCCTCTATTTTGAATGGCAACATCACCACCCTCCATCCAATTCCCAACTCCCTATAAAATATCACATCACCCACCTTCACTCCTCCCAAGCCGGCCCTAATCCCAATGGATAGAAAACCCCACCCCCTCTCTCTCTCCTCCCTCCTTCTCATTTCAAACATAACCTCCTCCATATTCCTATTTTCTTCCTTACTCCTTCTTCCTTTCTTCTTCTCTTCCTTCCTTCCTTCTTCATGGAAGACCCCAATAGAGCACTGCCCGGCCGGACCCCCTCCGGTCAGCGAGCTCTGCTCAACCACGGTGGCCGTCCACCCCGAGCCAGCCATCGACTGATGCTCCGGCGGCCGAGCCCGCAGCACTGGCGGCTGCTTTTCAGTGCTCCGTCGGCCGAGCCCGCAGCACTTGCGGCTGCTCCTCCAATGCTCCGGCGGCCGAGTCTCCTCATCCGACCCGACGTCACCCCGCTGTTCTTCTCCGACGACACTGTGTAGTGCAGCTCCGTCGCTCCACTGTTCGGAGCACCCCCACCGGCTTTGGGCTGCCACTCCGGCCAGCCTCTCCACGGCACCGACCCCGCTGTTCTTCTCCGGCAATGCAGCCCGACCGAGCCTCTACTCCGGCACTGTGCATCGCGGCTGACCCGCAGCAATCCGGCCACCCTCATCCGATCTGATCCCCGTCCGGCCGCCTCCCTGTCGTCATCATCACCACCCCCATTAGCTTACACCATTGCCATCATCACCATATGCCATTGCCACCACCGTGTCAGCTTCTTCTCCGGCCACCCTCCACCAACAGCACCACCACTTCACCTACTAGCACCACCTTCACTCATCACCGTCGTCAACAACACAGCCGACCAACACCACCACTACGCATCGCCGAGGTGAAACACATCCCCCCTCTCTTTATACATTGATATATTTTGTTTGGGGAAAATTCTTAGTGTAGTATAATTGATCTTGAGTTTTATTGAGGTGTGATTAGAGTTTAGTGTAGTGTTTAAGGTCAGGATTACATGAAATGGTTGTGAACTATATGCATGGGTGGAAATTTCAAGGTTAATGTTTAAGGCATGTGGAATTATTTTAGGATCAAAATAAATAGGTCATATAATACATGGTTGGTGGAAGGCTAAATTAATTAATGAAGGATGGAAAATAAATTGATTAAGGACGTGGACACATGATGGGTGAAATTGTGACATAAATAATAAAAATAGAATTGAATGCCACATAAGATTTTCAGGGTTTTATACATAATGATATATGCATTGTTGATCTATTGATTGAGTATTAGTCGTGATCCTAAAATGTTGGGCATTTATTAAGGGAGGAATGACAATAACTGAATGTAACTGAGGAGAAGTTTATTACAAAATGATAGATTGTGAAAGGGTGTAATACCAAACCGATAGTCATTGATTGGAGACTGAGAAATAGTAATGAATTAATCGAGAAGTAGCTTTAAGGTAAAATATTGATGGTTGTATATTCGAGGATTTATTAAATAATTGACAATTTATTTGAGGACGGGATACGTCAACGTGCATGAGAATGTCGGTAAAGACCCAGGGCAAAACTGAGGATTAATTATGATTTGAACTACTGAATATAGTAAAGAATAGTGAGATCGAGGACCTGTCTGAGGATAGTATACAGTGATCGATTGTATTAGATATAACCTACCTGGGTTAACCTTAGTCAACCCTCTAAATTAGTGTCTATGTGACTTGTAACTGAAATTGTAGCCTATGTTTAGATGTGTGTCATATCCCTGTTTGCCGTGGGATAGACTTTGATTCGGGTTTGTATCTCATCTCTAGGTACTGCGGGACCTGAGGACTTGGACGTGGTACCTGGACTCCATCAGCAGCCGCACGCAGGCAAGTGTACCTTGCCCCCTGTATTTCAGAGTACAGTTATTTATTATTTCTTTATGTATATTGTGCACGTATTTAAGTTGACGTTCGATACTTCGCGTCCGATTCACAACTGGGTGCTGACGTTCGTCGTAACGTCTTAGAACAATTGTTAGATACTTTGTAGTACCTCGATGCACGTACCTGAGTACATCGACACCCCAGGACACACTCATACACTGTAATCGCGCCAGATTCCTGTATCCTGATACTGACATCATGACCAGAGACTGGGACAACCTTAGGGTCGCGTCTGTTGAGTATCTTCCGTGTATCGGGACTGCTAGATAGAGGTTCAGGTTCAGCGCATAATCGTTGACTACTTAGGAAGAGGAAGACAGTTACTAGACGTTTGGGCTACTCTACACGCGCTTATATATTTATATATATACTATTTCTGTAGTGATCCTGTATCTAGAGTAGTTGAACCAGCCGTGTGACTTCTTGCCCGGAGCTGCGGTACGTGCCGTGTGTTTCCGTGTCCGAAGCTACGATTTTATTTTGGACAGCCCACGCGTCGAACATTGTCTTTAAACTATGTCACACTAGTTGGTTATGATAGAGTACCCTGTCGTGCACTTGTACTTTCTGTTTACTTGGCTTGCTGTATTTTTGTACCTTGCTACATCCCTCTGAGGACCTGGTTCCCTGCCAGTTTTGCAGCATAGATGATTATGGAGCATTTGGAGTTGCTGTTGGAGTTGCATGTCTTGCGGGCATGGTACCAGGTACTCATATTATATCTACCTGCATTATGGTTATTGTTTATTTCATCTGATGTTGTAGCCTAGTTTTTATAGACTCATACTTCTTCTCGAGTCTATTCGAGTTAGTGTGTTATTGGGCGGCCGACTCTAGCACATATATCTCTTTCTTGTATACTGATTTATATTGTGGATTGAGATATAGAGGTTTAGATTTATGAGATATCTAAATAGTGCCCTTTTATATTACAGCTTATACGTATTCGAGTCAGACCAGAGTCTGGTCGAATGCGTAGCTGGCATGTCACGTATTCCTGGTCCTACGTATTTTGGGACTGGGGCATGACATATTTTTGTGGTGGCCCATGCAGGTCCGATTTAAATCGTCTTGGTCACCTGACTGTGCCAAGCGAGTCTGCAAATTAGGAAAAGATATTATGATTATTGAATAGGATCTCAATCGATAATCGATTTTAAAATCTCTTTGTATGTGATTATCGCCCTTGGACTTCCAATTTGTATTCGTTCAATCTTCGTCAATATTGCTATCCTTATTTCTCGTCCCCTATTGTTCGGGGAGACGAATGCTTGTGACTGATAATTTTCCTCCAGAAGAAGATCGAAGACCAGACGACAGAAGACATAATTCGTATACCTTTCTCGGAGAAGATTGTTACCTTATCAGGATAGATTGATGGGTTCTTTGGATTCTAGAACTAGTGTGGAAGGTTGGCAAGAGAGTTGGACCTAGTAGTACCCTACCCGTGCTTGAGGTAGCAGTGATCTTGGAAGTACTAAGAGCTGGAAGGATTTTTGATCATGACCTAGACTATTTTAGGGAAATGCATAGCCTAATGATAGAAACTAGTGGTTGTATATGATAGCAATACCAGGAATGATATTATGGACTAGAGGAGATAAAATTTCAAGCTCTCACTTGGAAGATGATGATCTAATACCAGAAATTTTAGTATGTGCTTGGGTGACATCATTATTATAATTGTAATTATGACTGGGAGAGATAAATAACGAAAAGAAGAAAACTCGAGGAATAAAAATTTTAGGGAAAATTTGAGGAGTAGAGGAATTATACTTTAGGCAGGGGAGAAAATTTTCTTTTAAAAAGGATTAGTGTGGTAAATAGAACAGAAAGATTTATTTTGAGGTTAAGTCTGGAAGATGACACCGTCCTAGTATGAGTTGATTGAGCCAATACCACGCGACGCGAGATTGTCGACGTGATTACATTATTTATGACCACCAGATTACCCTGAGTTTGAGTTACTTTAGGGAGCCCGGGAGCATGATGCCCATCTACCTTAGAGGCACACATTGTAGAAGGGAAACCAGTGTGCCCCCATATTATATCAGAGTTTGAGGATGTGATTCTAGATAATCTTCCAACCACCTGACAGAGAGATAGAGTTGTTATAGAGTTGACTCCAAGAGCGGAGCCAATTATTTTCCCGTCTTCAGACTAGCACCGAAAGAGTTGGTTGAGTTAAAGGTCCATAGTAGAGGATCACTTGGACAAGAGTTTCAGTCAGGGTATTTCTCCATAGGGGAAAACCTATCTAAATTGTGCCGAAGAAAGGCGGGACAGTACAGTTGAATCAGCTAAGTGGCGCATATGTATTCTCGAAGATCGATCTCAGATCAGGCTATCATCAGATCAAGGTACGGAGAGAAGACATTCCGAAGACGGCGCTTCGGACGAAGTATGTGCTCTATGAGTTTCTAGTCATGACCATTTCGTTTGACCAACGCGCCAGCAGTATTTATGAGCTTGAGGAACAAGGTTTTCCACTAGTACTTGGATAAGTTCGTGGTGGTGTTCATCGACGTCTTGATATATTCCGAAAACCAGGAGAAGTACAAGAGACATCTCAAGATTGTGTTGGAGATGCTGAGAAATGAGAGGCTATAAGCCAAGCTCAGCAAATATGAGTTATGTTCAGATAGAATAGATAGTCTACACATCAGGACAGCTGAGAGTTCTTGAGAAGAACTATCAGACACACGATCTAGGGCTAGCTGCAGTGATATTTGCACTAAAGTGATGGTGACACTACCTTTATGTAGAGCAGATGTTGAGATTTATACAAAACACAGAAAGTCTGAAGAATGCCTACACGCAGAAGGAACTCAATATGAGACAAAGGCATTGGCTAGAATTTATGACAGATTATAATATCGAGTTGCAGAACCACTCTAGCAAGACGAATGTAGTTTATGACTCATCGCCAGTTGTTAGAGGATTTTCAGGAACTCAGGATTGAGATTGTATTGCCAGGCATAGATGGACAGATGGCCAGTCTTGAGGTTCAGTCTACTTTGGTTGAGAGGATCAAGGCAGCATTGCCTACGGACACGAGATTTAGACGACTGCGAGAAAGGACAGAGGTCGACATGCAAATAGGTTTCAAGATTCATGAAGACGGAACATTGAGGTGTGGAGATCGCCTATACGTTCCGAGTGGCAAGCTACGCCAAGAGTTGATGACCGAGGCTCATAGCTCGAATATTCTATTTATCCCGGGGGTACGAAGATGTACCGAGATGCGAGACAACATTACTGGTGGCATGGGATGAAGAGAGAAATTACAAGATTCGTGGCGAAATGTTTAGTTTGGCAGCAAGTCAAGGCTAAACATCGGAGGACTGCAGGATTATTGCAGCCACTTCCCATTCCCAAGTGGAAGTGGGAACACATTACCATAGACTTCGTCACAGGATTCCCGCGAAGCCCTAGCGGGAAGGATGCAGTTTGGGTTGTCGTAGACAGACTCACCAAGTCTGCACATTTCTTGTCTTTCAGAGTCGGGCAATCCACAGAGATACTAGCTGACATGTATATGAGGCAGATAGTACGATTACATGGAGTGCCTGTCAACATCGTATCGGATCGTGATTCCAGATTCACGTCACATTTTTGGCGGAGTATGCAGGAGAGCCTAGGAACTCATCTCAAGTTCAGCACTGCGTATCATCCACAGACTGATGGACAGTCAAAGCGCACGATACAGATATTAGAGGATATGTTGAGAGCGTGCATGATTAATTTTGGAGGATCTTGGGAGGACCACCTACACTTGGTGGAATTCTCCTACAATAACAGTTACCAGGCCAGCATACAGATGGCACCTTATGAGGCACTGTACGGCAGAAAATATAGGTCGCCAGTTTGTTGGAGTGACGTGGGAGAGCATCAGATACTTGGTCCAAAGTTGGTGACACAAACAGTAGAGAAGGTCAAGCAGATTCAGAGCCACCTGCGTGCAGCACAGGACAGATAGAAACACTGGGCAGATGCGCACCGCAGACCATTAGAGTTCAAGGAGGGCGACTACGTATTTTTGAGGATATCGCCCACTCGTAGTACCATCAGATTCGGAGGCAGAGGCAAGCTGAGTCCGAGGTACATCGGATCTTTTAACATTTTAGAACGAGTTGGCGAAGTGGCTTACCATCTTGCATTACCTCCATCATTAGAGGGAGTACATGATGTATTTCATATATCGCAGTTGAGGAGATATGTCGCAGACCCTAGCCACGTGCTTGATCATTCAGAGATTACAGTCGGGCCTAGTCTGTCTTACGCAGAGCAGCCAGTTGAGATCCTCGATCGCAGCGAGAAGACTTTGAGAGGGCAGACGATTCGACTGGTCAGAGTGGTATGGAAGCACCATTCACCAGGCGAGTCTACTTGGGAGCGCGAGGATTCTATTCGGCAGCGATTCCCGAACTTATTTGAGGAGCAAGGTACGAATTTACGTACGACATTGATTATTAGTTGTTTTAAAATTCTTTTAGATATTATCGGGCTTTACTTTTAATTTCGGGGACGAAATTTTTTTAAGTTGGAAAGAATGTAAACCCCCTCGATTTATTCTGTAGATAGTTAGTGTGGATTTGAAAAATTGGTTTTTTGTAGCAAATGTCAAAGTTTAGAGTGGAGATAATTTTATCTGGTATTTAAATCATTTAATTAAAACCCTTGGCGCGCCCTGTCATTCCTAAATTAATCGGAGCCCAATATCAGCCCATAAATTCCATCGGGCTATTGTACTTTCGACTTGACTCGCCAAATTAGGCACTGGACTTTTCCGTCTCTTAAAATCAGTTTTTAAATGTGCTCTAATTTAATTGTGCAAATTTTCGAAAATCGTAACCCATATTTTATTCTGTGTCGGACACCTGTGTTGTTACTCTCAATTTTGAGATACCAACTTAACCCGTTGAGTCGGACCAACTAAAGGGTCCAAGACTGACTCCAAGCCCCCACCATTTTTGACTTTTGCGTCATTTTTGGATTTTGACCCCAAGTGCCCCCATTTAATTTAAAAGCGCGGGATACTTTAAATTCTAATTAAATCGAGGATACCGATTTTGCCTAATCCTATTTTAATCCCCAATTAATCCCAATGCCATTTAATTAAACCCGTGCCTAACGCACAACACCCTCTCACCATAAAAATTACTAAACTCAATTTTCTCCATAATTTTAGCGTCATTTTATGTGTTCGTGCAATTTTTCGAATTTAAGGGGCTAAGTTACAATTAATAAATTTATGTGTCATCACCCTATTGGCCATGACCAAATAGAGAGATCACAAAATGGGGTACTAATTTTACCCATCCATTCACCACCCTTCATGAAGAAATCAATTTCTTCATGACAAATCTCCACCCTCTATTTTGAATGGCAACATCACCACCCTCCATCCAATTCCCAACTCCCTATAAAATATCACATCACCCACCTTCACTCCTCCCAAGCCGGCCCTAATCCCAATGCATAAAAAATACCACCCCCTCTCTCTCTCCTCCCTCCTTCTCATTTCATACGTAACCTCCTTCATATTCCCATTTTTTTCCTTACTTCTTCTTCCTTTCTTCTTCTCTTCCTTCCTTCCTTCTTCATGGAAGACCCTAACCGAGCACTGCCCGACCGGACTCCCTCCAGTCAGCGAGCTCTGCTCCACCGCGGTGGCCGTCCACGCCGAGCCAGCCATCGATTGATGCTCCGGCGGCTGAGCCCGCAGCACTCGCGGCTGCTCCTCAGTGCTCCAGCGGCCGAGCCCGCAGCACTCGCGGCTGCTCCTCCAATGCTCTGGCGGCCGAGTCTCCTCATCCGACCCGACGTCACCCCGCTGTTCTTCTCTGGCGACACTGTGCAGTGCAGCTCCGTCGCTCCACTGTACGGAGCACCCCCGTCGGCTTTGGGCTGCCACTCCGGCCAGCCTCTCCACGGCATCGACCCCGCTGTTCTTCTCCGACAATGCAGCCCGACCGAGCCTCTGCTCCGGCACTGTGCATCGCGGCTGACCCGCAGCAGTCCGACCTCCCTCATCCGATTTGATCCCCGTCCGGCCGCCTCCCTGTCGTCATCATCACCACCCCCATTATCTTACACCATTGACATCATCACCACACGCCATTGCCACCACCGTGTCGGCTTCTTCTCCGGCCACCCTCTACCAACAGCACCACCACTTCACCCACTAGCACCACCTTCACTCACCACCGTCGTCAACAACACAGCCGGCCAACACCACCACTACGCATCGCCGAGGTGAAACACATCCCCCCTCTCTTTATACATTGATATATTTTGTTTTGGGAAAATTCTTAGTGTAGTATAATTGATCTTGAGTTTTATTGAGGTGTGATTAGAGTTTAGTGTAGTGTTTACGGTAGGGATTACATGAAATGGTTGTGAACTATATGCATGGGTAGAAATTTCAAGGTTAATGTTTAAGGCATGTGGAATTATTTTGGGATCGAAATAAATAGGTCATATAATACATGGTTGGTGGAAGGCTAAATTAATTAATGAAGGATGGAAAATAAATTGATTAAGGACGTGGACACATGATGGGTGAAATTGTGACATAAATAATAAAGATAGAATTGAATGCCACATGAGATTTTCAGGGTTTTATACATAATGATATATGTATTGTTGATCTATTGATTGAGTATTAGTCGTGATCCTAAAATGTTGGGCATTTATTAAGGGAGGAATGACAATAACTGAATGTAACTGAGGAGAAGTTTATTACGAAATAATAGATTGTGAAAGGGTGTAATACCAAATCGATAGTCATTGATTGGAGACTGAGAAATAGTAATGAATTAATCGAGAAGTAGCTTTAAGGTAAAATATTGATGGTTGTATATTCGAGGATTTATTAAATAATTGATAATTTATTTGAGGACGGGATACGTCAACGTGCATGAGAATGTCGGTAAAGACCCAGGGCAAAACTGAGGATTAATCATGATTTGAACTACTGAATGTAGTAATGAATAGTGAGATCAAGGACCTGCCTGAGGATAGTATACAGTGATCGATTGTATTAGATATAACCTACCTGGGTTAACCTTAGTCAACCCTCTAAATTAGTGTCTATGTGACTTGTAACTGAAATTGTAGCCTATGTTTAGATGTGTGTCAAATCCCTGTTTGTCGTGGGATAGACTTTGATTCGGGTTTGTATCTCATCTCTAGGTACTGCGGGATCTGAGGACTTGGACGTGGTAACGGGACTCCATCAGCAGCCGCACGCAGGCAAGTGTACCTTGCCCCCTGTATTTCAGAGTACAGTTATTTATTGTTTTTTTATGTACATTGTGCACGTATTTAAGTTGACGTTCGATACTTCGCGTCCGATTCACAACCTGGTGCTGACGTTCGTCGTAACGTCTTAGAACAATTGTTAGATACTTTGTAGTACCTCGATGCACGTACCTGAGTACATCGACACCCCAGGATACACTCATACACTGTGATCGTGCCAGATTCCTGTATCCTAATACTGACATCATGACCAGAGACTGGGACGACCTTAGGGTCACGTCTGTTGAGTATCTTTCGTGTGTCGAGACTGCTAGATAGTGGTTCAGGTTCAGCGCACAATCGTTGACCGCTTGGGAAGGGGAAGACAGTTACTAGACGTTTGGGCTACTCTGCACACGCTTATATATTTATATATATATATATACTATTTCTGTAGTGATCCTGTATCTAGAGTAGTTGTACCACCCATGTGACTCCTTGCCCGGAGCTGCGGTACGTGCCGTGTGTTTTCGTGTCCGGAGCTACGATTTTATTTTGGACAGCCCACGCGTCGAACATTGTTTTTAAACTATGTCACACTAGTTGGTTATGATATAGTACCCTGTTGTGCACTTGTACTTTATGTTTACTTGGCTTGCTGTATTTCTGTACCTTGTTACGTCCCTCTGAGGACCTGGTTCCCTGCCAGTTTTGCAGCATAGATGATTACGGAGCATTTGGAGTTGCTGTTGGAGTTGCATGTCTTGCGGGCATGGTACCAGGTACTCACATTATATCTACCGGCATTATGGTTATTGTTTATTTTATCTGCTGTTGTAGCCTAGTTTTTATAGACTCATACTTCTTCTCGAGTCTATTCGAGTTAGTGTGTTATTGGGCAGCCGACTCTAGCACATATAACTCTTTCTTGTATACTGATTTATATTGTGGATTGAGATATTGAGGTTTATATTTATGAGATATCTATATAGTGCCCTTTTATATTACAGCTTATACGTATTCGAGTCAGACCAGAGTCTGGTCGAATGCGTAGCTGGCGTGTCACGTATTCCTGGTCCTACGTATTTTGGGACTGGGGCGTGACACTAGATACAGCCGTATCCATCGTACGACATTTTATACCTTCTACGGGGAAGCTGGCCATGTCTGTCTCCGTATTTTGGTACTAGGGCATGACAAAATTAGATAAGGTCATTAGATCAAACGACTACAGGGTCAACGAGACTGATAAGTGTGTTTACACTAAGTTCGTTGATGATAGAGGAGTGATAGTTTGTCTTTATTTGGACGACATGCTAATCTTGGGTACGGATTTAGAATGTGTTATGGTTATAAAAGAAGTTTCTCTCATCGAAGTTCAGTGTTGATATTTTTTTGGGGATAAATATCGTCTGAACAGAAGATGGTCTTGCTCTGTCATAAGCTCACTACATAGAGAAGATACTTACACGCTATGGATATCGGGATCTTACGGAGATTGATACTCCTTATAGATGTGACAATAAGTTGAAGCCAAATCCAGGGAAAAGCGTCAAATAGTTGTACTTTAGTATAATCGGAAGCTTGATGTATTCTATGAGTGCTACCAGGCCTGATATAGATTTTGCCATAGGGATGCTGAATCGGTTCACGAGAAATCTTGATATAGAATACTGAAAAGATGTGATGAGAGTAATAAGATACTTCAAGAAGACTCAAACTATGCATTGTACTACCATGGCTATCCAGCAGTAGTAGAAGGCTTCAGTGATACAAGCTGATACTTAGAAGAAGAAAGCGAAAGGTCCATAAGAGAATATGTCTTCTCCATGGGTGGGATTGCGATTTTGTGGATGTCAAAGAAAAAGACTGCTCTCTCACTCGTCTATGGAAGCTTAGTTCTACGTAGTAACTGTAATGGATGAAGTGGAATGGCTTCGGGAGTTCAAGTATGATCTTTTCCTGGTTAGTGCGTAGAATCCGGCTATACTGATATATTGTAACAACCAGGCGGCTACAGTAGTGGCATCGAATAATCTCTTCAATGGAAAGAAGCAAACTATGTGATTTCGTAATAGAACACTGAATGAGCACATCAAGGATGGCATCATTGTAATGGTGGATGTTCAAAGCCAAAAGAATCTGACGGATCCGTTCACCAAAAGCCTCAAGCGCTATTTAACAGAGGACATAGCAAAAAAAATGGGCTTGAAGGTATTATGATATTATATTTTTTTGTAATTCTGCCATAAATGTTTATGTTATTAGTTCAAAGAGAAATCTACTAGACATATAACGTTTAGTTCACGAAAGAGAAAAATGGGCTTGAAGGTATAGAGGGTATTTCTTGGGGACATTGATGGGATTGGATCCTGCAACCTCTGCGGTCTACTATTTGTTATTTGTATAGAACAAGTCTGTAGGAGGTTGGCATTAAGACTTAATGAGTTCTTGGATATTTTGTAATACCCATATTCATAATTCGATATTTACATAATTACTAATTAAATATTTTAATTAAGAATGATATTTTGAACATTTTTTTTTTTTTGCAATTCTATAATTTTATACAAGAATATTGATTATTAAACTTATATTCAAACTTTTGCGCCTTACTTCCTAGATAATTTTATACAAGAATATTGATTTTTTTTTTTTTTTTTTGCTATTCTTCAGTCTTCTTCTCCTTCACCATCTCCGTTTATTTTCTCCTCCAATACACCACACCACCACCACTAATCTAACCTCCTCCGTCCAACCCGACCTTCGTACCCTCCGCTTCCTCCGGTCGCCAGTTTTCGTGCGCCGCCGTTCAAGGCTCCCACGCTGACAATGCCTCAAAGCTCCTCCGAAGGTATAACCCACCCCTCCCCACCCTTCAACTACCATGGTATTTAGCATGTGGTAATTAAAAAGAAATATATGAAAGAAAGAGACTAGACGTAAGATGAAGAGCACTTGAAAAAATAGAAGAAGAAAAACCGAGTAATAAAGAGCCAGGAACTTTGTAGGAATGCTGCCCATTTCTTAGTATACAAGGAGGAGGAGAAATGAATGATTTTAGTCATCATAATAAATGGGTTGGGTGTACAAACACTTTTCCATTCAATGGAAGAAGAAATTAAGTGACAAGAAGAACAAGTGTAAATAAAAGTGTGGGAGAAAGTGTCTCCCGTACTAGCTAAATTAGTATATATATAGTAATATAATAGGAAGTGGTAATGGTCATTAACCAATTTAGAGTGTTGTGTTGTGGTAATTTTAGCCAAGTATGGCAAATGGAGTGAATAGCTTAGGAAAGAATATTTTGCTAAAAAGGAATGAAGTATAGACTCCTTTCTACACATGTGCTTGTGCACTTAAAGTGCTTGTAGTAAAGATGTTAAATGTGATAAGAAATAAAGATGTTGGAGTGTGTCAGGACTATAAAGTAACATGCAAATGGTAGCTAAGAAAGAAGGAATAAAGGCACTTTGCACGTAAGTGAATCATGAGTATTGGACTATTTCTTTTAAAATATCCTTGGCCATATATATATATATATATATATATATATATATATATATATATATATTACTTCCTCTTGATTCACATATTAGCAATAATAGAGAAATAATAATAATAATATTATTAATAATAATAATAATAATAATAATAATAATATAATTAATATAAAATTTGTATATTTTTAGCAATTGTCTAATTTGACTATTTTTACGTCGTTTTGTGGATCCCGCGTGCGAACTCCAATCTCGATCTTCGTATGATGAACTATTTTACATCAAACTGGACTATTTGGACTATTCCGTGAACATTGGCTCTATTAATTTGATAATTGCAATCATCTTGAAAATTATAGCGTCTGAGCCCATTTTAATGTTGACACGTTCGTGTTGTGCACATCGACTACAACAAACCTAAGGCAAGTACCCTGCACTTTGGTTTTGATATTTAGTTCTCTACTCTACTAGCGTACCTTTTTTTAATGGTCACACCTAGTTGTAGAAACTGAATTTTTGTATTATGTACATTGATTTTCGTGTCGGGGGGAGAATACTAGGAGGCATGTGGTTTATCATTTCCATTATGTCATGACTGCTAGTTGTTGAGTATACGACGGTACCAAAAGCCTTCTAGCCATCTATGACGTGCTTTATTAGCCTTATGACCCCTGTATGCCAACTATGTATTCTAAATACACAAGTACATACATGTAGTTCATTATCATCTTGTAGTAGTTTTATTTTCAAGTCTTGTGATATTTATGCTTCTCTTATTTCCATGGTTTATAATACTTGCTACTAAGTTTCAGTTCTCACTATTTATCATGATTATTTAGTATAATTTTATTGTGTATTGGTACTTGCTCCAATCTTGACTGGATCCGTTGACATATTAGGCAATGATGGCCCACCGGACATAGCAGACGACCACGTCGAGGTGCCTGTCACTATTCAGGAGACTACTTTTGAGGCATAGTTAATTAGTTAGACTAGTATTTTCTTTTTAGCATACCAATCGGATTTGTCCCTGATTTATCTTATCTTTTGGCATGTACACAAATTATAGTAAATAAACTAGTACTTCCTATTTCCTGTCCTTATTCGATGTGGTGTCACATTTCTCCTTTACGGGGAGCGCGGCTAAGGAATACTATCGATATCGTTCGATCGGGATAGATTGAATCAAGATCTTTTTCTCATTATAGATTTGTTTCTTCGAAATCGATTCCCATATTCAGTGGACCGTGCCCCAAGGATGGACATAGCGGCAGAGTCAAGAGGGACCTCTCCGCTGCAAGTTTGTTTGCCTAGTTTTCTCTGTCGCCTTGTTGTTTTCGTATTTTTGAGTTAGTTTTCGGATCTACGTTTTCTTGAATGGTTTCGATGGATTTTATTGCTTTTGTTCATTGAACTGTATTTCATGTTCAAGCTTAGAAAGAGTAGAAGAGGTATTGATCATCTATTCGTGGCAATACAGGTGATTGTGCAGTAGACGTCATGCGAGCGTAGTCTTGAAGCACCTCTTTCCTTTTCTCTCTTCAAACAACTAGTGAGTGGCTATACTTAGATTTAGTTCACCCTTCTTCCAAGTCTTCACATCTAAAATCTTGCCTTCTTGATTGTCCCGACCAAACGATACCAAAATAACTAAAAGATGTCAAGATAAAAAGGAATAAATTTGGATTACTTGTGCTTGTCAACCAACTGAGAAACGGTTACCTTATTGCATGCTAGTTCTCTTAAAAATATTCTTTCATAGTGTTTCAATTCAAGTTAGAATGTATACTTCTTCTAAGATTGTGCTATGTATAAAACACGCTTTGGTATGCAATAAATTGATCAAGGAGACTATGCAAAACAGATCATGTCATGTTATTTTTCTCGTGCTTGCATTATTTTATACTTCATCAATTAATAACTTAATACTAGACGCACTTGTTCACGGACAACTTGTGCACAATGTTTTATGGTTTTTGTAGATGGTCGTTGGGGCACTCGCACCGATCCGATCCAAACGGAACTTCACGATAAGTCTTATGTACAAGATGGGATGGCATATAGCGCTTCATTTTTCTTGCGTTGCACACCATCCTCGTTTGTGACTATAACTCGTACTTTATGGTATCATACTAGTGATTCCCTCATATATTTAAACTGTGCAAGCTAATTATGTCTCCATGGCAGGGAAGGTCTTGGTAAGTATTATGCAGGTGGTTTAGACAGGTAGGTAAAAGTCATCGAACGGTGGTATATTTATTTCAGTATAATTCCATATCTAATGCTTGCTTGTAAAATGGACTAAGGCAAGATAGAAAGACCACATAATAACTTGCATGCTTCATATAAACAATGTATTGATTGGTATAGTTGGTTTAGCCCGCCTTCACTAGTGCATTTCGATGTACTGACCCTCGTTGCAAAAGGTTTCCAGCACTAAGGAGACCTTGCAGGGAGCTAGGGCGACTTTTCATCCAGTCCTCCAACCAGCACGTCCTGATCGTGCCTTCAAAGAAGCGTTTTGAAGATCCAGGAGCTCGTGCACATAACTTATGCAGCTCCGGGGAAAGGCGATAGTTTTGCCCGAATGTGTCTCTTCTTTTGAAGTTTTAGTAAAATGATGTATTGTATAGGACGACTATCTCATTTTGCGTCCACTTTTGTAAGCTCGAGCGGCAATTATCCGACTCGTTCAAGAGTTTATAAAAAGATGTTCATTATCAATAAAGAAAACTTTTCCATGTTTTAATATTTTGTTCAATTATCCGCGTACTTTGAATATGTGCTCGTTATGTAAATACCTTGGCCTTTTGCGTTGCACAACCTAGGCACGTACGTTGTTATGCCCGAGGGACAACTATCGATTCTACAGAATTGGGATGTGATATATTGGTATCAAAGCACAGTTTCAAGTTCCTTTGATGCTCGTGTCGGAAAATTTTCTTTAACGATCTATTCCTTATGCAAACTCTTGAACTCATTTGGCCAAAATGAGATAAGTACATACTGTGAGTCCATAATATATTATGAGCATGATATATGTTTCCTTCTTTTGAAGAAATGACTCAAGCACAAGCATCAATGCTAGCACGAGGTGAGGTACAAGCCAGGAAAGTAGTTCCGGCACATCGGGAAGTTCCAAAAGCAAGCGAGCCATGCCTCGTATCGACCCGATTTAGAGAATGATGCGGATGCTTGAAGCAAGCCAGCAGAGAGATGAGGCTCGCTATGAGTGAGCTGAGAAGCGAGCGAAAGAGCGGCATAGCAAGTTCGAAGGTAATCTAGAAGCCCAATTTGCAGTCCAACAGTAGCATGTAGATGCCTTGCAATAGATTGTTCAGACCTTGGCTTCCAACCATTCCGCGACGACAGCAGCAACACCGGTGAAGCGACCCACGCCTGAAGTAGAAATGCCTCAAACTCCAAAGAAGAAGGAAGTGACTACCTTCGACTTTGCCGACTTCAAGAAGGTCTGCAATACGCCTTTCAAAGGGATTGACGATATGGTTGTGGCTCTAGATTGGCTGGCAGAGCTTGAGGAACACTTCAAATTACTAGAGGTACCTGAGGAAAAGCGTATTGCGTGTGCCCAACTACAACTCCATTTGAACGCGAATAATTGGTGGGACGTGCATCGAAGTTCTCTCTCCACAAGCGATAAAGTGGAGACGATCCCGTGGGCTACCTTCCGTAGCACGTTCGAAGAGGAGTTCATACCCCCTCCCGTACGTCGATAAAAGGAGAACGAGTTCGTGCAGCTTAGGCAAGGCAATTTGACAGTGAAGCAGTACTCTGTTAAATTTAATCGGCTCGCCAAATTTGCAAGTTCCTACCTAACTGATGTGGCGAGTCGAGCAAGATGATTCGAAGGCAGCCTGCGATCTACTATCCATGCGCACATAGTCATTTTCCAATATCTGACTATGCGAGAAGTCCTCAATCATGCTATTTCCCGTGAACCACGGTATCCTTCAATTATTGTCGGTACTATATATACTTCCAATCACAAATGCCATAGCAACACGGGAGGAAACACCGCTCCAAAGCGCCCAAATAACGGTGGTCAACAAAAAGGGAACCCATGGCCATACTACAATTTCTATAAGAAAACTGGACACGTCTACAATAATTGTCGTTCAAGGAATGGCTTATGCCTCATATGTGGAGATCCAAACCACGCATATCATGAATGCCCGCGCTTCTCTGACCGCCGCCCTCAATATCCAAATCCTTCCACAATGCATCAAACCAACCGAGCCGCGCCGCAACAAGAGGGTCATCAAGCTCAAGGTTGGGTGTACACTTTGGCACGAAAAGAGGCCCTAGTATCGGATATCATTGTGTCAGGTATATTGCTTTTCACTGCTCGCGTGCTATTTGATTCTGGTGCAACGCATAGCTTTATATCCACGAATTTTGCAATATGATAGAAATGATAATATTATATCTAGACCTTAGTGTTAGCACCCAATCAGGTACGAAGATACATGTTCGTTCAGTATATCAGGGCGGTCGCATCTATATTTGGGGAAGAAAACTCTCGCTCGATGTGTTAGTCCTAGATGTTCAGAATTACGATATCATTTTGGGGATGGATTGGCTCGGTGCTTGCTCGACAACTATCGAATGCGAAAAGAAATGAGTCATCTTCCGTCTACCTGGAGAGGCCAAATTTTGCTACACAAGAGGTCCAGCAACAGAAGCGTCAAGGACCTGCATGGTGATTTCTGTGATGTCAGCTAGGCGAATTCTATACTCTGGGTACGAGGGATACTTAACGTCGATTTGGGATACGCAGTTGGATTGTGTAAACATTGAGTCTTCTTCCGTTGTGGCGGAGTTTTCTGATGTGTTTTCGAGCAAACTACCTGGCATACCATCCGACCGAGAAATCGAGTTCACCATCGATACCTTCCCAAATACTCAACCGATTTCCAAAGTCCCGTACTGAATGGCCCATGCTGAACCAAAGGAGCTAAAGTGCCAACTACAAGAAATGCTTGACCGTGGATATATTCGTTCGAGCTTGTCTTCTTGGGGCGCGTCTGTACTATTTGTAAAGAAGAATGACAGAACGTTGCAACTCTACATAGACTATCGGGAGCTAAATAAGGTCACTATCTGAAACAAGTATCCCCTTCCCAGGATCGACGATCTCTTTGATCAGTTGCAAAAAGCGTCAATACTTTCGAAGATAGACCTTCGCTCTGGCTACCACCAATTAAAGATCAAGCTAGAGGACATGCCAAAGTCAATATTTTGGACCCGCTATAGCCATTATGAGTTTTCTGTTATGTTGTTCGGACTGATAAATGCTCCTACCGCATTCATGGATTTGATAAACCGTGTATTCTGACCATTCCTCGATAAGTTTGTGGTAGTATTCATAGAAGACATCTTAGTATACTCAAAAAATAAGGATGAACACACAGGACACCTGCGGATGGTGCTTCAAACTCTTCGAGACAATAAGTTATTCTCAAAGCTAAGCAAGTGCGAGTTCTGGTTGGACAATATATCTTTTTTCAGACACATTATTTCCGTGGAGGGCATCTCAGTCGACCCGAAGAAAGTTGAAGCCATCGTGAAATGGAAGAGACCTGAGTCAGCCAGCGACATTCGGAGCTTCCTTGGTCTAGCAGGCTACTATAGGAGATTCATAAAAGATTTTTCAAAGATTGCTTCACCTCTTACTCATCTCACTCGGAAAGGAGTAATGTTTGCTTGGTCGGATGATTATGAAGCTTCATTTGTGGAGTTAAAGCAACAACTCATCTCAGCACCGATTCTTTCTCTTTCGGATGGACCCGATGATTTTAAGATCTATAACGACACTTCAGAAAAGGGTTTGGGATGTGTCCTTATGCAGAGGGACAAAGTGATAGCCTTTGCGTTCAAGGCAATTAAAGCCTCACGAAAGGAACTATCCAATGCACGATCTAGAACTTGTAGCGGTAGTGTTCGCATTAAAGTTATGGCAGCATTACCTCTTTGGTGTACCGTGTAAAACCTTCACGGATCACAAAAGCATCGAGTACCTATATACTCAAAAGGATTTGAATCTATGAAAACTACGTTAGCTTAAACTCCTTAGCGACTTTGAATTGATGATCAGATATACACTAGGCAAGGGCAACGTTGTAGCTGATGCACTGAATCGAGTGTTTGTTGGGAACATAGCTATCGATTACAGGCTGCGAAGGGATCTTGAAAGTTTGGGTATTACACTCCAAATTAGATACAAAAAGGGGGCACAGGTGGCTCAATTACGCCTCAAACCAGATTTGTTGGAGAAAGTTAAATCCGCTTAGAAGGACGACATATTCTTAGAGAAGATGCGTAATATTATCTCAGCAGGAAAGGTGACCTGCTTTGCGGTGAGCACAGATGGAATAATGTGAGTGAAGGGAAGATTGTGTGTTCCTAATGATGCAAACCTCATAAAGGAGATACTCACTGAATTCCACTATGCGAGTTACACTTCACATCCAGGAAGCACGATGATGTATCGAGATCTCCGCACGATATTTTGGTGGCACGGCATAAAAAAGGATGTGATGCTATTTGTGTCGAAATGCATGGCTTATCAGAGAGTAAAGGCCGAGCACCAAAAGTCGGGCAGAGAGATGCAGAACCTTGCTATACCGGAGTGGAAATGGGAATACATAATGATGGATTTTATTGTTGCTTTGCCAAAGATGCAACGGAAAAATGATGACGTCTAGGTCATCGTCGATCGACTCACCAAGTCAACTTACTTTCTGCCTATCAAAGTTACTTGGAGTGCTGACCGTCTGGAGTAGATCTACCTCAATAAGATCGTTCAACTCCACGGTGTGCCTATAGCCATTGTCTCCGATCGAGATGGACGATTCTTATCATGCTTCTGGGAGAGCCTTCAGTCAGCAATGGGGACGAAGTTGAAGTTCAGCTCCGCCTACCATCCACAGACGGATGGCCAAACAGAGAGGGTAAACCAAATCCTCGAAGATATGCTTCGGCTCTGCGCTTTGGAATTGAAGTCAAGTTGGGACATGCATCTACCCTTAGCCAAATTTTCATATAATAATAGTTATCAATCCATCATTAAAATGGTGCCATATGAGGCATTATTTGGGCGAAAGGGTAGACCCCTTATCTGTTGGGATGAAGTTGGTGAATGGCAAATTCTTGGCCCGGAGCTCGTAGAACAAACCGTCCAAAAGATCCGCTTGATCCGCGAATGGCTGAAGGTAGCACAGAGTCGTCAGAAAATTTACTCAGACATGCACCATCGACCTCTTGAGTTCTTAGAAGGTGATCGAGTATTTCTTAAAGTCTCGTCCATGTGAGGAGTTTCCATATTTGGACCAAAAGGGAAGCTAAGTCCAAGATTCATTGGCCCGTTTGAGATACTTAAGCGAGTCACCCCAGTCGCATATCAGTTTGCCCTGCCACCGTCACTATCTGAAGTGCACGATATCTTCCATATTTTACAGCTTAGGAAGTAGTGTACGACCCGAGTCATGTGGTGGATCTTGATCAAATGGACTTAAAGGCAGACTTGACGTATGTTGAATATCCTGTGCGGATCTTGGATCACAAAAAGAAGCTGCTTCGAAGTCGTTCGGTTCCTCTCGTGCGCGTGCTTTGGAGAAATCATTCAGTCGAAGAATCGACCTGGGATTATGAGTTTGAGATGAAGAAAATTTTTTCTTCATTGTTTTATAGTGGTAGGTTCTATCCCTAAGTTTTGTGGACAAAACTTCCTATTAGTTGGTTAGGATGTGATGCTACGTTCCCCTTTTACGGGGAGCACAGCTAAGGAATACTATTGATATCGTTCAATCAGGATAAATTAAACCAAGATCTTTTTATTTTTATGGATTTGTTTCTTCAGAATCGATTACCATATTCAGTGGATCATGCCCCAAGGATGGACTTAGCGGCAGAGTCAAGAGGGACCTCTCCGCTGCAAGTTTTTTTGCCTAGTTTTTGTTGTCGCCTTATTGCTTTCGTATTTTTGAGTTGGTTTTTATATTTGCATTTTCTTGAGCGGTTTTGATAGATTTTATTGCTTTTATTCGTTGAACTGTATTTGATTTTCGAGCTTGGAAAGAGTATAAGAGGTATTGATTATTTGTTCATGGCAATACAGGTGATCGTGTAGTAGACATCGTACGAGCGGAGTCTTGAAGCACCTCTTTTCTTTTCTCTCTCCAACCAACTAGTGAGTGGCTATACTTCGATTTAGTTGACCCTTCTTCTAAGTCTTCACATCTAAAATCTTGCCTTCTTGACTGCCTTGATCAAACAATACCAAAATAACTAAAAGATGTCAAGATAAAAAGGAATAGACTTGGATTACTTGTGCTTGTCAACCAACTGAGATACGGTTACCTTGTTACATGCTAGTTCACTTTAAAATGTTCTTTCATAGTGTTTTAATTCAAATTATAATATATAATTCTTTTATGATTGTGATATGTATAGAATATACCTTGCTATGCACTAAATTGATCAGGGAGACTATGCAAAATAGATCATGTCATATTATTTTTCTCGTGCTTGTATTGCTTTATACTTCATTAATTGATAACTTAATACTAAACGCCACTTGATCTTGGACAACTTGTGCAAAAGGTTTTATGGTTCCTGTGGACGGTCGCTGGGGCACTAGCACCGATCCGATCTGAATAAAATTTTATGATAAGTCTCATGTACAAGATGGGATAGCATGTAGCTCTTCATATTTATTGTATTACACACCATCCTCGTCTATGACTATAACTCGTCCTTTATGGCATCATGCCAGTTAACCCCTCGTATATTTAAACTGTGCAAGCTAACTATGTCTCTATGGTAGGGAAGGTCTTGGTAAGTACTGTGCAGGTGGTTCAGACGGGCAGGTAAAAGTCACCGAACAGTGGCATATTTATTTCAGTAAATTTTTATATCTAATGCTTGCTTGAAAAATGGACTAAGGCAAGATAGAAAGACCATATAATAACTTGCATGCTTCATATAAACAACATATTGATTGGTATAGTTGGGTTAGCTCGCCTTCACTAGTGTATTTCGATGTACTAACCCTCGTTACAATAGGTTCTCCGTACCAAGGAGACCTTGCAGGGAGCTAGAGCAACTTCCCAATCCAGTCCACCTACCGACATGTCCTGATCGTGCCTTCAAAGAAGCATTTTGATGATCCAGGAGCTCGTGCACATAACTTATGTAGCTCCGTGGAAAGGCGATAGTTTCGCCAGAAGGTCTCTTATTTTGAAGTTTTAGTAAAATAATGTAATGTATAGGATGACTATCTCATTTTGCGTCCACTTTTGTAATCTCGTGCGATAATTATCTGACTCGTTCAAAAGTTTGTAAAAAGATGTTTATTATCAATAAAGAGAACTTTTTCATGTTTCAATATTTTATTAAATTATCTGCGTACTCTAAATATGTGCTCGTTATGTAAATTACCTTGGCCCTGTGCGTTGCATAACCTAGGCACGTCACGCCCGGGGGACGACTATCAATTATACGGAATCAGGGTGTGATATTCAATGTCTACTTATTTACTTATGGTTGATGAGCTTGTTACTACCATATTTCTAGATTAGGGTATTTTTATCTTTTAGCATATTTATTATTTAGTGATTAAATATTTATATATGTGCTACTAATTAATTATATTATGTTTTGCTCTTTATTCATTGGTAAGTGCGCTTGCTTATTTTATTTGGACTTGTCATTAGTGGACCCATTAGATTGTCACGACATATTGAGCCTAACATTGGGTTAGGCCCATTTGACATATTCCCTTAATTAATTAAGAAGATTAGATTAGTTTCATGAAGAATTAGAAGTTTTCTAATATAGCCCTCCTTAATTAAACCTCATGACTAACTAGTAGGGATAACTTAGACTTTACACATTGCTTGGAAAGGGGGAAAGGGGCCAGCCACATGAAGAGGGGGGGGGGTCTTTCTCTCTCTTCTCTCATTAATTCATTCATTTTAGATCCCAAATTATGTTCTTCCCTAAATTGATTCATCCCTCCACCAAATTCACCCCAATTCACTCTTATTTTTCTCCCAATTATATCATCTAAGATACATTAGACCTTGGATTTCAAGGAGCACTTGAAGGAGGAGGAATTGACAAGGAGTTTGTTTTCTAATTGTGTCCATTGAGCATTTTATTAAAAATTCATCTCCCAATAGGTAAATTCTGATTTTTTTTCTATAATCTAGACTCTAATTCATGCATTTAACTATTATAAAATATTTCTTGGCTTAGGGCTACCCATAGGATCAAGAACTAGGTTCATAGGACCTCTATGGTAATTTATACATGGAGATTTGTGCCTATTTTGGGAGAATTATGAAATTAATACATCAAGTGTGTTTCATGAGACCAGTTAGATCTAACTAGACTTAGATTAATGATATAGAACTAGATACATGTCTACAATTGAACACGAGGAGAGGGTATCATAGAATTTTATGATACGGTATGATACGGGGTTCATTTTGGGTGATTTGTGTAATTACTCTTCAATTTCATTTGTAACAAGTTGCTTTATATATATATATATATATATATATATATATATATATATATATATATATATATATATATATATATATATATATATATATATATATACGTTAGGATGTATAGTTGAGTGTTAGTTGGACCCATATTTGAGGTATTTTGTTGGTATATGTTGTAGTGCCCCGCTTCGCGTAGGCACTATATACAAGTGATATCGCTTTGCTTGCTCGAGCAAAAGTCTTCTCGGAGAATTTTCGACCGAACCACAAGACGATTGATCTAGGTGAGTGGGCAGAACTGCATTCTCTGAATCTTACACGCATTAATAATGAATCTGAGTTTTTGAATTGCTTGTTTGCTTAATAAGATAAGTTGTATGAATGATAGAACGAGAACCTACCTATATATATATATATATATATATATATATATATATATATATATATATATATATATAAAATAGGTATTTGTAATGTATTATGAGATTTGGTACTTTAGTTGAGAGTGTATCATGAGTATCCTAACTTTTCTACTCTAAGTGTTTGTGTAAATACCTCTAGTATAAGTGTGTATGTGATATATATATATATATATATATATGTATATATATATATATATATATATATATATATATATATATATATATATATATATATATATATATATATATATATACACGTTAGGATGTATAGTTTAGTGTTAGTTGGATCCATATGTGAGGTATTTTGTTGTTATATGTTGTAGTGCCCCACTTCGCGTAGGCACTATGTACAAGTGATATCGCTTTGCTTGCTCGAGCGGAAGTCTTCTTGAAGAGTTTTCGACCGAACCATAAGACGATTAATCTAGGTGACTGGACAGCACTGCATTCTCTGATTCTTACACGAATTAATAATGAATCTGAGTTTTTGAATTGCATGTTTGCTTAATAAGATAAGTTGCAAGAATGATAAAACGAGAACCTGCCTCGGTCTAAAAGAGTTAGAGCCATTGCCATGCTAAGTATAAGAAATGTTGTATGCTAGTTACAATGACACCACTATCGAATGAACCTTGCCCTGATAAAGAAAGAGTATAACTGCATGTTTAACTAAAAGAGATAAATATACCCGTGCCATGCTAGCTTCAACTAAAGAGATCGTTCATATGTTTGCTTGTCATCATGTTTATATTTTTGCTTGTCTTGAATGCTAAAGATGGATGGATTGTATGCTTGTTTTGATAAATGAGTAAATGCTTGTCTTGTTTGTGCAAAGACTAGTAGCCCGCCCTGATGTTCCGGTCTTACGGGATCCAGGGGGTGCGACTATTATAAAAGAGATAGATGGATTGAAAGCTTGCATTGTCACATTGTGTTGCTATTGTGATATGTGATATGCTTGTTATAGAGGGAGCTTGTGGTGGATGGAGGCTAAACAAAATATGGGAGACTAATAATGTGCCCTGAGCTCGGGGTGTGGATATTAGAAAGGAGGATGGAGATTGATAGGGTAAGACTAATAGTGCGTCCTGATATTCCGGTCCTACGGGATCCAGGGGGACGTGGCTATTAGATGGGAGGCAGTGCTTCTGTTGAGAAGAGTTGAGTCTGTATTAGAGAAGTTAGCTTGTTCATGGAGATAGCTGTATTCAGATAGTTAGGGAGCATGCTAAGCTAGCCTTCTTGCATATCTAACTGTTTGATGTAAGACGGACATGGAAAGTGAACCATATGTTCATTTATGCATATGTTGCTAACTTGTATGTTTGTTGCAGAGATAACCGATCGGCAAGGGATAAGAAACACATAAGAGTTTATATATATATAGTCTACTTTTCCATAAATATGTGCATTTTAGAGTTTATTTGATAGTATTTCATGTATTTGTATCGATCAGACAATGGCTATTAGTGAAGAGCTGAACCATGAGTCATAGTTGCTGATAGCATCAGATAAAGGAGTCATTGGTTAGCTGGATTACTGCTACCGATCCTGAGTTTCTAGGGGACCGGCCTCTGATTGATAGTTAAACTTGTGTGCTTGATTGAATGATAGTTCCTAAATGATGCTTGTCCCTAGGGCCTTTGAGTATAGTTACGAGACACGCTGCGCATACTCGGATTGGTATATCATGCTTGAATTGTTTGCCTCGATTGTTTGGTTGTATTGGATTCTGTTTTTCAAAGATGTTTCCAAAAAAGAATTAATATGACTCCGCCCCTCCTGCATGTAATGAACATAGGTAAAAGTAGCAAGATAACTAGTAATGAAATGTTTTGCCACATGCTTACTTAGTGTGGGTTTCAGGGAGTGTAGCGTAGGTTCAGTTATTTTATACTCACCAGTACTTTTAAAAGTGCTGACCCACCAACAGTTTACTTGCTTGCAGGTACTGGATCGTCCGAGGAAGTGATAGGCGTGCCTCATCCCCAAGACCCAGAAATTTGGTTTCGATTGCTTTGAGCTACTTTCTTATAGAGGGGCATAATGTATGGAACGATGATATTGTATTCAGAGAATTATGTGCCTCGATTTGACCCGTATACTCAGATGGATAAATTCTTGCAACAATGTCTCTCCGTTGCTTACTCGATAGATGCAATGATAGCCAAACTTTAATGATGTTGCCTTATGCGGGTACAACCCCAGGCTCGCACGATATCACGTCCCAGTGGAAAACGACTATACGCCCCACGGGAGCGCCGAGGCATGGTGATTCGCGCCCGGCAGGGGCGGTGGTCGGGAGACCTTCGGGATCGGGGCGTGACATAATAGTATAAGAGCGACTCGATCCTTTGCCAATTCTATTGCTACGTGTCATGCCCCAGTCCTAAAATACCGAGGGACTGGACGCGTGTCAATGGCCAGCAGCACACACCGATGGACAAACCCAATTTAATGGATCCATCGGGGCATACTTAAGCTGTAATACGACAATAAGGGTCTAGATATACTAATCTCATCCACAGAAATGAATATAACAATATCAGAATCATAAAGCAAGATCCAACTCAATAAATATAGTACTCGAGAAATAAACCTGATAATGAGTCTGATACAAATGTCAGGATACAAGAATAAAGATAACCACAGCAAATACTGAGTATGGAACACAGATACTCAGAAAAAGTCTTCAGCTAACACCTCATCCTCAGTTGTCGGTACAGCTCCTGTATCAGCTCCTGCTGCGGTCCCGTATACCTCGGGATAGATCTCGTCTGCAAATCCTGGGAACATAATCCGGATCCAGGTTCTTAGGGGACATAACAAGGTACAGATAATACTAGCCAAAATAAATGCAGTGCAGCAAATAATGAATAAATAGGGTAAGTATATAACCGTCTATGTGAAATGCAAGATGAGAGCATCACGAGTACTCAGGCTGAGCCACTACAAGCTCTGTGTCGGGGAGCCGGTAGCGGTAATAACCGGTAATGTGCCTAGCTCTGCTACGAGAGTCTACGGCCTCACAATAGCAGTAGATATATATGAAACAGCTTGTAGCCTGTGTGTCTCTCTCCACCCCATGTAACCACGCATCTCATGACCATAACGTCTCATGTTCATGTCAAGCGGGATCATAGCTAATGCAACAATTCATAATGTATATAAGAATATAGTATCTCTGTCAAGTCCTGTATCCTATACAGAATCACCATGAATATCTCAGGAAGATCCCGTCTCATGAATAGTGTCAAGTGTCCTGAGTCATAGTGTACTCGGTAAGACAAGTACGAGAATATAAAGTGTCACGAATATCCATCTCTAGATGACAATACACAACGCCGCGTACGATGTTGGCACCCGACTAATAATCGGACGCTAAGTAAGTCACACGGTCCTAGGTTAAGCATGCACAGCAATATAAATAAAGCAAGAAAAATATATACAAGACTGCAAAGTTTGGCAAGGTACACTTGCCTGGGGTTTGAATACCAACAGTCGTCCCTGTTTTCGTGGATCCTGTAGGTACTCCTCCAAAAGCTGTAATAAACATCATCAACAGTATCAGAAGATATAAAATAGCTAGAAACGCCTATCCTTAAGTCCAATTTGGACACAAGGATAAAAATAACATTTTCGGGCCAAAACGGGGTCCACATGTGGGCCACTTTGCACCGAAAAGCGTGTCAGGGTCAAAGGTCTCCAAATTTCTCAAACTCAGTGTCAACAAGTCAGGAATGATGATATGAACCCAACGGAACTTTCAGAATTGGATTTCGATGAGCCGATCACAAAATCGCCCGTCAAGTGGAGCCTGTGGGGCCCACGATACGCGATTTGCCAACGTTCTCAGAATCGAACCAAATTTGGGTCACAGGACCAGCATATTGCTACGAGTCCGATGGCACAAGTTTTGTCTCGATCCGACGTATGTACACAAAGTTACAGCGTGATCCAGAATAGGCGGATACGAGGCATTGTCGGCGGATACGCGTTGACTCCGGTGTGCACGCACATCCGAATCGACTTCTGCGAAATCCCACAGTCCGTATCAATGACGCGCACATTTCGGTAAAGACCGCGTGTGACCAAGTCGTCCCGTTTGGCGGGGCGCACTCAGTTCCGGGGTAAAACAGGGCGTTATTTTTCCTATTTTTGGATCGCGGTTTGCGATCACCACAGATCGCGATGCACCGAGCGGGTTGCACGGGCACCGAGAGGGTTACACAGTCTACGCGTTGCAACAGACGGAATCAAAAATGGAGTTACGAGGTGAGAGAAAACGTTACCTGAACAGGGCTCCGTGAATCTGAATTTTACGTGTCCGTGTACTGTTTCGTGTCCTGGTCCGAATATGCCGTGTCTGGGATGTTATTGAGTCCGCGTTGGCCATGTCCGGGGCTAGGGAAGCGGCGGCGTTCGGGTGTTGCCGAGTGGTGGTGACGCTGAAGTCGGAAGGAGAGGAGCGGGGAAGCCGGCCGGTCGGGGTGCGGGGTCGGCCCGGCGGAGGATGCACCACCGGAGTGCACTTTGGTCGCTGCACCGTGGGTCGGGAACCGGGGCTGCACAGACCGGTCAGGGCTCGAACTGGCCGGAGCGGGGCTCGGTCAGTCGGCGGTCGGGGGTGCACAGCAGCCGGAGCGGTCAGGGGTGGTGCCGCAGACCGGAGCCGAAGGCTGTACGGACCGGAGCTGCACGGGGATCGCTGCACAGGCCGTCGGGGTACGGGGTCAGTCGCGGGATGTACGGCGCCGGTCGGGGTGGCCGCTGTACTGCCGGAGCGGGGGAAGGAAGAGGGTGTATGTATTGGGAAGGGGAGGCCGGCTTGCCGGCGAGTCTAGACGATGGCCGACGGTGGGTCTGCGGTGGAGATGCGGTGCACAAGCAGAGCTCCGGTGGGCGATCGGCCGGCGAAGTCGGGTCGAGTTCCACCGGGATGGAGGGGATGTACAGTAATGGTAAGGGGGTGTCGGCTGGAAATAAATTTTTAGGTTTTGGAATAAAGAAAAGGGAAATGGATGAAAAGTTGTTTATATAGGTTTGACTTGGGTTGGGTGTTTTACCTAGAAGTTGACTTGGTCAATCCCCTTGGGTGTAGGCCTAGAATTTGGACTGGGTCAATGCTCCCTGGGCTTGGCTTCGGCTCTCATGGGGATATTGGGTGTTTGGCACGGATTTAATTCGGTTTAATTGTACATTAGTTTCTAGGACTTTAAAAATGCTTCTGGAGTCCAATAAATTCCCGAAAAATTACCCTATGTCCGGTTTTCCATTTTACACCATAAAATATTATTTCTATAATATTTTAATATTAATTAATATTATTTAAAAATTATTTAGTCACACAACACCTTAGTTTTAATTCCCAAAAATTACAGAAAAATGTGAAAAATCGTTTAAAAATTTTTTAAAAAAAATAGGGGGCTTACAATCTACCCAACTTATAAAAAAAATTTATCCTCGAAATTAAAATTAAGCCATGGTAGAAGTCAATGATGGTATAAGATTTGCATTGGTTAAAATGTAAGGCTAGGTTTAACGGAGTGGGCGATGTTGCACGTTGCATAATCCGAAATCATGGAAGAAATTCATATGAGCAAAAAATCGGTTTCTTCCTGCGTCATGTCAATAATGTGGACACCTAAATGCTCTTTTGCATAAAAATGCCCGACCATTGAAACGTTGCACAAAGATGGAAATGGAGGATGGGCATGTCTAGGACAAGGTGTGGAATTTATAGGAAGGCAGTGACTAGGGAAGTGCTCCAATTATCGAAGCAATGGTAAGGTACGTCAAGTGATACCATATTGTAAAACTAAATAAAATGCCGTGTTCTATTTCTAAGTGGATCCGAGCTAGCCTCAGTCTCACTATCTAAGCCAAGTAGGTCTACTTCTTAGGTGAGGGGGTTTCACAATCCAGCCAACTTAAAACAATATCGTCCTCAAAATTAAAATAAGGCATAATTTATTGATCCTTCATGTACATAAGGCAAGTCAATCGCAATCTCCTTGCGATAATTAAAATCCTAATCATATCCATCGCAATCACTTCAAGGTTAATATGGCCACTGTTCCAATCAAAATTCCACCTATGGTTATCTCTTCCCACTTTCTCAAATTATCCATATCCATATCCAAATTTAAATTAAATCCATATAACATCTTCAAGATTTAAATACGCATGTAAATTTTATCTCACGATCTCTATCTATCATCATCTCCTCTAGAAGTAATTCGAGTCCAATACTATTTCCATTTCCACTTATAAATTTTTGTATGCTTCAACTTTTTTTTTAAATTCCATTCACATCCTCAATATTTTAAATAGGTAGTGCAACCATCAAATTTTTTTATTTTAACTCAAATCATCAATTTGAAAAATACTTTAAATGCAGTCCACCAATGTTCAAGTCTAAAATTTTATATTTATCCTCCAAATTCAAATTGATGATTCTACCTTCATTATTCAAAAATTTAAATCATGTACTTAAGGTATATATATTGGGTCCTCAATATCAATTCATTAATCCTCATTATCTTAGTCATCCTCCTAAATTTCTTAAAATTAAAATGGCTTGAACCTCTCCCAATTTAATCTTACTCGATCACAATCTAAAAGAAATTCCTCTCGAGTTGACAATGCACTACTACCCAACTTAGAATTTACCCATCTATCACATAAGGCTATATACCTTGAGAAAATATTCCTTAATTTATTTACTCATGTCATTCAATCCTCGAAACTTCAATGCCGATTATACCATATATGATATGTCCTTATTTACGAAAGAATAATCCTCAAGTATGTGATCGGCCTATGGGGTATATATAGTATTCTCTGTGTATCAATTTATACCAAGCACGGGGTTTCGTCTTTCCAAACTAAGGGAAGACGAAGATTATTAATAAAGAGTTCAAGGGAGAGGTAATAGAATAGAAGTATCAGGATCAAGGCGTTTAAAGAATTCAAATGGGAATTGTCAAAGCAGTTGTGGATTGAATCCTATTTTGGTAATCCTTTGTTCGCATGCTCGTATTAGTACAGTTATGTAACCGATACGATATGTCAGACATGTCTAGGGCAAGTATATTCGTCTACTAATCACTATATATCTCAATCCACGTAAAGTAGTATTTCGATGGGCGAATCAAGCACACTATGGTTGATCAGACCGTAATACACTGATTCTGAAATATATTATTGTGGGCCTCCCCAATAATACATATGTCATGAACAAGCTCGATAAAGAATAAGCTTGCAAAACTAGGCTATAAAATAGCAGCATAAGTCAAGGTAGTATTTAAAATATAAGTACGCCAGATGATGATGAAAGGAGGTACCAATTTATTCAAGTTTACAAAAACAAAATAAGCAACAGTAATAAAAGACTCTACAATCTCTACAGTTATCATACAACCTCCTTGTCTAAGTCGCTAGTCGACCAAATAGGACATGAACCTTTAAATCCTATTGTCTGAGTAACCACTGTCACCTTATGCTAGCATACAATTAAGGTCATTCAGTTACCCCGCCTCGATGGGTTAAGTGGACTATGTGGTACTAGTCTCAAGGGAAAGAGAATATAACTTGCATCGAGGTGGGGGTACAACATACGTGATTTAACACTAAGGGATAATCATCGGGTCATAATCTACAAGATTTATTCAAACTTATCGAACGCTAATTACCAAGCACAAAATTTTCAAATTCAAGACTACAGCTATAATCCTAGCAAACTATGGGTCCTTAACAGGGATAAAATTACTTGGCCTACTATCAGAAGTGTCAGGTGGCACTAATTGGAAGACGGAGGAAAGAAGAACATATTTTAGTCATTGAGCATTAGCGAACGTTAAGGTCGCAGATGAACAACATATGAAATTAAAATATGGGGCTCTAGATAGTATCATGGTTTCCTAGGGTGAAGGTGGCGAGCAATTCTCCGTGTTTGAGGTATGATCTCATGGGGAATGTCATACTCGTTGCTCTGGGCTTCCTGAGGTACTGTCTGCTAATATCACGACAAGAACCTATATCCTAACACTATCTCTCTATGCACATTAGGTTCAGTCCTAACATTCGATCTTGGATTTCTATTGGTTCCCCAAGACTGGGGTCAAACACTAGGGTCAAATCTCTAACTAGCTCTTAGCAGTGTCTATACTACTCTTAGGTCATTCATGACTATAACAAAAAATAATGGTAAATTATTCTATAGGTGAGGGACGCTAGAGTTCATTAAGCGTTCTACTTAGGGGTGTGTCAATGTCCTAGCTGTACTCTTAATAGGAAGGTTACCCTACTTGTCATTCTATCAACAGGAAATTTTATATTTTAGGAGAAGGCTACACCCAAGGAACTAATGAGAAGGCACATGAATCAAGCAGGATACAATTATTCAACGGAATGGATTGGAAGGAGGATGAGTCATAGTCAGTTGTGGATGAGATCCTATACTCTAATCCTAGGTGCAGGCTTGTTCGGTCCCTAAGTTGAAACCGAACAATTTAGTCGTTGACCTGCATGGGCCACCACAAAAATCATGTCACGCCCCAGTCCCAAAATACGGAGGGACTGGACGCGTGTCAATGGCCAGCAGCATATACCGATGGACAAACCAAATTTAATGGATCCATCGGGGCGTACTTAAGCTGTAATACAACAATAAGGGTCTAGATATACTAATCTCATCCACAGAAATGAATATAACAATATCAGAATCATAAAGCAAGATCCAACTCAATAAATAAAGTACTCGAGATATAACCTGATAATGAGTCTGATACAACTGTCGGGATACAAGAATAAAGATAACCACAGCAAATACTGATTATGGAACACAGATACTCAGGAAAAGTCTTCAGCTAATACCTCATCCTCAGTTGTCGGTACAGCTCCTGTATCAGCTCCTGCTGCGGTCCCGTATACCTCGGGATAGATCTCGTCTGCAAATCCTGGGGACATAATCCAGATCCAGGTCCTCAGGGGACATAACAAGGTACAGATAATATAAGCCAAAATAAATACAGTACAACAAATAATAAATAAATAGGGTAAGTATGTAACCGTCTATGTGAAATACAAGATGAGAGCATCATGAGTACTCAGGCTGAGCCACTAAAAGCTCTGTGTCGGGGAGCCGGTAGCAGTAATAACCGGTAATGTGCCTAGCTCTGCTACGAGAGTCTACGGCCTCACAATAGTAGTAGATATATATATGAAACAGCCTGTAGCCTGTGTGTCTTTCCCCACCCTATGTAACCACGCATCTCATGACCATAACGTCTCATGTCCATGTCAAGCGGGATCATAGCTAATGCAACAAGTCATAATTTATCTAAGAATATAGTATCTCTGTCAAGTCCTGTATCCTATACAGAATCAGCATGAATATCTCAGGAAGATCCTGTCTTATGAATAGTGTCAAGTGTCCTGGGTCATAGTGTACTCGGTAAGACAAGTACGAGAATATAAAGTGTTACGAATATCCATCTCTAGATGACAATACACAACGTCGCGTACGGTGTTAGCACCCGACTAATAATCGGACGCTAAGTAAGTCACACGGTCCTAGGTTAAGCATGCACAACAATATAAATAAAGCAAGAAAAATATATACAAGACGGTAAAGTTTGGCAAGGTACACTTGCTTGGGGTTTGAATACTAACAGTCGTCCCTGTATCAGTGGATCCTGTAGGTACTCCTCCAAAAGCTGTAATAAAAATTACCAACAGTCTCAGAAGATATCAAATTGCTAGAAATGCCTGTCCTTAAGTCCAATTTGGATACAAGGGCAAAAATGACATTTCTGGACCAAAATGGGGTCCACATGTGGGCCATTTTGCACCGAAAAGCGTGTTAGGGTCAAAGGTCTCCAAATTTCTCAAACTCAGTGTCAATAAGTCAGGAACGATGATACGAACCCAACGGAACTTCCAGAATTGGATTTCGATGAGCCGATTACAAAATCGCCCGTCAAGTGGAGCCTGTGGGGCCCACGATACGCGATTTTGCCAACGTTCTCAGAATCGACGACACGCACGTTTCGGTAAAGACCGCGTGCGACCAAGTCGTTCCATTTGGCGGGGCGCACTCAGTTCCGGGGTAAAACTGGGTATTGTTTTTCCTGTTTTTGGATCACGGTTTACGATCACCACAGATCGCGATGCACCGAGCGGGTTGCACGGGCACCGAGAGGGTTACACAGTCTACGCGTTGCAACATACGGAATCAAAAATGGAGTTACGAGGTGAGAGAAAACGTTACCTGAACAGGGCTCCGTGAATCTGAATTTCACGTGTCCGTGTACTGTTTCGTGTCCTGGTCCGAATCTGCCGTGTCCGGGATATTGCTGGGTCCGAATTGGCCGTATCCGGGGCTAGGGCAGCGGCGACGTTTGGGTATTGCCGAGTGGTGGTGACGCTTAAGTCGGACGGAGAGGAGCGGGGAAGCCGGCCGGTCGGGGTGCGGGGTCGGCCCGGCGGAGGATGCACAGCCGGAGTGCACTTGGGTCACTGCACCGCGGGTCGGGGACCGGGGCTGCACAGACCGGTCGGGGCTCGAACTGGCCGGAGCGGGGCTCGGTCTGTAACACCCCGTTCCGCTTAAGCGGACTGCCGTCTCAAACGGCAATAGTGCAGCTGTCCCGACCCGCTTTGCCTCAACGAGAAGCAAAGGATATCCAGACTTGTCCCTACAGGAATCTGGCTTGGACTTTCAGAGGCTCGCTCAGACGTATCGCTCTACCAAGGCGAATCATCGCTAAGGTGGGTGGCTACGGTGAACTTGTCTTTGCTTAGCCAGCACACATAAAATCTGGAATATTCATGTTAGTTGCTAGGTGATTCACCCCCTGCATGCTAATAAATCTAACGCACCTAGCTAAGGGAATAATCCCAACTTGTATTGCTTGCTAGAACATGGAAATAAAATACTGCTTATATGTTTAGACCCTCGCATGCTAAGTCCCTTAACTGTTTTATCTCTCGGACTACCTTCGGGCCCGAGCAAACGTGCTAATTATGTTCCTTAGAATGCATGCTTGTCTGCTTGATTGTTACCGTATTTTTATCCAAACCCCGGGAGACTACTATGTAGTCGTTCCGTGCCTGAACGAACCTGCAAGTATTCAGGACCGCTAGGTCACCAAGGCAATCTCTGCCCCAGGAGAATTGCATCAAGGCAAAAGATAGTCACTGAACAACGAAACAGGCAATGCATCTTGTCTTGTACTATTGTTGCCTCAACAGCTTGCCTCTTGTCTTGTACTCTTGTCTTGTACTCTTGTTACCCCAACCAAGGTCCCGTTCGATCATGGACAACCAGTGCACAGGAAAACGGTCTCGCGGGCGATGCTGGGGCACTGGCATCGACCCGGTCCGGGCGAGACCAATTGTTCTTAGTCTCTTGTTCAGCGGAATGGCTTGCAGCGCCTCTTGTACTTTGTTGCAAAGCATTCTCGTCTAGACTAAATAGTCTCTTGTTCGTCGGAATGGCTTGCAGCGCCTCTTGTTCTTTGTTGCAAACCATCTCGTCTAGACTATACCGTCCATATGGCATACGCCAGTGATCGCCTTGTACTTAACTTGTTGCATGCTTGCTTGTAAATAAAAGATAAACAGATCATCCTCGCTTAGCGGCTATCCGCGTGCGAGGCATTGTATAGCATCAAGAACAACTAAACACCTGAACGATCTTGGATTAAATACTCGTGTTTGCATATGTTATGCCTCCTGAATGCTTATACATGCTCCTGCTCGAATTAACAATATTTGCCTTGGACAGGGAAGGATAAATGGTAAGTTGGTAAGTCTCGCCGTGTTTCCTCTAACATCGCACCGTGCAATGCCCGACACGTTAGGCTATTCAATATTTGCATGAAACTGATCCTAAGGCAACTAAAAAGACAACTTAATAGTTGTGCACGGAACCTGTATTATGGTGTGCTGTCGTAGGCACCCAAAAATAAAACCTTTACTCTTGAAATAATATGTAGTAGTGAGAGTAAGGATCGTTCCCACGAAGAGTAATTAGTTTGATCTTTATGCTATGTAAGATAAGATTGGGGGAGAGTTTTTATCAAAAAGAAAATTAAGAAGAGCTAAAAACAATTAAAGTATTAAAACAATCAAAGAAATAAATGTTGGTCTCAGTCAACATCCACCATTGGAATCTTAAAACTGATCATCGATGCAAGTATATATTAATTCATACTTTGAATATTCATCGGTGGAATTATTTTCCTATCTCCTTCAGCCATAATTAATTAAAAACAAGCGATCTAATTAACCTTAACTACTAAATAACCCCAGACAAGCGCTAAATATTTAATCTAGTAGCGTATTAAACTCGATGAGATCGATGAAGCAAAACAACACAAGCACACGCGGTTGCATTTAATTTTGTCAAAAAATTTTCTCCTAAGATCTAATAAAACAAAGCAGTTCATTAAATCTTGGTTGCTTCACAAATTAGAGGGATTGAACAATTACGGATTCGATATCTAATTTAGCATTAGATTGTCATGAATAATAAACTAGTATGCATCCTAGTCATTAAACAAGATAATCATAAAAATATGCATAAGAAAACATTCGATACTTAAAGCACAAATCAAAAATATAAACACAAATTAGATCTCACAAGTTTTTATTCATTCCGAGGCTTCTGTTTCCTTCGACCAACAAGACTTTTAGCTCCGCATGTTCAAGAAAACTTCAAAAGAATATTGGATAAGAGGAAGAAGAGTTGTGGGTTGTTCCCCCTTTTTTCTCTTGATCTCTACCCCTTTTATACACTCTAAATAAGTGTTTGAAGATCACAATATCTTCCCAAAAATCCTCTAAGAGTTACAACAACCCAACAATAAAATAAAATCTTTGAATAAGTTGGGAAATGGTTATATCAACTCCACTTTTTGTGCACAGCATAGTTGTCTCAACTTCAAGCGTGATTTGGTCTATGATGTAGCCATAATCTCAGGAAAATCAAAGTAGCAAAATTGTGCCTCTATCACTTAGCTTTCCGAATCAATTTGGATCAGCTCAATTGGACTTCGGATGAGCAAGTTATGACCATTTTTCTACAAGGTATCAGAACTGTCCAGAATTGATAATTAGCTCCATTTTGCTTTTAGTGACTCCAATTGTATCCTAGATCAAAATATAAAAATAATGAGTATCTTTAGACATTAAATGAGCATAAAGGAGTATACATTAAGGAATATAAATATGATATTTTATGTTCTCATCAAATACCCCCACACTTAACCTTTGCTCGTCCTCGGGCAAAACTCTAATTTATTTTTCCAAAAAGAAATCAAGGTTGCAATGTCATAAATAAATAATAACCAAGTTCTTCAAAACTCATAACATATCATGAACATATATTCTTAAACAACTTCTAATTACTTAGTAGGTATTTTTACTTGAAAAATGGAGTAAACTAAATAGGTAGACCCTCACGGGAATAAACACTAAACTCTCATGTGTTTGAAGGTATATATTTCTCTCGAATTCATTCCAAAAGAAATGCTCTACCATAAGTTTGTATATTTTCTCATTCTCCACCACTGGGATCATATGCATAACATAAATCATAAGGACTTTTCATGGGTTGTAACATGGCTTAGGATTAAGGTGGGATATATTTAGGAATGTAGCTCAAAAGCCATCAAAACTAGTGGAGCAAAAATGAATCAACTCAATCTCAATATAAAACATGTAAAATCAATCACTCCATTTTGCAGCGTCTTCAATTTGGCTTTTAAAGCATTTAAACAATGCAAAATCAATCACTCCATTTCTTTTCTTTTCTTTTTTCTTTCTTTTTTTTTTTTACTTTTTTTTTTTTAACAATAATAGAACTTAGGAAATTTGAGGATAAAAATATGTTCCATTTTGTTGGTTATAACCAAACCACAAATTTAGATACCCCCACAATTATTTTTTCGTACACCCATACATATCATAATGATCAACAATGCTCCACTAGCTTTACGACTTGGGTAAAGGTATAAATATTATTGGTTGAAAGCTTGTAATGTGGGTATACCAAGAAAAAGACAATAAAGCTCAAAGGGGTTCAACAAAAAGAAAATTAATTACAAGGTGGGCTATTTGGCTTATGTAACGTATAGCAAAGATGGCCTTAATCATGTTCATGCATGCATGTGTCAATGTGACCTCGAAGAGAATCAAAGCAAGTTCTAGAGAAACAAATCAGTGGAAGAATATCTCTCATGAAAGAATAATGAGACTGATGTGTTAGTCTAAAGGCTCAAATCCTCACTGGCTTTTGTCTACCAATTTAGATACTACCATTTTCAATAAAAAATAACTAGACTAATTAATTCTAAGTTAAAAAAAAATTTATTTATTCAATCATGTTATGAATTTTTCAAATCTAGTTGAATCTTACTCATGACATACACAACCAAAAATCATTAAAAAAATAAAAACAAAATCCTTTTATTTAAAAAAATATCAATTATTATTATTATTATTATTATTTTATTTTATTTTATTTTGAGAGAAACACAAACTCAAACTTCTTAAAAAAAAAATTAAATCTTTCCCCCACACTTAAAACAGACATTGTCCCCAATGTATGATTAAATGCAAAAAAAAAAAGACAAAATAACAAAAAATAAAATGCGAGAATAAAAATAAACTTCCCTTGGGTTGCCTCCCAAGCAGCGCCTTTGTTTAATATTGTCGTTGGCTCGACTCTATGCACACTTGATATAACTAGGCAGGAGTTTCAAGTCTAGAATGCATACCTGCAAAACAGAAGGTAAAGGTCTTTTGTCATTAATTGGTAACAAAATATATGGAATGTTACCTGACTGTTGTCTTTTTGGAAGATCGTTCAACACTGCAACAGTTTTATGTAAGTGAGTACTCAAAGTTAACTCATATTCTTTCTCAAAATTCTCACTGATGGCAACTTTTACTCCATCTTTTCCATCAAGTTTAAAAACTTCTTTTCTATTAGGTACTACATCGTCGTTAGGAATGTTCGTGTCTGCAACGATATTTTTCTCTTCTTCTTCTTTTGACGATGCACATGCTTCTTTTTCTGGAATTTTAACTTCTTTAAAACTTCTCAAAATGATTGAACTTACAGTTTCTTTTGGATTTACTATCGTTTTAGATGGTAAGTTCTCCAAGCTTTGTGCCTCTAGCTTATTAATTGCAGTTGTCATTTGACTCATTTGATTGTTCAAACTTTCGATACTAGCCCTCGTCTCCTGTTGAAATTGTAAATTATTAATGGCAATGGACTTAACAATATCTTCTAAAGACATACCAGAATTAGAAGTTTGGCTTGGTTGTAGGTATTGCTGCTTGTATTGCTGGTAACTTAGGCAATTTTGAGTTGCTGGTTGATTTAATTCTGGACTCCCATAGGTGAGATTGGAATGATCTCTCCATCCTATGTTGTACGTGTCTGAATAGGAATCATACTTCATTTCTGGTAGTCCAGGAAAACCACATTCCGTATTTACTTGTTCATTGGACTCCTCTTGGAGAGTTGGACACATGTCAGTTGGATGTCCTGCTACTGAACAAATCCCACAAGCTTTTGCTGTTTGCATGTTACCTACAGCCATTTGACGAACAAGAGATGTTAAACTAGAAATTTGTTGTTCTAGGGAAGAAATATTTACCTCGTTAGCATGCCTAGATGGAAGATCTAGCCTAGTGCCAAATTGTTGAGAATTTGCCGCCATATTTGCAATTAAATTTCTTGCGGCCTCAGGAGTTTTATCTACCAAAGCTCCTCTACTAGCAGCATCTATCATGCTTCTATCAGTTGGTAGAAGGCTTTCGTAGAAGTACTGGATAAGTAGCTGCTCGCTAATTTGATGATGGGGGCAACTTGCACATAATTTTTTTAAACGTTCCCAGTACTCGTGGAGAGACTCTGCATTGTGTTGCCTTACCCCACAAATTTCTTTTCGGATATTGGCTGCCCTTGAAGCGGGAAAGTACTTCTCCAAGAATAGTCTCTTCATTTCGTTCCATGTTACAATGCTCCCAGAGGGTAGATAATAGAGCCAATCCTTAGCCGAATCCTTTAAAGAAAACGGAAAGGCTCTTAATTTGATTTGCTCTTCGGATACCCCCGTAGGTTTCATAGTTGTGCATACCACATGAAGCTCCTTTAGATGCTTATGAGGATCTTCACCTGCAAGGCCATGAAAAGTGGGTAATAAATGTATTAGTCCAGATTTTAATTCAAAACTAGTAGTAGCATCTAAAGTAGAAAATGTAATGCATAAAGGGTGTTGGTTCAAATCAGGGGCTGCAAGTTCTTTCAAAGTTCTATTTGCAGCCATGACTTCCTCTTCTTCAGGATTAGATTTGCAAGTGAGTAAGGAATCCGTAGCAAGGTCGTTCTCGTTAGAGTTTCTTTGAGCTTCCTTCCTTAACCTGCGCAGAGTTCTTTCTATTTCTGGATCACACTGAAAATTACTTTGATTAGAAGATCGAGTTGCAATCATAAACAAGGAATAAAATGATAGCAAGCAATCCAGAAAAATATATGAGAATAAATTTATTTATTTATTTTTTATTTTTTTTTTGCTAATAAACAAAAATAATTTAATTATAAGAAAAGATCACAAAAGGCAAAAAAATTAACTAAAATTAGTCCCCGGCAACGGCGCCAAAATTTGGTGTGCTGTCGTAGGCACCCAAAAATAAAACCTTTACTCTTGAAATAATATGTAGTAGTGAGAGTAAGGATCGTTCCCACGAAGAGTAATTAGTTTGATCTTTATGCTATGTAAGATAAGATTGGGGGAGAGTTTTTATCAAAAGAAAATTAAGAAGAGCTAAAAACAATTAAAGTATTAAAACAATCAAAGAAATAAATGTTGGTCTCAGTCAACATCCACCATTGGAATCTTAAAACTGATCATCGATGCAAGTATATATTAATTCATACTTTGAATATTCATCATTGGAATTATTTTCCTATCTCCTTCAGCCATAATTAATTAAAAACAAGCGATCTAATTAACCTTAACTACTAAATAACCCCAGACAAGCGCTAAAGGTTTAATCTAGTAGCGTATTAAACTCGATGAGATCGATGAAGCAAAACAACACAAGCACACGCGGTTGCATTTAATTTTGTCAAAAATTTTCCTCCTAAGATCTAATAAAACAAAGCAGTTCATTAAATCTTGGTTGCTTCACAAATTAGAGGGATCGAACAATTACGGATTCGATATCTAATTTAGCATTAGATTGTCATGAATAATAAACTAGTATGCATCCTAGTCATTAAACAAGATAATCATAAAAATATGCATAAGAAAATATTCGATACTTAAAGCACAAATCAAAAATATAAACACAAATTAGATCTCACAAGTTTTTATTCATTCCGAGGCTTCCGTTTCCTTCGACCAACAAGACTTTTAGCTCCGCATGTTCAAGAAAACTTCAAAAGAATATTGGAGAAGAGGAAGAAGAGTTGTGGGTTGTTCCCCCTTTTACCTCTTGATCTCTACCCCTTTTATACACTCTAAATAAGTGTTTGAAGATCACAATATCTTTCCAAAATTCCTCTAAGAGTTACAACAACCCAACAATAAATTAAAATCTTTGAATAAGTTGGGAAATGGTTATATCAACTCCACTTTTGTGCACAACATAGTTGTCTCAACTTCAAGCGTGATTTGGTCCATGATGTATCCAGAATATCAGGAAAATCAAAACAGCAAAATTGTACCTCTATCACTTAGCTTTTCGAATCAATTTGGATCAGCTCAATTGGACTTCGGATGAGCAAGTTATGACCATTTTTCTACAAGGTGTCAGAACTGTCCAGAATTGATAATTAGCTCCATTTTGCTTTTAGTGACTCCAATTGTATCCTAGATCAAAATATAAAAATAATGAGTATCTTTAGACATTAAATGAGCATAAAGGAGTATACATTAAGGAATAAAAATATGATAATTTATGTTCTCATCATATTACGTGTTTGGATTTATCGAGCGGGTGAGTAGCTTCCCCACCAGTGCATTCAATGTACTGATAATCCACCAGTTTGTATGCAGGGTGCGGGAGAACCTCGTTCGGTGCGGATGCCTCCAACGTGCGTGCTAAGGCCAGGAGTTTCCTCTGAAGGCTTGCAACGGTGCGTCCGGAACTGAAGCACATATACAAGACATAATGTTGGAGCGTCGCCTGACCATCGCCTGTACATTTATTCCACAGTTGTAGCCACTTGGCACACTTTTACTGTTTCAGAGAGAGAGGCTTGAGCGACTTATAATCTCGGCTATACGCCGCCTGTAATACATGTTTATATCAATAAAGAGTTCCTTACTTCAAACTTGTGTTTCAATGCTTCCGCTATATTGTAGACTCAGAGAACTTGTTACCGAATCGCTATGCGTTCATGACTCCGCTGCACTCGGACAATCTGTGCGACTCTGTGGCTTAGAACTCTAACCGCCAGCCAATGAACCATGGCCTTGCACGGGTGTGGATCACGCTCGTGCGACATCACGCCCGGATGGGTCAAGCGATCGTTCCGCGGGAGCGCTGGCGAGGGTAATTCCCGCCTAGCGGGAATGGCCGATTAGCCTGCGGGAGATCGGGGCGTGACATGTTGGTATCAGAGCCTGGCTTTTACGCCTTTGGACTTCGATTCGATATCTCTGTTTCGAAAGCTCGTTCGTGGGTTATGTGCACGCTCTCTCTCAATGCCTCGATGAGATGTTCCAACAATAAGTCTAAATACTTTCAAAATGCATTTTGAATGTTATGCTTGCTTGTATGGTTGTATACTGCGAGTGGCCTTTGTGCCAACCTGTGCGAACCCTTGAGAGTATCGCTAGTAGCTTGTCCAATTTTCACTAACCCTAAGTTTGGTTGAATGCATCTATTTGAGGGACGCCTTGAACTAGTGCACAATCCAAGACTTAAGAAACGGTGAAACTCGAGTGCTAAGACTTCGCTATCACTAAGCTGGTTGACGTGTTCACGCTAGAGGGGCCCTTCGAAAGTGCGCACGATCCAGTCTAAGCGATATGCTGATTTTGAAGCTTGTGCAAGTGAAGATCCAAATGAACAAGTGCAACGACTTGTCTAGGATTGCCTCAACCCTAGATTACTGCTTGTCCTTAGTAAGTCTCGAGGACGAGACTTTTTCTATGTTGGGTAGGATGTAACACCCCGTTCCGCTCAAGCGGACTGCCGTCTCAAACGGTAATAGTGCAGCTGTCCCGACCCGCTTTGCCTCAACGAGAAGCAAAGGATATCCAGACTTGTCCCTATAGGAATCCGGCTTGGACTTTCAGAGGCTTGCTCAGACGTATCGCTCTACCGAGGCGAATCATCGCTAAGGTGGGTGGCTATGGTGAACTTGTCTTTGCTTAGCCAGCACACATAAAATCTGGAATATTCATGTTAGTTGCTAGGTGATTCACCCCCTGCATGCTAATAAATCCAACGCACCTAGCTAAGGGAATAATCCCAACTTGTATTGCTTGCTAGAACATGAAAATAAAATACTGCTTATATGTTCAGACCCTCGCATGCTAAGTCCCTTAACGGTTTTATCTCTCGGACTACCTTTGGGCCCGAACAAACGTGCTAATTATGTTCCTTAGAACGCATGCTTGTCTGCTTGATTGTTACCGTGTTTTCATCCAAATCCCGGGAGACTACTACGTAGTCGTTCTGTGCCTGAACGAACCTGCAAGTATTCGAGACCGCTAGGTCACCAAGGCAATCTCCGCCCCAGAAGAATTGTATCAAGGCAAAAGATAGTCACTAAATAACGAAACAGGCAATACATCTTGTCTTGTACTATTGTTGCCTCAATAGCTTGCCTCTTGTCTTGTACTCTTGTCTTGTACTCTTGTTTCCCCAACCAAGGCCCCGTTCGATCATGGACAACTAGTGCACAGGGAAACGGTCTCGCGGGCGATGCTGGGGCACTGGCATCGACCCAGTCCGGGCGAGACCAATTGTTCTTAGTCTCTTGTTCGGCGGAATGGCTTGCAGCGCCTCTTGTACTTTGTTGCAAAGCATTCTCGTCTAGACTAAATAGTCTCTTGTTCGTCGGAATGGCTTGCAGCGCCTCTTGTTCTTTGTTGCAAACCATCTCGTCTAGACTATACCGTCCATATGGCATACGCAGTGATCGCCTTGTACTTAACTTGTTGCATGCTTGCTTATAAATGAAAGATAAACAGATCATCCTCGCTTAGCGGCTATCCGCGTGCGAGGCATTGTATAGCATCAAGAACAACTAAACACCTGAACGATCTTGGATTAAATACTCGTGTTTGCATATGTTATGCCTCCTGAATGCTTATACATGCTCCTGCTCGAATTAACAATGTTTGCCTTGGACAAGGAAGAATAAATGGTAAGTTGGTAAGTCTCGCCGTGTTTTCTCTAACATCGCACCGCGCACTGCCCGACACGTTAGGCTATTCAATATTTGCATAAAACTGATCCTAAGGCAACTAGAAAGACAACTTAATAGTTTTGCACGAAACCTGTATTACGTATTTGGATTTGTCGAGCGGGCGAGTAGCTTCCCCACCAGTGCATTCAATGTACTGATAATCCACCAGTTTGTATGCAGGGTGCGGGAGAACCTCGTTCGGTGCGGATGCCTCCAACGTGTGTGCTAAGGCCAGGAGTTTCCTCTGAAGCCTTGCAACGGTGCGTCCGGAACTGAAGCACATATACAAGATATAATGTTGGAGCGTCGCCTGACCATCGCCTGTACATTCATTCCACAGTTGTAGCCACTTGGCACACTTTTACTGTTTCAGAGAGAGAGGCTTGAGCGACTTGTAATCTCGGCTATACGCCGCCTGTAATACATATTTATATCAATAAAGAGTTGCTTACTTCAAACTTGTGTTTCAATGCTTCCGCTATATTGTGGACTCAGAGAACTTGTTACCGAATCGCTATGCGTTCATGACTCCACTGCACTCGGACAATCTGTACGACTCTGTGGCTTAGAACTCTAACCGCCAGCTAATGAACCATGGCCTTGCACGGGTGTGGATCACGCTCGTGCGGCATCACGCCCGGATGGGTCAAGCGATCGTTCCGCGGAAGCACTGGCGAGGGTGATTCCCGCCTAGCGGGAACGACCGATTAGCCTGCGGGAGATCGGGGCGTGACACGGTCAGTCGGCGGTCGGCGGTCGGGGGTGCACAGCAGCCGGAGCGGTCAGGGGTGGTGCCGCAGACCAGAGCCGAAGGCTGTGCGGACCGGAGCTGCGCGGGGATCGCTGCACAGGCCGTCGGGGTGCGGGGTCAGCCGCGGGATATACGGCGCCGGTTGGGGTGGCCGCTATACTGCCGGAGCGGGGGAAGGAAGAGGGTGTATGTATTGGGAAGGGGAGGTCGTCTTGCCGGCGAGTCGAGACGATGGCCGACGGTGTGTCTGCGGTGGAGATGCGGTGCACAGGCGGAGCTCCGGTGGGCAATCGACCGGCTAAGTTGGGTCAAGTTCCACCAGGATGGAGGGGATGTACAGTAATGGTAAGGGGGTGTCGGCTGGAAATAAATTCTTAGGTTTTGGAATAAAGAAAAGGGAAAGGGATGAAAAGTTGTTTATATAGGTTTGACTTGGGTTGGGTGTTTTACCTAGAAGTTGACTTGGTCAATCCCCTTCGGTGTGGGCCTAGAATTTGGGCTGGGTCAATGCTCCCTGGGCTTGGCTTCGGCTCTTATGGGGATGTTGGGTGTTTGGCACGGGTTTAATTCGGTTTAATTGTACATTGGTTTCTAGGGCTTTAAAAATGCTTCTGGAGTCCAATAAATTCCCGGAAAATTATTCTATGTCCGGTTTTCCATTTTACACCATAAAATATTATTTACATAATATTTTAATATTAATTAATATTATTTTAAAATCATTTAGTCACACAACACCTTAGTTTTAATTTCCAAAAATTACAGAAAAATGTGGAAAATCGTTTAAATTTTTTTTAAAAAATAGGGGGCTTACACTACGACTCTGAGATATGTTCGATATTGTATTGCAATAGAGCATTCCATACAATAAGTCCGTAAATATTCTCAAAGTTGCCAGAAAAGTTTTCTGCTTTTGTTTTGTTGCTTGAGATATGATTTATGTTTTCTGGTGGCTAATGTTTTATTGAGTTCTGGATTGCTAGAGTTTTGATTGAGGATGGTGAGGGATGAGGACTATCGCTGCTTTGGATATTTATGAGTTTCTCCTTGAGTTTTGAGGATGAAACTCTTTGTTGGTGGGTAAGTATGTAGTACCCCGCTTCGCATAGGCACTATATACAAGTGATATCGCTTTGCTTGCTCGAGCAGAAGTCTTCTCGGAGAGTTCCCGACCGAACCACAAGACGATTGATCTAGGTGAGTGGGCAGAACTGCATTCTCTAATTCTTGCACGCATTAATAATGAATCTGAGTTTTTAAATTGCTTGTTTGCTTAAAAAGATAAGTTGCATGAATGATAGAACGAGAACCTGCCTCTGTATATATATATATATATATATATATATATATATATATATATATATATATATATATATATATATATATATATATATATATATATATATATATATATATATATATATAATTTATATTTATAATAGGTATTTGTAATGTATTGTGAGATTTGGTACTTTAGTTGAGAGTGTATCATGAGTATCCTAACTTTTCTACTCTAAGTGTTTGTGTAAATGCCTCTAGTATAGGTGTCTATTGGACCCATATGTAAGGTATTTTGTTGTTATATGTTATAGTACCCCATTTCGAGTAGACACTATGTACAAGTGATATCGCTTTGCTTGCTCGAGCGGAAGTCTTCTCGAAGAGTTTTCGACCGAACCATAAGACGATTGATCTAGGTGAGTGGGCAGAACTGCATTCTCTGATTCTTACACGAATTAATAATGAATCTGAGTTTTTGAATTGCATGTTTGCTTAATAAGATAAGTTGCAAGAATGATAAAACGAGAACCTGCCTCTACCTAAAAGAGTTAGAGCCATTGCCATGCTAAGTATAAGAAATGTTGCATGCTAGTTACAATGATACCGCTATCGAATAAACCTTGCCTGATAAAGAAAGAGTAGAATTGCATGTTTAACAAAAGAGATAAATAGACCCGTGCCATGCTAGCTTCAACTAAAGAGATTGTTCATATGTTTTCTTGTCATTGTGTTTATATTTTTGCTTGTCTTCAATGCTAAAGCTGGATGGAATGTTTGCTTGTTTCGATAAAAGAGTAAATGCTTATCTTGTTTGTGCATAGACTAGTAGCCCACCCTGATGTTCCGGTCCTACGGGATCCAGGAGGGTGTGGCTATTAGAAAAGAGAGATGGATTAAAATCTTGCATTGTCACATTGTGTTGCTATTGTGATATATGATATGCTTGTTATAGAGGGAGCTTGCGGTGGATGGAGGCTAAACAAAATGTGGGAGACTAATAATGTGCCCTGAGCTCGGGGTGTGGATATTAGAAAGGAGGATGGAGATTGATGGGGTAAGACTAATAGTGCGTCCTGATATTCCGGTCCTACGGGATCCAGGGGGATGTGGCTATTAGATGGGAGGCAGTGCTTCTGTTGAGAAGAGTTGAGTCTGTGTTAGAGAAGTTAGCTTGTTCATGGAGATAGCTGCATTCACGTAGTTAGGGAGCATGCTAGGCTAGCCTTCTTGCATATCTAACTGCTTGATGTAAGACGGACAGGGAAAGTGAACCATATGTTCATTTATGCATATGTTGCTAACTTGTTTGTTTGTTGCAGAGATAACCGATCAGCAAGGGATAAGAAATACATAAGAGTTTATATATATATAGTCTGCTTGTCCATGAACATATGCATTTTAGAGTTTATCTGATATTATTTCATGCATTTGCGTCAGTCAGACAATGGCTATTAGTGAAGAGCTGAACCATGAGTCACAGCTGCTGATAGCATCAGATAAAGGAGTCATTGGTTAGATGCATTACTGCTACCGATCCTGAGTTTCTAGGGGACTGACCTCTGATTGATAGTTCAACTTTATGTGCTTGATTGAATGATGGTTCCTAAATGCTGCTTGTCCCTAGGGCCTTTGAGAATAGTTTACGAGACACGCTGCGCACACTCGGATTGGTATATCAAGCTTGAACTATTTGCCTCGATTGTTTGGTTGTATTAGATTCTATTTTTCAAAGATGTTTCCAAAAAAGAAATTAATATGACTCCGTCCCTCCTGCATGTAATGAACATAGGTAAAAGTAGCAAGATCACTAGTAATAAAATATTTTACCACATGCTTACTTAGTGTGGGTTTCAGGGGGTGTAGCTTAGGTTCAATTGTTTTATACTCACCAGTACTTTTAAAAGTGCTGACCCACCAACAGTTTACTTGCTTGCAGGTACTGGATCATCCGAGGAAGCGATAGGTGTGCCTCATCCCCAAGACCCAGAAATCTGGTTTCGATTGCTTTGAGCTACTTTCTTATAGAGGGGAATAATGTATGGAACGATGATATTTTATTCAGAGAATTATGTGCCTCGATTTGCCCCGTATACTCAGATGGATAAATGCTTGCAACAATGTCTCTCCGTTGCTTACTCAATAGATGCAATGATAGCCAAACTTTAACGATGTTACCTTGTGCGGGCACAACCCCAGGCTCGTACGACATCACTTCCCGGTGGCAAACGACTATACGCCCCACGGGGGCGTTGAGGCGCGGTGATTCGCGCCCTGCGAGGGCGGTGGTCGGGAGACCTTCGGGATCGGGGCGTGACATAATAGTATAAGAGTGACTCGATCCTTTGCCTATTTCGTTGCTACGACTTTGAGATATGCTTGATAGTGTATTGCAATAGAGCATTCCATACAATAAGTCCGTAAATATTCTCAAAGTTGCCGGAAAAAGTTTTCTGGATTTGTTTTGTTGCTTGAGATATGATTTGTGTTTTCTGGTGGCTAAAGTTTTATTGAGTTCTGGATTGCAAGAGTTTTGATTGAGGATGGTAAGGGATGAGGACTATCGCTGCTCTGGATATTTGTGAGTTTCTTCTTGAGTTTTGAGGACGAAACTCTTTGTTGGTGGGTAAGTATGTAGTGCCCCGCTTCGCGTAGGCACTATGTACAAGTGATATCACTTTGCTTGCTCGAGCAGAAGTCTTCTCGGAGAGTTCCCGACCGAACCACAAGACGATTGATCTAGGTGAGTGGGCAGAACATCATTCTCTAATTCTTGCATGCATTAATAATGAATCTGAGTTTTTGAATTGCTTTTTTGCTTAATAAGATAAATTGCATGAATGATAGAACGAGAACCTGCCTCTACCTAAAAGAGTTAGAGCCATTGCCATGCTAGTTTAAGAAATATTGTATGCTAGTTATACTGACACCGCTATCGAATGAACCTAGTCCTGCTAAGGAAAGAGTAGAACTGCATGTTTAACTAAAAAAGATAAATAGACCCGTGCCATACTAGCTTTAACTAAAGAGATCGTTCATATGTTTTCTTGTTATCATGTTTATATTTTTGCTTGTCTTAAATGCTAAAATGGGATGGAATGTGTCACGCCCCGGCCCCGAGGGCCGCCAGACCACCGTTTCCCCCGTCGGGCCGGAGGACCGGACGCAAATCTCCGTGCCTCGGCGCACCGGACGCGAATCATCGCGCCTCGGCGCTTCCCGACGGGGAGCGTATGGCCGTTTGATACCGGGACGTAATGTCGTGCGAGCCTGGGATTGCGCCCACACAAGGCTTCATCGTTTAAGTTATGCTTTGAATATCATCGCATCAATCGTGTAAGCAGCGGAGGGACATTGTTGCAATGTAATGCATTTAGCCAACTGAGTATTTGGGGCAATCGAGGGACTTGGGTTTCTGTTAGCAAAGGCATCGTTCCATACATTATGCCCCTTTATACGATAGCAACTCGAGGCAATCGAAACCAGAATTTTCGGATCTTTGGGATGGCGCACTCCTATCGTTCCCTCGGACGATCCAGTACCTGCAAGCAAGTAAACTGTTGGTGGGTCAACACTTTTATAATTACTGGTGAGAATAAATAACTGAACAGAAGCAAACATTCACTAAAACCAATACTAAGTAATTATGTTATAAAATATTATATTACAAGTCATCTTTCTAGTTTTACCTATGTTCATTTTATGCAGTTTGATAGCAGAGTCATATTACTTTGTTTTTGAAAACATCTTTTGAAATAGAGTTTTATATGCGATATTAAGCAAGCAAGCAAGACACGCTGTTGTTCTGTTTTAGGGTGTGCACAGCGTGTCTCGTGAGCTATACTCAACGACTCAAGGGACAGATGCACTTCTAGACCCAAATGCATATCTTAGGGGTGGTCCATCTATCCAAGCCAACACAATGAATTATCTTATATGCAGTGCGGTCCCCGAGTATCTCAGGATCGGTAGCGGTTGTTCCAGCTTACCAATGACTCATTTATCTGATGTTATTGGCAGCTGTGACTTATTGTTGCTTTCTACTATCTCTATAGCAGCCGTGACACATGCAGTTTAGCTCTCCACCAATAGCCATTATCCGACCGATGCGAATGCATAAAACACTATCAAATAAACTCTAGGATGCAGACAAAACGAACCATCAGACGATATATCTTTGTTGTGGGGCAAGCCGCCTTATCATTTGAACACATTCAGGCATATGACATGGTTCTCTCGGAGCATAGGCGATAGTGAACATGTTCATGCAAACACATAACTTTTAAACAAGCATTTCAGGCACCTCTTAGTTAAGCAGACATGATCGTTTCAAAGATAAGCTAGGTGAGTTCTCTTATTAACATGCAAGGCAGGTTCTATCATTCTCTTTAAGCAAACAAGCATTCAAAATACTCAAGTTATTATTAAGGCGTGCAAGAATCAGAGAACGAAGTTCTGCCCACTCACCTGATACATAATGTCAACGCGGAGCGGGGCATTACATACTTACCTACCAACAAAAAAGTTCGTCCTCGAAACTTCAAGGATAAACTTGTCGATATTCCGAGCAGCGATAGTCCTCATCCCTCGCCGTACACAATCAAAACTATCAAGCAAATCAAGTCCAGAAAACATTTGTACTTTGAGAATATCTATGGACTTATTGTATGGAATGCTCTATTGAAATACCATATCGATCAAATCTCAGAGTCATAGCAACGAAATTGGGCAAGAAATCAAATTTGCTCTGATACCATTCTGTCATGCCCCGGTCCCAAGTGCCGCCCGACCACTATTTCCTCCGTCGGGCCAGAGGACCGAACGTGAATCACCGTGCCTCGGCCCACCGGACGCGAATTTCCGCTCCTCGGCACTTCCCGACGGGGAGCATATGGCCGTTTGATACCGGGACGTGATACCGTACGAACCTGGGGTTGCGTCCGCACAAGGCTTAATCTTTTAAGTTATGCTTTGGCTATCATCGCATCAACCGAGTAAGCAGCGGAGGGACATTGTTGTAATGCAATACATTTAGCCAACTGAGTATTCGGGGCAAATCGAGGGACTTGGGTTTCTCTTAGCAAAGGCATCGTTCCATACATTATGCCCCTTTATACGATAACAACTCGAGGCAATCGAAACCAGAATTTCTGGGTCTTGGGGATAGGGCACGCCTATCGTTCCCTTGACGATCTAGTACCTGCAAGCAAGTAAACTGTTGGTGGGTCAACACTTTTATAAGTACTGGTGAGAATAAACAACTGAACAGAAGCAAACATTCACTGAAACCAACACTAAGTAATCATGTTATAAAATATTATATTACTAGTGATCTTTCTAGTTTTACCTATGTTCATTTCATGCAGTTTGATAGCAGAGTTATATTACTTTATTTATAAAAAAATATTTTGAAATAGAGTTTCATATGTGATATTAAGCAAGCAAGACAAGCCGTTGTTCTGTTTCTGGGTGTGCGCAGCGTGTCTCGTGAGCTATACTCAATGACTCAAGGGACAGATGCACTTCTAAACATAAATGCACATCTTAGGGGTGGTCCATCTATCCAAGCCAATACGATAAACTATCTTATATGCAGTGCGGTCCCCGAGTATCTCAGGATCGGGAGCGGTTGGTCCAGCTTACCAATGACTCATTTATCTGATGCTATTGGCAGCTGTGACTCATGGTTGCTTTCTATTATCTCTGTAGCAGTCGTGACACATGCAGTTCAGCTCTCCACCAATAGACATTGTCCGACCGATTTGAATGCATGAAACACTATCAAATAAACTCTAGAATGCAGACGAGATGAACCATCAGACGATATATCTTTGTTGCGGGGCAAGCCGCCTTATTATTTGAGCACATTCAGGCACACAATATGGTTCTCTCGGAGCATAGGCGATAGTGAACATGTTCATACAAACACATAACTTTTAGACAAGCATTTCAGGCACCTCTTAGTTAAGCAAATATGATAATTTCAAAGACAAGCTAGGTGAGTTCTCTTATTAACATGCAAGGCTGGTTCTATCATTCTCTTTAAGCAAACAAGAATTCAAAATAATCAGGTTATTATTAAGGCGTGCAAGAATCAGAGAACGAAGTTTTGCCCACTCACCTGATACATAATGCCAACGCGGAGTGGGGCATTACATACTTACCCACCAACAAAAAGTTTCATCCTCGAAACTTCAAGGATAAACTTCTCGATATTTCGAGCAGCGATAGTCCTCATCCCTCGTCGTACTTAATCGAAACAATCAAGCAAATCAAGTCTAAAAAATATTTTCACTTTGAGAATATCTATGGACTTATTGTATGAAATGCTTTATTGCAATACCATATCGATCAAATCTCAGAGTCATAGCAATGGAATTGGGCAAGAAATCGAATCCGCTCTGATACCATTCTGTCACGCCCCGGCCCACCATTTCCCCCGCCGGGCTAGAGGACCGGACGCTAATTACCAAGCCTCGCCGCACCGGACGCGAATTACCGTACCTCGGCAATTTCAAACGGGGAGCGTATGGCCATTTGATACCGGAACGTGATGCCGTGCGAGCCTGGGGTTGCGCCCGCACAAGGATTCGTTTAAGTTATGCTTTGGCTATCATCGCATTAATCGAGTAAGCAGCGGAGGGACATTGTTGTAATGCAATGCATTTAGAACTGAGTATTCGGGGCAAATCGAGGGACTTGGGTTTCTCTTAGCAAAGGCATCGTTCCATACATTATGCCCCTTTATACGATAGCAACTCGAGGCAATCAAAACCAGAATTTTTGGGTCTTGGGGATGGGGCATGCCTATCGTTCCCTCGAACGATCCAGTGCCAGCAAGCAAGTAAACTGTTGGTGGGTCAGCACTTTTATAAGTACTGGTGAGAATAAACAACCGAACAGAAGCAAACACTCACTAAAACCAACACTAAGTAATCATGTTATAAAATATTACATTACTAGTGATCTTTCTAGTTTTACCAATGTTCATTTCATGCAGTTTGGTAGCAGACTCATATTACTTTGTTTATGAAAAAATATTTTGAAATAGAGTTTCATATGTGATATTAAGCAAGCAAGACAAGTCGTTGTTCTGTTTCTGGGTGTGTGCAGCGTGTCTCGTGAGCTATACTCAATGACTCAAGGGACAGATACACTTTTAAACACAAATGTACATCTTAGGGGTGGTTCATCTATCCAAGCCAACACGATAAACTATCTTATATGCAGTGCGGTCCCCGAGTATCTCAGGATCGGTAGCGGTTGGTCCAGCTTACCAATGACTCATTTATCTGATGCTATTGGCAGCTGTGACTCATGGTTGCTTTCCACTATCTCTATAGCATCCGTGACACATGCAGTTCAGCTCTCCACCAATAGCCATTATCCGACCGATGCGAATGCATGAAATACTATTAAATAAACTCTAGGAAGCAGACGAGACAAACCATCAGACGATATATCTTTGTTGCGGGGCAAGCTGCCTTATCATTTGAACAAATTCAGGCACACGATATGGTTCTCTCGGAGCATAGGCGATAGTGAAAATATTCATGCAAACATATAACTTTTAGACAAGCATTTCAGGCACCTCTTAGTTAAGCAGACATAATCGTTTCAAAGATAAGCTAGGTGATTTCTCTTATTAACATACATGGCAGGTTCTATTATTCTCTTTAAGCAAACAAGCATTCAAAATACTCAGGTTATTATTAAGGCGTGCAAGAATCAGAGAACAAAGTTCTGTCCACTCACCTGAATATAATATCGATGCGGAGCGGGGCATTACATACTTACCCACCAATAAAAAGTTTCGTCCTCGAAACATCAAGGATAAACTTGTCGATATTCCGAGCAGCGATAGTACGCATCCCTCGCCGTACTCAATTGAAACAATCAAGCAAATCAAGTCCAGAAAATATTTGCACTTTCATAATATCTATGGACTTATTGTATGGAACGCTCTATTGCAATACCATATCGATCAAATATCAGAGTCATAGCAACGAAATTGGGCAAGAAATCGAATACTCTCTGATACCATTCTGTCATGCTCCGGCCCCGAGGGCCGCCAGACCACCGTTTCCCCCGCCGGGCCGGAGGACCAGACGTAAATCATCGTGCCTCGACGCACTGGACGCGAATCACCACGCCTCGGCGCTTCCCGACAGGGAGCGTATGGTCGTTTGATACCGGGACGTGATGTTGTACGAGCCTGGGGTTGTGCCCGCACAAGGCTTCATCGTTTAAGTTGTGATTTGGCTATCATCGCATCAATCGAGTAAGTAGCGGAGGGACATTTTTGCAATACAATACATTTAGCCAACTGAGTATTCGAGGCAAATCGAGGGACTTGGGTTTCTCTTAGCAAAGGCATCGTTCCATACATTATGCCCCTTTATACGATAGCAACTCGAGGCAATCAAACCAGAATTTTTGCGTCTGGGGGATGGGGCACGCCTATCGTTCCCTCGGACGATTTAGTACCTGCAAGCAAATAAACGGTCGGTGGATCAGCACATTTATAAGTACTAGTGAGAATAAACAACTGAACAGAAGCAAACATTCACTAAAACCAACACTAATTAATCTTGTTATAAAATATTATATTACTAGTGATATCTTGTTATAAAATATTACATTACTAGTGATCTTTCTAGTTTTACCTATGTTTATTTCATGCAGTTTGATAGCAGAGTCATATTACTTTCTTTATGAAAACATCTTTTGAAATAGAGTTTTATATGCGATATTAAGAAAGCAAGCAAGACAAGTCGTTGTTCTGTTTCAGGGTGTGCGCAGCGTGTCTCGTGAGCTATACTCAACGACTCAAGGGACAGATTCACTTCTAGACACAAATGCACATCTTAGGGGCGGTCCATCTATCCAAACTAACACAATGAACAATCTTATATGCAGTGTGGTCCCCGAGTATCTCAGGATCGGTAACAGTTGGTCCAGCTTACCAATGATTCATTTATCTGATGCTATTGGCAGCTGTGACTCATGGTTGCTTTCCACTATCTCTGTAGCAGCTGTGACACATGCAGTTCAGCTCTCCACCAATAGCCATTATTCGACTAATGTGAATGCATGAAACACTATCAAATAAACTCTAGGATGCAGACAAGACGAACCATCAGACGATATATCTTTATTGCGGGGCAAGCCGCCTTATCATTTTAACACATTCAGGCACACGATATGGTTGTCTCAGAGCATAGGCGATAGTGAACATGTTCATGCAAACACATAACTTTTTGACAAGCATTTCAAGCACCTCTTAGTTAAGCAAACATGATCGTTTCAAAGATAAGCTAGGTGAGTTCTCTTATTAACATGCAAGGCAGGTTCTATCATTCTCTTTAAGCAAACAAGCATTCAAAATACACAGGTTATTATTAAGGCGTGCAAGAATCAGAGAACGAATTTTTGTCCACTCACTTGATACATAATGCCGACGCGGAGCGGGGCATTACAGAATGTATGCTTGTTTTGATAAAAGAGTAAATGCTTGTCTTGTTTATGCAGAGATTAGTAGCCCGCCCTGATATTCCGGTCCTACGGGATCCAGGGGGGTGCGGCTATTAGATAATAGATAGATGGATTAAAATCTTGCATTGTTACATTATTTTGCTATTATGATATGTGATATGCTTGTTATAGAGGGAGCTTGCGGTGGATGGAGGCTAAACGAAATATGGGAGATTATAATGTGCCCTGAGCTCGGGGTGTAGATATTATAATGGAGGATGGAGATTGATGGGGTAAGACTAATAGTGCGTCCTGATGTTCCGGTCCTACGGGATCCAGGGGGCGTAGCTATTAGATGGGATGCGATGCTTCTGTTGAGAAGAGTTGAGTATGTATTAGAGAAGTTAGCTTGTTCATGGAGATAGCTGCATTCAGGTAGTTAGGGAGCATACTAGGTTAGACTTCTTGCATACCTAACTATTTGATGCATAGACGAACAGGAAAGAGAACTATATGTTCATTTATGCATATGTTGCTAACTTGTATGTTTGTTGCAGGGATAACCGATCGGCAAGGGGTAAGAAACACATAAGAGTTTATATATATATATATATAGTCTGCTTGTCCATGAACATATGCATCTTAGAGTTTATCTGATAGTATTTTATGCATTTGCATCGGTCGGACAATAGCTATTAGTGAAGAGCTGAACCATGAGTCACAGTTGTTGATAGCATCAGATAAATGAGTCATTGGTTAGCTGGATTACTGCTACCGATCTTGAGTTTCTCGGGGATCAACCTCGAATTGATAGTTCAACTTGTGTGCTTGATTAAATGATAGTTCCTAAATGCTACTTGTCCCTAGGGTCTTTGAGTATTGTTCATGAGATACGCTGCGCACACCTGGATTGGTACATCGTGCTTGAACTGTTTGCCTCGATTGTTTGGTTGTATTGGATTCTATTTTCAAAGATGTTTCCAAAAAAGAAAGTAATATGACTCCGTCCCTCCTGCATGTAACGAACATAGGTAAAAGTAGCAGGATCACTAGTAATGAAATATTTTGCCGCATGCTTACTTAGTGTGGGTTTCATGGGATATAGATTTTGTTTAGTTATTTTATACTCACTAGTACTTTTAAAAGTGCTAACCCACCAACAGTTTACTTGATTGCAGGTACTAGATCATCTGAGGAAGCGATAGGCGTGCCTCATCCCCAAGACCTGAAAATCTTCTTTCGATTGCTTTGAGCTACTTTCGTATAGTGGGGCATAATGTATGGAACGATGCCATTGTATTCAGAGAACCCTGTGCCTCGATTTATCCCGTATACTTAGATGGATAAATGCTTGCAACAATGTTCCTCCACTGCTTACTCGATAGATGCAATGATAGCCAAACTTTAACGATGTTGCCTTGTGCGGGCGCAACCCCAGGCTCGCACGGCATCACGTTCAAGTGGCAAACGACTATATGCCCCGTGGGAGCGTCGAGGCGGGTGATTCGCGCCCGGCGGGGGCGGTGGTCGGGAGACCTTTGGGATCGGGGCATAAAATATGTTGTGTGTGAGAAGTGTACTATGTGTGTATATATGATGGAGTGATATAGTATAACTGTGTGTGTATACAGGAAGTGCACCATGGTGCACTGCACTGTGGTGTAACCCGTGTTGCTTGTTAGCTAAGATGGGTGAGTGTATAAGGTTAGAGCAATGCATGCTCGAAGAACTGTGTGCAGTTGGACTGATCACTTGTTTCTCCGTTGTTAACTGAGTTAGAGGAGGAATACCAGGGATTGGGTTAGCAGATGAGTAAGAGCAGTAGTAGCAACATAAATCACTGCTATACTTCATATTCAAGACAACAGTGAGCAAGTATTAGAGGAGAAGCTTTGGTATTTTGTATCAAGCTAAGGGGGAGGTTGGTATCAGTAGACTAATAATAATTTAGTTTAAGTAGCAGCAACAAGTAAGATGGAAGAGTGTGTTGGATTATGGACTATAAGTGGACTGCAGGCTTGGGCTATAAGATTAGCTGAGCTCGGGATACTTGGTATTGGCAGTAGGTCTCAGTTAGTATTAGATCAAATCTAATACAGTGTCAGAGTTTGCAAGTTGAGTTAAGGAGAAAGAGTTTTGTCATGCCCCAGTCCCAAAATACGTAGGACTAGGAATACGTAACACGCCAGCCGTATGTATACGAACTCCAATATATGGAAAACATATAGACACGTACGCTGTACATGAATATCCAATCCACAATGGTAATAAACTGTCACACGCAATCTATATCTCATCCACAGCACAAATAATAGATAAATGGAAATCAATAACTGAATATCAAATAAGCAGTCTAAAATAAGAAATCTCAAAGTGTGATAGTCGGGTGGAAACAAATCCACTACAAATCGACTAAACCAAAACTACTAAAGAGAGAAGAGAATAAACTCTAATATCAGAATAATGTCTCGAAGAGAATAGCAACTAGAATCTCTAAACAGCTGCAATGAATCACATATAATCCGAAGGTAAGACCTTCTCAGTCTGATAGGTAGCTTCAGATCCAGTTCCATACTCCTGCGGGTACTCCTGCTCATCTATATCTGGAAAGGTACCAGGTCCTCAGAGGGACGTAATGAGATACATATAAATATGCCAATAAAGTACTGAAATATAAACATCCAATGGGGTCGCCTAACCGTCTAAGTGAATGCATTTTAAGAACAACTTTCCACCAAGTGGGCTATCTGGCTAAAATAGGATTGGCATGGTTGTCTTGGAGATCCAGGGGCCTACAAAGCATGTCTTCTTTTGAACGACAGAGGCTGCCTGATAATATATAATATATAGTGGTCATCATGACCGCGCATCTCCAGCGGAGCATACGGGTTACAAGGGAAAAGTGCAAAGGAGCCCAAATGCCTTACTTGTTGTTCTCCTAACCCCATGCTCTTATCATGTCATGTCCATGACATGATAAACCTCTAATAACTGCCAGGTCTACTAGCATGCAAAGTTTCTATCTGCAGTAATCCCTATCCGTCGTACGACCTATACGTACCAGTGGCCAGCCGAGTACGCAAGTCCGTGTCCTACATGTGACTCACACTCGTGTAAGAATAGTGTCATGTCCAATAAAACATAAATACCTCATGAAGATGAGGTAGTCTTATAAAGTAGGTCCAATGCATATATATAAATAAAAATATAGTACGACGACACCATCGTTGCACCCAAGTTTTCTTGGACGCCAATTTATATACTAATTAAAATAAATGAACTAAAATAAGCAGAAATAAACATGCATGCCTCATATGGAACGTAAATATAGTACAATGGCAATGTATACTTGCTTGGCAAAAAATCTGTAAAGTGTAAGCGTCCAATGTCAAGGACAGAGGATCTGGAACTAATGGCCTCCGAACAAACGTCTCTGGATGCTGAAATAAATATCACCAACATTTTCGGAATGAGCAAAATAGCTAAAAAGTACTTCCCTTTCGACCAATTTGGACACAGGGGCAAAACGGTAATTTCGGGTAAAAGTGGGGTCCACGTGTGGCCCACTTTGTACCGAAAAGCGTGCCAAAGATAACAGTCTCTAAATGGGACAAATTATAGGTCAAACAAACTCTAGCTATCAATATGAACCCAACGGTATGTCCAAATATGGATTCTGATGGGCCGAACACAATTTTGCCCAAAAAGTCAATCGTGGGACTTGTCAATTGGCAACTTAGTCAACTGTCTCAGAATTGCGTGAAAATTGGGTCACAGGACCAGCGCATTACCACAAGTCCAGTGGCGTAAGTTTCGTCGCAATCGGACGAGCGTGCACAAAATGCTCGCGACTTTGACAAAACTTGAGACATGGGGTTTGTCCGCGGATACGGGCTGATTTCGTCGCGCACACACGTCCGAATCAGTTTTTGCGAACTCTCACATATCCGGTTATCCTGCGTGCACCATTTGGTATACTTGGTACGTGGCGGGGCGGTCCCGTTTGGCGGGGCGTGCTCCGTTTCACAACTTTTGGAATTCTAGAAAAAGTATATTTACGGGGTTTTCCAACGAATTTAATTCTACCTACAGCAGTTAATAATCTAGGGTTATTTAACAGAAATTAAACTAGGTCAAGTGGTCTACGTATACCAAAAATAATCATCGAATTCGGATCTCTGTGGTGGGAGATACGAATTCGGGAACATAGGTGATCACCGTAGTTTTTTGCGATCCTAGAAATTGGTCTTTTTTCGCAAACTTTGACGTTATTTTCGCCTATGGTTACGCATTGTTCAAGGTCTACTATTATATGGATATGGAAGAGGGTTAAGGGGTGAGCGTACCGGTGAAGACGTGGTGGCATTTGGTTGAACGATGCGACGGGAAACAATTCTGGAACACAGGTACCTCGCTGCAAAAATCTGCAGTGCACGGGGTGCGCGGGGTCGCGGTCGTTGGAATTGGTTTGGACGGCCTGGCATGGTTCTCCGGTTGCGGTGACGGCGCTCCTTAAGTCTAGATGGAAAGAGAAAGAGTTTAGGGTGATCTAGGGTTAGGGTTTTGGTTAAAAACTGAATATATATAGGATATATAAGAGAGATGGTTGGGGGGGTTCGGTCAATAAGCCGCGGGGGTGTATGGTTACTGTTGCTTTGTTTAAAGGGGAAATGTGCGATTTGCTGTTTGCTATACGCATGGGGTGCGGGTATGTGCTGTAACTTTCCAGCGGGTTTGCAAGGTTGGGTAGGAATGGGTAGTTAAGTAATGGGTTTTACTTTTTCCATTTCTTTTCTTTTCTTTTCTTTTCCTTTCTAACTCTTTTTCTTTTATATATATATATTTATATATACTCATAGAAAAAACTAGGATTACACTAATGCATACCATTAAGCTAGCAACTACTCAAGGGGTCTTCTACATGAAATAAATTCGGAAAAAATTCTAATGGCCCCATAAATCCCCTAAGTGCACCAACACCTAAAATAAAAATTAATAAAAATCTATTTCTCCTAATTATCCACTAATTACTATAATTATATTAATAATTAATTGAAAAGGTTATATACGATTTCTAGGAATAGGGGTTTTATATTCTACCAAACTTATAAAAATTTTGTCCTCGAAATTAAAATTAAGCCACGATAGAATGTCAAGGATGGTATAAGATATAAATTAACAAAGTAAATTCATACCTTGGTCTGCGAATAGGTTCGGAAAATGCTTGCGCATGCCATCCTCGCGCTCCCAAGTTGATTCTTCTGGCACGCCATGCCTCCATGCTACGCGAACCAAGGGAATAGACTGGTTCCTCAAAACTTTCTCTCGACGATCAAGGATTTCCACGGGTTGCTCTTGGTATGACAAGCTCGGCCCAATGGTGATCTTCGAATGGTCGAGGACATGACTGTTGTCTGCCACATATCGTCTGAGCTGCGACACATGGAATACGTCATGTACTCCCTCTAGTGAAGGTGGTAGCGCAAGTCGATATGCCACTTCACCAACTCTCTCGAGTACGTCAAATGGTCCAATATACCTTGGACTCAACTTGTCGCGCCCTCTGAATCGAATGGTGCCTCTGGTAGGTGATATCCTCAAGAAGACATGATCGCCCTCTTTGAACTCCAAGGAACGACGATGAAGGTCTACCCACTGCTTCTGCCTGTCTTGCGCTGCTCGCAAGTGCCCTTGAATCTTCTTAACTGTCTCTACGGTGTTGACCACCAACTCGGGTCCCAGAATCTGACGTTCTTCTACGTCACTCCAATACACAGGAGACCTAAATTTTCTTCCATACAATGCTTCAAACGGAGCCATCTGAATACTCGCTTGATAGCTATTGTTGTAAGAAAACTCCACAAGATGTAGGTGGTCCTCCCATGATCCTTTGAAGTCTAACATGCAAGCCCTCAATATATCCTCCAATGTCTGAATAGTATGCTCCGACTGCCCATCTGTCTGCGGGTGGTAAGATGTACTGAACTTCAGACGAGTTCTAAGACTCTCTTGCATGCTCCTCCAAAAGTGCGATGTAAAGCGCAAATCTCTATCTGATACAATGCTGACTGGTATACCGTGCAATCTCATAATCTGCCTCATATATAAGTCAACTAAAGCTTCTGTAGATTGACCCACTCTAAAGGGTATGAAATGGGCTGACTTGGTGAGTCGGTCCACTATTATCCATACTGCATCTCTTCCACTTGGACTTTTGGGAAAACCTGTGATGAAGTCCATAGTGATGTGCTCCCACTTCCACTCTGGAATTGAATGTGGTTGCAATAATCCTGTTGTCCTCTGGTGCTTCTCCTTCACTTGTTGACATACCAGACATGTAGCTATAAAGTAAGCTATCTCTCTTTTCATTCCATGCCACCAAAAGTGTTGTCGTAAGTCACGATACATCTTGGTGCCTCCAGGATAAATGGAATAAATCAAACTATGATCCTCTGTCATCAGATCCTGTCGAATCTCTCCATTTGGAATATAAAGATGATCACCACATCGTAATATTCCATCCACATGAATGCGCAATCATGTCTGCTCTCCGGCCTCTGTCCTTTCCTTCAGTCTCCTGAATCTGGCGTCTGTAGGCAAAGCTGCCTTAATCCTCTCTACTAATGATGATTGTACTTGAAAGTTGGCTAGTGTCCTATCTGCTCCGGGTAATATTACTTCAATGCCAAGCTCTTGCAAGTCCTCCAATAGTTCCCTTTGTATTGTCAAGAAGTAAGCTGTTGGTTTCTGGCTTAACGCGTCTGCTACAATATTAGCCTTGCCTGGATGATAATGTAGCTCTATCTCAAAATCTTTCATCAACTCGAGCCATCGACGTTGCCTCATATTTAACTCCTTCTGTGTGAAGACTTACTTGAGGCTTTTGTGGTCTGTATAGATCTCCACCCGTTCCCCATATAAGTAATGTCTCCATAGCTTCAAAGCAAATACAACGGCTGCAAGTTCTAAGTCATAAGTTGGATAATTCTTCTCATGCACTCGTAACTGCCTAGATGCAAATGCAATCACCTTGCTATGCTGCATCAATACACATCCCAAGCCTTTCCGTGATGCGTCACTGTAGATCATATAACCTTCTAATCCTGACAGAATAGACAATACGGGTGTTGTAGTCAGTCGCTTCTTCAACTCTTCAAAGGCGGCTTAACACTCGTCAGTCCATATAAATTCTTGATCCTTACAAGTCAAACGAGTCATAGGTGTTGCTATCCTTGAGAAGTTCTCCACGAACCATCGGTAATATCCCACAAGTCCAAGGAAACTCCTCACTTCTACTGCTGATTTAGGAACAGGCCATGTCTCAACTGCTGAGATTTTTTCTGGATCAACAGAAATACCATCTCTTATAAAAACATGCCCAAGAAATGAGACTCTATCCAAGAACAACTCACATTTGCTGAGCTTTGCATATAACTGCTCTCTCCTCAAAGTCTCTAGAATAATCTGTAGGTGCTTCTCGTGCTCCTCGTGGCTCTTCGAATAGACAAGTATATCATCTATGAAGATGACCACGAACTGGTCCAAGTACTGGTGGAAGACTCGATTCATCAAGTCCATAAAGATCGCTGGAGCATTGGTCAATCCAAATGGCATGACCAAAAACTCGTAGTGCCCATATCTTGTTCTGAATGCGATCTTCGGAATTTTTTGCTTTCGTACATTCACCTGGTGATATCCTGATCTCAAATCTATCTTTGAGAATACCTTGGCTCCACTAAGTTAATCAAATAAGTCATCAATGCATGGCAACGGATATTTGTTCTTCACAGTCACTGCGTTCAAGGCTCTGTAGTCAATGCACATACGTACTGACCCGTCTTTCTTTGGTACAAACAACACTGGTGCTCCCCAGGATGATGCATTCGGTCGGATGAAACCTTTCTCCTTTAGTTCTTTCAACTGTGCCTTCAGCTCATCCATCTCCTTCTTCGCCAGTCTATAAACATGTGACGCTATAGGTGCTGCTCCTGGTGCTAATTCAATTGAAAACTCTACGTCTCTGTCTGGGGGTAGTCCTGGCAAATCCTCTGGAAAGACGTATAGAAATTCTGAAATAATGGGGTGATAAACAACGTCGTCCATTGTGAGCTGAATACCATCAAGGATTTCTGTAGAATCTCGTGCAAACTCAAGTTTAGGCTGGCCTGGTACCTTAAAAAGAATGCTTTCTCCAAAGCAATCGAAGAAAGCGTGGTACTTGCTTAGCCAGTCCATTCCAAGCATAACATCAAAAGATGGCATAGGAAGGACTAAGAGTTGGGCGTTCATCTCTCTGCCACATATCACTATAGGGCCCGATCTACAAATTCGGCTAACTGGTACGACTCCTCCTCCGGTAAGGATTCTAACACAACTAGATAAAGGTGTAGAAGCAATGTTGTATTTGGCAATAAAACTAGATGATATGAATGAGTGGGTGGCTCTCGTATCAAACAATGTCACAGCAGAAAAAGTAAAAGCAAGAGTAATACCTGCTATGACATCCACCTCATGATCCATGTCATCTATCTCTAATGCAAAAGCTCGTCCGTTCCTCTAAGGCTATCTATGTCCGGTCCTCATATACTGATCCTCCTGGGTAGGTAGCGGTGGTCCTCTCTAAAATTCTCCTGCTGCAGGGGGTCAAGGTGCTCCCGGTCCAGTCATTTGCTGGGCTGGCTTCGGTGCTGGAAGTGCTAGCCTCTGAACTGGTGGTGGGAGTATCGATGCCAACATTGGGCACTCTCTCGCCAGGTGCTGTTCGGAGCCACATCTCATATACTGACCCAAGTGAGTCCGACAATCTCTTAAAATATGTCCGTATTTCCCATAATAATTGCAGTAGGGCTTCTCCGAATTCTGGTATGGTGCTGCTCGGTGTTGGTACTGTTGTTGATGGGCTAAAGGACGTCTGATAGGTCCTCCTTGTTGTATCCTGGCTGGTCCCTGCTGTATCCTTGCTGATCCTTGTTGTGTCCTCAGCTGACCTCCCTTTCCTCTGCTAATGGTTTCTTGCAATCTGGCTTCTGTTAGTAGTTCAGCATAAGAGATCCGGGACTGTGAGCTTGTATAATGTTGTAGCTCCTAGGTCAGTCCTCGATGAAACCTCTTAGCCTTGGCCAAGTTATCTGATATCAAGGCAGTGCCATATTTGCTGAGTCGACTAAACTCGACATTATACTCGTCCACTGTTCGGTTCCCCTGCTCCAAGTGAAGAAACTGATCATACAATATATCTCTGACGGTATCCGGGAAGTACTTTCTCTCGAAGCACTCCAAGAACTGCTCCAAAGTCTGGTATGTACCCAACTGGCGCTCCATGGATTTCCAACAGTGATGAGCATTACCATCTAGAAGTGTCCTTATACCCATCATCCATAGGTTCGTAGGTACTGGAGCTAGTGTCCTTATACCCTCCAATAGCTTCTGCGTGTGCATGATCCAGTTGGTAGTCTCCTCTGGTCTCTCAGTGCCCTTGTACGGCCTCGGACCCATCTGAATAAAGTCCTTTACTGAACCAACTCTAGCTCGAGGTACTGGAGCTAGTGCTTGAGTTGGTACAGTAGCCTGTGCAGCCATCCTCTCAAGTGTTGCCAAAAATTCTTGCCTCTGCTCGGCTTCCTGCTGCCTCTGTTCCTGCATTATCATATGGAAGAATTGGAACAATTATGCTTGGCCATCTTGCGGTACTGGGAAAGCTGGAAGGTTCCCAATAGGTGAAGCGGGAAGATCAGATGGAATTGGGGTGTGAGTCTGTCCATCTGGTCCCGAAAGCCTAGGAATCATTGGGGTCCCTCCTTGAGTCTGACCATTGACTCCAGAAGTTGTATCGCCATCGGCGGTAGTACATCCATTTTGCATATCCATCTCTCTGCAGGTAATGTACGAAACGATTAGAAGAAGTACAGGAATCAAACAGGATGCAAGTATTAAATAGGAAGGATGAGTTTCAGTCAAGCATGGATGAGATCCTTATACTCTAATCCTATACGCAGGCTTGTTCGGTACAGTGACGTAACCGAGACAATATATTCTAGACCTGCATGGGCCACCACTAAAAATATGTCACGCCCCAGTCCCAAAATACGTAGGACTAAGAATACGTAACACGCCAGCCGTATGTATACGAACTTGTCACGCCCCAGTCCCAAAATACCGAGGGACTAGATACGTGGCAATGGCCAGCAGTATGCACCGATGGACAAACCCAATTTAATGGATCCATCAGGGCATACTTAAGCTGTAAAATTAAGTCTATGACCATCATGGCATAACTAATCTCATCCACATAAGATATGAAATATGTTCCACAGAATAAATAAGGAATGTAAATCATCAGCTAGTCTCACAAAGTACTTCGGGGAACAACCCGATAAATATCTGATACAATGGTTCAACAGACCAGAAATAAATGACTGAAATAAATAAATAAATACTGAGCATGATCATGGATGCTCAGGAAAAGTCTTCGGCTAATACCTCATCCTCGGATGGCGGTACAGCTCCTGGATCAGCTCCTGCTCCGGTCCCGTATACCTCGGGATAGATCTCGTCCTCAAATCCTGGGGACATAATCCGGATCCAGGTCCCCAGGGGACATAGCAAGGTACAAGAAAGCTCATGCCAAAATAAATGCAGTACAGAAAATAAATAGAATAAATAGGACGAGTAAGTAACCATCTAAGTGAAATGCAAGTGAGAGCAGCACGAGTACTCAGGCTGAGCCACTACAAGCTCTGTGTCGGGGAGCCGGTAGCGGTGATAACACGTAATGTGCCTAGCTTTGCTATGAGAGTCTATGGCCTCACAATAGTAGTAGATATATATATATATATATATATATATATATATATATATATATATATATAACAGCCTGTAGCCTGTGTGTCTCTTCCTACCCCATGTAACCACGCATATCATGACCATAACGTCTCATGTCCATGTCAAGCGGGATCATCACTAATACAATAAGTCATATGTATCTATGAATATAGTATCTCTGTCAAGTCCTGTATCCTATACAGAATCACCACGAATATCTCGGGAATATCCTGTCTCATGAACAGTGTCAAGTATCCTGGGTCGTATGGTACTTGATAAGACAAGTACGAGAATATAAGTGTCACGCATGTCCATCTCTAAATGACAGTACCCAACACTGCGTACAGTATTGGCACCCGACTAATAATCGGACGCTAAGTACGTCACACGGTCCTAGGTTGAGCATGCACATCAATATAAATAAAACAAGAAAAGTATATAACAATACTGCAGAGTTTGGCAAGGTACACTTGCCTGATGTTTGAATATCCACACTCGTCCTGGTATCAGTGGATCCTGTGGGTACTCCTCCAAAAGCTATAATAAACATCACCAACCGTCTCAAAAGATGTCAAATAGCTAGAAATGCCTGTCCTTACGTCCAATTTGGACACAGGGGCAAAAAGGACATTTTCGGGCCAAAGCGGGTTCCATATGTGGGCCACTTTGCACCAAAAAGCGGGTCAGGGTCAAAGGTCTCCAAATTCGTCAAACTTAGTGTCTACAAGTCAGGAACGTTGATACGAACCCAACGAAACTTCCAGAATTGGATTCCGATGAGCCGATCACAAAATCGCCCGTCAAGTGGAGCCTGTGGGGCCCACGATACACGATTTTGTCAACGTTCTTAGAATCGGACCAAACTTGGGTCACAGGACCAGCGTATCGCTATGAGTCCGATGGCGCAAGTTTCGTCTAGATCCGACGTGTGTACACAAAGTTACAGCATATTCCAGAATGGACGGATACGGGGCGTTGTCGGCGGATACGCGTTGATTCCGGTGTGCACGCACATCCTAATCGACTTCTGCGGAATCCCACACGTCCGTATCAACGTCGCACACGTTTTAGTAAAGACTGCGTGTGACCAAGTCGTCCCGTTTGGCGGGGCGCACTCAGTTCCGGGGTGAAACAGGGCGTTGTTTTTCATGTTTTTGGATCGCGGTGTGCGATCACCCCAGGACGCGATGCACCGAGCGGGTTGCACGGGCACCGAGAGGGTTATACAGTCTACGCGTAGAAACTGACAAAAACGAAAATGGAGTTACGAGGCGAGAGAAAATGATACCTGAATAGGGCTCCGTGAACGCTGAATTCCACGTGTCCGAAAGTCAACTTCGTGTCCTGGGACCGAGTTGCTGTGTCCTGGCATCTAGACTAGGGTTCGGGGTGTGGCCGGAGAACTTTCGGAGGGTAGCTGCTCTGGTCGGCGAGGGGCGGCTCGTCGGCGAGAGCGGAGGGGAACGTCGGCCGGTCGGGGTACGGGGTCGGCCTGGAGGAGGTTGCACAGCCGACTGTGCTTGGGGTCGCTGCACCGAGGGTCAGGGCTTGCGCTGGCCGGAGCGGGGCTCGGTCAGTCGGCGGATATCGCGGTGTCGGCGGAGCAGTGAGGTCGGCGGGGCTGGGTCGACGACCGCGGGTCGTTGGGCGACAGCGATGGGAGGCGTCGGGGTCAAGGGTGCAGGGGCTGGCGGTCTCGGCGTCGAGCGAGCGGCGAGGGGTTGAGATGAGGGTCTCGGCGGCAGAGGTGAAGAAGGCGACGGGGGTAATTAGGGCTACACGGATCCCGAGGGGCTTTATACGGCGCCGCCGGGTCGAAACAGTGTTTCCGACCCGGTTTGTGGATTTAGGGTTCGGGTTGAGCGGATCTCGGGTTGGGCAGACCCAATCCGACCCGGGTTGGTTCAAGTTTGGGTTTGGTTTAATTATCTAATAGTTTTAAGGCTTAAAACGCTACTCCGGAGTCCAATAAATTCACCGAAAAATACCACATGTCCGGTTTTTCATTTTATACCATAAAATCTTATTTCTATCTTATTTTAACACCAGTAAACTGCATTTAAAAATCCTTAACTCCCAATTACCTTGGTTCATCTTCCAAAAAATACCGAAAATATATTAAAAATTATTCTGAAAAAATAGGATGTTTACAATCTTCCCTCCTTAAAAGGATTGTGTCCTCGCAATCAAAGAATAAGCTACTAAAGAAAGAATTATAGAAATACAAGGTGGCTTAGTTTACAACTGCCTCCTCAAACAAGTGGGGGTAACGCTGGCGCATACTATCTTCTCGTTCCCAAGTCAATTCGCTAGGAGAATGATGTTTCCAAGCTACACGAACCAGTCTGATTGTCTGTCCCCGCAATGTCTTCTCACTGACGTCGAGGATGCCAACTGGTTGTTCTTTATATCTCAAGCTTGGGCCTACTGCTATCTCCGAATGATCGACTACGTGACTTGGGTCGGTCACGTACCTTCTCAGTTGTGAGACATGGAATACGTCATGCACTCCCTCTAAGAATGGAGGTAATGCAAGACGATAAGCCACCTCACCAACGCGCTCTAGAATGTCAAATGGCCCAATATACCTTGGGCTCAACTTGCCTCTGCTCCCGAATCTGATAGTACCACGAGTGGGCAAAATCCTCAAGAACACATGCTCTCCTTCTTTAAACTCTAGGGGACGTCTGTGCGTATCTGCCCAATATTTCTGTCTGTCCTGAGCTGCTCGTAGATGATTCTGAATCTGTTTTACCTTCTCCACTGTCTGCGTTACCAATTCTGGACCCAGTATTTGACGTTCACCAACGTCACTCCAACATATAGGCGATCTGCACTTCCTTCCGTATAATGCCTCGAATGGTGCCATCTGAATGCTGGCCTGATAACTGTTATTGTAGGAGAACTCCACCAAGTGCAAATGATCTTCCTAAGATCCTCCAAAGTCTAGCATACATGATCGCAACATGTCCTCCAAGATCTGAATGGTGCGCTCCGATTGGCCATCTGTCTGCGGGTGGTAAGCCGTGCTGAATTTGAGTCTGGTGCCCAGACTCTCTTGCATGCTTCTCCAGAAATGTGATATAAATCTCGAATCTCGATCCGATACAATACTAACCGGCACTCCATGTAATTTGACGATTTATTGCATATACATGTCGGCTAGTACCTCTGTGGACTGTCCAACTCTAAATGGCAAGAAATATACCGATTTAGTGAGTCGATCCACTATAACCCATACTGCGTCTCTTCCGGTGGGGCTCCTTGGAAATCCGGTGACAAAATCCATCGTGATATGCTCCCACTTCCATTCTGGTATAGGAAACGGTTGTAACATACCTGCAGTCCTCTGATGCTCGGCCTTTACTTGCTGGCAGAATAAGCATTTAGCCATAAATCTTGCAATCTCCCTTTTTATTCCATGCCACCAGTAATACTGCCTCAAGTCTCGATACATCTTGGTTCCTCCTGGGTGAACAAAGTACATAGAGCTATGTGCTTCCGTCATCAACTCCTGCCTCAATTCTCCATTTGGAACGTACAGGCGATTTCTAAACCTCAATGTCCCGTCTTCGTGTATGCGAAGTCCTGTCTGCATGCCTGCTTCCGTCCTCTCTTTCAGTCTTCAAAATCTAGCATCGGTGGGCAACGCCTCTTTAATCTTCTCCACGAATGATGACTTAACTTCAAGATTAGCCATCAAGCCATTCTGTCCTGGTAAGACAACCTCTATCTGAAGCTCCTGTAGATCTCTCAATAACTCGGGCTGCATCGTCAAGAAATAAGCCGTAGGCTTCCTGCTCAGTGCGTCTGCTACAACATTCTCCTTTCCCGGATGATACTGCAGATCTATGTCAAAATCTACCATCAATTCCAGCCAACGCCTCTACCTCATGTTAAGCTCCTTCTGAGTATATACATACTTCAGACTTTTGTGATCTGTAAAGATGTCTACTTTCTCCCCATAAAGGTAGTGCCTCCAAATTCAATGCAAATATAACTGCTGCTAACTCCAGATCGTGTGTTGGATAGTTCTTCTCGTGGACCTTCAACTGTCTTGATGCATAAGCAATAACTTTGCCATGTTGCATTAAAACACATCCTAGTCCACTACCTGATGCATCACTGTAAACAACAAAACCTCCTGAGCCTGAAGGAAGAGTCAAGACCGGTGCTGTTGTTAATCTTCTCTTCAATTCTTTGAAGGCCTTCTGGCAGTCTTCTGTCCATATAAACTCCTGGTCTTTGCGTGTCAGCTTCGTCATCGGTTCTGCAACCCTTGAGAAATTTTCTACGAACCTTCGGTAATATCCCGCGAGTCCGAGAAAACTTCTCACCTCTGCAACTGATGTGGGTGTAGGCCAAGTCTCTATTGCCGCAACTTTCTCTGGATCTACTGAAAGTCCTTCTCCTGAGATGATATGTCCCAAGAAAGGCATTTTGTCCATACAGAACTCATACTTACTGAGTTTAGCATATAACTTCTCCTGCCTCAAGGTCTCTAACACGATTCTGAGATGCTCCTCGTGCTCTTTATGGCTCTTGGAATATATGAGAATGTCATCAATGAACACAACCACAAATTTATCCAAAAACTGATGAAAGACTCTGTTCATTAAACTCATAAACACTGCTGGTGCATTGGTTAAACCAAACGACATTACCAAGAACTCATAATGTCCATACTTGGTCCTGAAAGCTGTCTTCGGGATGTCTTCCTTCCTTACTTTGATCTGATGATAGCCGGATCGAAGGTCAATCTTCGAGAATACCCTTGCACCACTCAATTGATCGAATAGATCATCAATGTGTGGTAAGGGATACTTGTTCTTGATGGTCACAGCATTTAGTGCCCTGTAGTCAATGCATAACCGTACTGTTCCATCCTTCTTTGGCACAAATAATATGGGTGCTCCCCAAGGTGAAACACTGGGCCGAATGAAGCCCTTCTCCAGAAGATTGTCAACCTGTTCTTTCAACTCCACTAACTCCTTAGGTGCTAGCCGATATACTGATAAAGTGATAGGCTCTGCTCCTGGAGTTAAGTCTATTGTGAATTCTATTTCCCGATCAGGCGATAAACCTGGAAGATCAGCAGGAAATACATCAACAAATTCTGATATGACTCTTGGGTAACCTGTCTTCCCTTCTACAGATAGTACCCTAAGAGTAGGCTGAACTCCTTGTTCTACTACTCCTCGAAGAAACTCGAATTCTGGATGTCCAGGCGGTCTAAATATAACCTTTCAAAGCCGACAATCAAGAGTCGCATGATACTGACTTAACCAGTCCATACCAAGTACAACATCATAATCCGGTATAGAAAATATCAAAAATTGAGCTCGCATCTCCCTTCCACAAACTACTACAGAACATGATCTACAGACGTCACTAACCGAAATAATTCTACCTCCCGTAAGAATTTTCTTCATCTTCGGAAAGGGTGCGGTAGCTACTCTATAGGTGGCTACAAAGCTAGCTGCTATAAATGAATACGATGCTCCAGAATCAAATAATGCGACAGCTGGTAATGAAGCTACTAATATAGTACCTGCGATGACCTCGCCCGCAGTAGCTTCCTCCTCAACAGCTAATGTGAGTGCCTGGCCTCAACCCTGAGCTGGACCTCTCTGCTGCTGCTGCTGCTGAAATAGGGCTGCCTGTGCTGCCAGTGGTGGTCTCTGCTGGTAGCCCCCTGTAGCTGGTGGTCTAACTCCTCCAGCTCCTGTCTACTGTGCTCCTACTGCTGGATAAGATGGTCGTGGTGCAGGCAAGGCTAGTCTCGGTACTCCCTCTCTATGTTTAGTGCAGTCTCTGGATAGATGCTGGTCTGATCCGCAAAGCAGGCATAGTCCCAACTTACGCCTGCACTCTCTCTCAATGTGTCCTACCTTGCCGCAGTGGTGACAGGTATGAAGAGATATGGCCCTGTGTGTTGTTCTCTCCGGTATACTCCTCTGGAATCGTTTTGCAGAATCTCCAGGTGCTGTCTTGGATAGTGCTGATGTGGTTGGCCTCTTCAGATTCGACTCTCTTCTAGTGACGCGCTCCATGCATCGTGCTGCTGCAAGGACATCGGTATAAGAGGTAAGTACGACCGAGCCAATCAATCTCTGAAGCTCAAACTTTATTCCATCAAAGAACTTTTCAGCTTTCTCTTCCTCTGTTGAGATCAATGTTGGAGCGAAGTGACTTAGGCGAATGAATTTTGCGTTGTATTCCTCCACTGTCATACTGCCTTGGATAAGGCGGTTGAACTTGTCTCTGAGCTCTGATCGTGCAACTGCTGGAATGTACATCTCCTGGAAGAGTCTGGAGAACTCTTCCCATGTGACTCGGTCCTGTCCGAGCCTCCTTTCTTCAGCTAGCCACCAGTGATGCGCATTTTTAGTTAACTGCATTCTGACTGCAGTCATCCACTTCTCTCTCAAAAGTTCAGCGGCTTCCAACTGATGCTGAATGCTAGTGAGCCATTCATGAACTTCTGTTGGCCCTTCTTTACTAGAAAATGTGCGAGGCTTGAGAAGACAAAAATCAGTGATAGATCCCGTCGTTGTTCGCCTCGTTGGTGGATTTGCCTGCTCCAATACGGATACCAGGCTGGTTCTCAGATACTCGGCCTCCTGCCGATGGGCCTCTTGCTGAATCTGTTGCTGTGCTTGCATCATGGCATACATCATCTGGAACATCTGTTGCCCGTCCATGGCTTGTCCGGGCGGAAAAACTGGCATCTGGGGAGTGAACTGTGGTGGAGGTGGGATGTCATCTCTCCGAAACCTTGGATTAGGCTGACCGGTCTGATCGCTCTGCGATGCTTGTCCTCCATCCCCTGGGGTCACTCCATCTGTATATGTAACCACAACATCGTATGGTGTATCCAAAGGAATCTCGTCTCCGTTCCTGGGATCCATTACTCTGCAATCAAAAGATAAACTGTAAGAACGCTCAGAGGAATCAAACAGGATACAAATTAAGTGATAATTTCGAGTTCGGTATAGAGTTCAATAATAGTTTAAATAATGGATGAGATCCTATAACTTATCCTATTCTTAGGGCAGGCTGGTTCGGTCCCTAAGTTAAAACCGAACAATTTAGTCGTAGACCTGCATGGGCCACCACAAAAACTATGTCATACCCCAGTCCCAAAATACCGAGGGATTAGATACGTGGCAATGGCCAGCAGTACGCACCGATGGACAAACCCAATTTAATGGATCCATCAGGGCATACTTAAGCTATAAAATCAAGTCTACGACCATCATGGCACAACTAATCTCATCCACACAAGATATAAAATATGTTCCACAGAATAAATAAGGAATATAAATCATCAGCTAGTCTCATAAAGTACTTCGGGGAACAACCCGATAAATATCTGATACAATGGTTCAACAGACCAGAAATAAATGACTGAAATAAATAAATAAATACTGAGCATGATCATGGATGCTCAGAAAAAGTCTTCGGCCAACACCTCATCCTCGGATGGCGGTACAGCTCCTGGATCAGCTCCTGCTCTGGTCCCGTATACCTCGGGATAGATCTCGTCCTCAAATCCTGGGGACATAATCCGGATCCAGGTCCTCAGGGGACATAGCAAGGTACAAGAAAGCTTGTGCCAAAATAAATGCAGTGCAAAAAATAAATGGAATAAATAGGGCGAGTAAGTAACCATCTAAGTGAAATGCAAGTGAGAGCAGCACGAGTACGCAGGCTGAGCCACTACAAGCTCTGTGTCGGGGAGCCGATAGCGGTGATAACACGTAATGTGCCTAGCTCTGCTACGAGAGTCTACGGCCTCACAATAGTAGTAGATATATATATAAAATAGCCTGTAGCCTGTGTGTCTCTCCCCACCCCATGTAACCACGCATATCATGACCATAACGTCTCATGTCCATGTCAAGCGGGATCATCACTAATACAACAAGTCATATGTATCTATGAATATAGTATCTCTGTCAAGTCCTGTATCCTATACAGAATCATCACGAATATCTTGGGAATATCCTTTCTCATGAACAGTGTCAAGTGTCCTGGGTCGTATGGTACTTGATAAGACAAGTACGAGAATATAAGTGTCACGCATGTCCATCTCTAAATGAAAGTACCCAACACTGCGTACAGTGTTGGCACCCGACTAATAGTTGGACGCTAAGTACGTCACACGGTCCTAGGTTGAGCATGCACAGCAATATAAATAAAGTAAGGAAAATATATAACAATACTGCAGAGTTTGGCAAGGTACACTTGCCTGATGTTTGAATATCCACACTCGTCCTGGTATCAGTGGATCCTGTGGGTACTCCTCCAAAAGCTGTAATAAACATCACCAACCGTCTCAGAAGATGTCAAATATCTAGAAATGCCTATCCTTATGTCCAATTTGGACACAGGGGCAAAAAGGACATTTTCGGGCCAAAGCGGATTCCATATGTGGGCCACTTTGCACCGAAAAGCGGGTCAGGGTCAAAGGTCTCCAAATTCATCAAACTTAGTGTCTACAAGTCAGGAATGATGATACGAACTCAACGGAACTTCCAGAATTGGATTCCGATGAACCGATCACAAAATTGCCTGTCAAGTGGAGCTTGTAGGGCCCACAATACGCGATTTTGTCAACGTTCTTAGAATCGGACCAAACTTGGGTCACAGGACCAGCGTATCGCTACGAGTTCGATGGCGCAAGTTTCGTCTCGATCCGACGTGTGTACATAAAGTTACAGCGTGTTCCAGAATGGACGGATACGGGGCGTTGTCGGCGGATACGCGTTGATTCCGGTGTGCACGCACATCCGAATCGACTTCTGCGAAATCCTACACGTCCGTATAAACGTCGCGCACGTTTTGGTAAAGATCGCGTGCGACCAAGTCGTCCCGTTTGGCGGGACGCACTCAGTTCCGGGGTGAAACAGGGCGTTATTTTTTCTGTTTTTGGATCGCGGTGTGCGATCACCACAGGATGCGATACACCGAGCGGGTTGTACGGGCACCGAGAGGGTTATACAGTCTACGCGTAGAAACTGACGAAAACGAAAATGGAGTTACTAGGCGAGAGAAAACGATACCTGAATAGGGCTCCGTGAACGTTGAATTTTACGTGTCCGAGAGTCAACTTCGTGTCCTGGGACCGAGTTGCTGTGTCCTGGCGTCCAAACTTGGGTTCGGGGTGCAGCCGGAGAACTGTCGGAGGGTAGCTGCTCTGGTCGGCGAGGGGCGGCTCGTCGGCGAGAGCGGAGGGGAACGTCGGCCGGTCGGGGTGCGGGGTCGGCCTGGAGGAGGTTGCACAGCCGACTGTGCTTGGGGTCGCTGCACCGAGGGTCGGGGCTTGCGCTGGCCGGAGCGGGGCTCGGTCAGTCGGCGGATATCGCGGTGTCGGCGGAGCAGTGAGCTCGGCGGGGCTGGGTCGACGACCGCGGGTCGCTGGGCGACAGCGATGGGAGGCGTCGGTGTCAAGGGTGCAGGGGCTGGCGGTCTCGGCATCGAGCGGGCGGCGAGGGGATGAGATGAGGGTCTCGGCGGCAGAGGTGAAGAAGACGGCGGGGGTGATTAGGGCTACACGGATCCCGAGGGGCTTTATACGGCACCGCCGGGTCGGAACAGTGTTTTCGACCCGGTTTGGGGATTTAGGGTTCGGGTTGAGCGGATCTCAGGTTGGACAGACCCAATCCGACCCGGGTTGGTTCAAGTTTGGGTTTGGTTTAATTATCTAATAGTTTTAAGGCTTAAAACGCTACTCCGGAGTCCAATAAATTCACCGAAAAATACCACATGTCTGGTTTTCCATTTTACACCATAAAATCTTATTTCCATCTTATTTTAACACTAGTAAACTGCATTTAAAAATTCTTAACTCCCAATTACCTTGGTTTGTCTTCCAGAAAATATCGAAAATATATAAAAATTATTCTGAAAAAATAGGGTGTTTATAAAACTCCAATATATGGAAAACATATACACACGTACGCTATACATGAATATCTAGTCCAGAATGGTAATATACTGTCATAACAAGTCACACACAATCTATATCTCATCCACAGCACAAATAATAGATAAATGGAAATCAATAACTGAATATCAAATAAGCAGTCTCAAATAAGAAATCTCAAAGTGTAATAGTCGGGTGGAAACAAATCCACTGCAAATCGACTAAACCAAAACTACTAAAGAGAGAAGATAATAAACTCTAATATCAGAATAATTTCTCGAAGAGAATAGCAACTAGAATCTCTAAACAGCTGCAATAAATCACATATAATCCGAAGGTAAGACCTCCTCAGTCTGATAGGTAGCGTCAGGTCCAGGTCCATACTCCTATGGGTACTCCTGCTAATCTATATCTGGAAAGGTACTAGGTCCTCAGAGGGACGTAACAAGATACATATAAATATGCCAATAAAGTACTGAAATGTAAACATCCAGTGGGGTCGCCTAACCGTCTAAGTGAATGTAGTTTGAAAATAACTTTCCACCAAGTGGGCTATCTGGCTAAAATGGGATTGGCATGGTTCTCTTGGAGATCCAGGGGCCTACAAAGCATGTCGTCTTTTGAACGGCAGAGGCCGCCTGATAATATATAGTATATAGTGGTCATCATGACCACGTATCTCCGGCAGAGCGTACGGGTTACAAGGAAAAAGTGCAAAGGAGCCCAAATGCCTTACTTGTTGTTCTCCCCACCCCATGCTCTAAGCATGTCATGTCCATGACACGATAAACCTCAATAACTACCAGGTCTACTAGCATGCAAAGTTTCTATCGGCAGTTATCCCTATCCGTCGCACGACCTATACGTACCAGTAGCCAGCCGAGTACGCAAGTCCATGTCCTATATGTGACTCACACTCGTGTAAGAATAGTGTCATGGCCAATGAAACATAAATGCCTCATGAAGATGGGGTAGTCTAATAAAGTAGGTCCAATGCATATACATAAATAAAAATATAGTACGACGACACCGTCGTTGCACCCAAGTTTTCTAGGACGCACAATTTATATAACAGTTAAAATAAATGAACTAAAATAAGTAGAAATAAATATGCATGCCTCATATGGAATGTAAATACAGTACAATGGTAAGATATACTTGCCTGGCAAGAAATCTGTAAAGTGTAAGCGTCCAATGTCAATGACACGAGATCTGTAACTAATGGTCTCCGTACAAACATCTCTGGATGCTGAAATAGACATCACCAACATTTTTGGAATAAGCAAAATAGCTAAAAAGCACTTCCCTTTCGTCCAATTTGGACACAGGGGCAAAACGGTAATTTCGGATAAAAGTGGGGTCCACGTGTGGCCCATTTTGTACCGAAAAGTGTGCCAAGGGTAAAAGTCTCTAAATAAAACAAATTATAGGTCAAACAAACTTTAGATATCAATACGAACTAAACGGTATGTCCAAATGTGGATTCTGATGGGCCGAACACAATTTCGTCCAAAAAGTCAACCGTAGGGCCCGCCAATTGGCGACTTGGTCAACTATCTCCGAATTACGTGAAAATTGGGTCATAGGACCAGCGCGTTACCACGAGTCCCGTGGCATAAGTTTCGTCATAATCCGACGAGCGTACACAAAATGTCGTAACTTTTACAAAAGTTGCAACGCGGGGTTTGTCCACGGATACGGGCAAATTTTGGCTCGCACACGCGTCTGAATCAGTTTTCGCAAACTTTTACATGTCCGGTTACGTTGCGTGCACCGTTTGGTAAACTTGGTACGTAGCGGGACGGTCCCATTTGGCGGGACGCGCTCCGTTTCACAACTTTTAAAATTCTGGAAAAAGTGTGTTTACGGGATTTTCCAACGAATTTAATTCTACATAAAGCAGTTAATAATCTAGGGTTATTTAACAGAAATTAAACTAGGTCAAGTGGTCTACGCATACCAAAAAGAATCATCGAATTCGGATCTCTGTGGTGGGAGATACGAATTCGGGAACATAGGTGATCACGGCAGTTTTCTGCGATCCCAGAAATTAATCTTTTTCTGCCAACTTTGACGCTATTTTTGCCTATGGTTACGCGTTGTTCGAGGTCTACTAATATATAGATATGTAAGAGGGTTAAGGGGTGAGCGTACCGCTGAAGACGGGATGGCGTTTGGTTGAGCGAGGCGATAGAAAACAACTCTGGAACACAGGTACCTTGTTGCAAAAATCTGTAGTACGCGGGATACGCGGGGTCGCGATCATCGAGATTGGTTTGGACGGCCTAGCATGGTTCTCCGGCTGCGGTGGCGGCACTTCTTAAGTCTAGATGGGAAAAGGAAGAGTTTAGGGTGATCTAGGGATAGGGTTTTGGTTAAAAATTGAATATATATATATAGGATATATAAGAGAGATGGTTGGTGGAGGTTCGGTCAATAAGCCGCGGGGGTGTATGGTTGTTGTTGCTTTGTTGAAAGGGGGAATGTGTAGTTTGCTGTTTGCTATACGCATGGGGTGCGGGTGTAAACCCCCTGAATTTCCAAATTATTAAATCTTGGATTTTTCCAATTTTCTGGAATTTTCTGTGAATTTTCTGTAATTAAAATCAAGGTTTTTGATTAATAAATGATTTTTAATTGGCAATAAATAATATTAAAATATCATGAAAATAATATTTTTGGGTGTAAAATAGAAAACTGGACTTAGGGCAATTTTTCTGGAATTTATCGGACCCCGGACCTATTTTTAAATACCTAAAAACTATTTATTTAATTATTATTTATTTATTAATTAATTTACTGATTATTTAATTATTTATTTATTATTACTATTTATTTTATTTTAATTTTTATTTGCTTTTGGGCCCGGCCCGGCCCAGTGGGCCGAGCCCGTTAACCCAGCCCAACCCTCAAACCCTAGCGGGTCGGGCGGGTCGGCCGGACCCGGATCCGCGCCCGACCCGGAACCCTCACCCCTGTACCCAGTCCCCCGACGACCCGAGAAACGCGCCGCCCGCCGCGTTCTCCGGCGACGTGGCCGGAGAACCCCCCCCCACGTCCGCCTCCCCTCCGTTTCTCCCGCCCACGACCTCCCCGCAGTCCCCGGCACCTCCTCCCCCGACCGGCCCTATAAATCCCCCTCCCTTTCATCTCCGCCTCATCCTCCCCTTCCCGTAACCCTAACCCTAGCTTCCGGCGACCTAATTCCGGCTACCCCCGACCTCGCCGACCTCGGCTCCGGCCGCCCCTGCACCGTCCTCCTCCCCGCCGAGACCTCCAGCGCAGCCCAGCTCCTCCAGCGCTGCCGGCTGCCTTCTCCCCGTCCTCTTCTTTCTCCGCCTCTCTCAGCCGCTGCTGCCGCCCCTTCGCCTGGGCCGCCGCAGCCCCGAGGCCCGACGCCGCCGGCCGCCTGCACTGAACCGCGCCGCCCTCTCCGGCAAGGACTCGACACAGCAGGACACAGCAGGACACAGAAACCCTAAAACCTAGGGTGGACACAAGGACACAAGACTCGACTCAGGACACGAGGACACAAGACTCGACTCAGGACACGAGGACACAGAACTTCTCGGGTTTTCAGACCCACTTCAGGTAACTGTATCTTTTGATTCGTAGCTCCGTTTTCGATTCCGCAAATTGCGTTGCGAAGCCTGTACGACCCTCTCGGTGTCCGGATAAACTGTTCGTGGCACCGCGTCCTGTGGTGATCGCACACCGCGATCCAAAAACAGGAAAAACCAGACCCTGTTTCACCCCGGAACTGAGTCCGCCCCGCCAAACGGGACGACTTGGTCGTGCACGGTCTTCACAGATACGTGCGCAGCGTCGATACGGACGTGTGAGTTTTCGCGGAAGCTGATTCGGGTGTGCGTGCACACCGGAATCAACGCGTATCCGCGGACATCGCTCCGTATCCGCCTTTTCGGCAATTCGCCCTAACTTCGTGCACACTCGTCAGATCGAGACGAAACTTGCTCCATCGGACTCGTAGCAATACGCTGGTCCTGTGGGTCAAGTTTGGTTTAATTCTGAGAACGTTGACGAAATCGCGTGTCGTGGGCCCCACAGGCCCCGCTCGACGGGCAATTTTGTGTTCGGCTCATCGAAATCCAAATCTGGAAGTCCCGTTGGGTTCGTATCAGCGTTCCTGACCTGTTGGCACTAAGTTTGGTGAATTTGGAGACCGTTGACCTGGACACGTTTTTCGGTGCAAAGCGGGCCCACCGGCGGACCCCGTTTTGGCCCGAAATTACCGTTTTTTTTCCTTGTCTCCAAATTGGACCCAAGGACAGGCGTTTCTAGCTATTTGACATCTTCTGAGCATGATGGTAATGTCTGTTTCAGTTTTTGGACTCACCTCTGGACATTTCTCCCAAGAACCTAATTAAACAGATCCAAACAACAGGCAAGTACCTGCACTTCAAGTTAATCTTTATATTGTGATAATTAAATTCCCTGCTCTACTAGTACTCTTGCTGATTAAACGTAGTGTTAGAATACTATATTTCATGTCTTGAATATTTGGAATTCATGTCTTGTTTCTCATGTCGGGTGGGAGAATACTGAAAGGCATGTAGTTTACCCTTCCCCTTGTCGTGAATAATAGCTGTTGGTACACGACTGTCCATCAGCCGGATCTCGATTATTCGTGAATAATAGCCGTTTATGACGGCCGGATTAGCCTTATAAACCCCTACATGCCAACTAAGTATTCTAAAAACAAACACAAGTTTTATACAGATAGTTCTAGTCATGTTATGTTTCTTGCTGATTGTAGTAGTTTCATTTCCTGCTCATTTACTTCTATTTTCTCATATTCCTGATTATAGCGTTGACTCTGAGATATTAACTTTCCTTTATGCAATTCCCTTAACATGATATTCAATGTTTAATTGTCATAATATTTAGTTTAATATTGTTGTGCACTGGGTACTTTGCTCCTTTCCTGACTGGATCTGTTGATTTAGGCGATGATGAGGACCTTGCCCCTACCTATTATGGTCCTTATGAGGGTACAGATGATACTTATGAGGAGCCAGAACCCACCCAGGAGACCCCTGCTGCTGAGTAGCTTTTAGTAGCTATCTTTTATTTCTGTTCTTATCTTATTTATCGGGTTTGTCCCCGATTTCATTTGAAATTCCTGTATTAAACATTTGAATTGTTGTCACATTCATTCCAGTTACATAATTTAAGTTTCTATTCTCATTATTAACTTGCCTATGTTAAATTGTGAATGAGTTAGACTAGTTAGATGGATTGACCTAGACAGCGTACTACCGCCGACTCTGCGGCGTAGGCTGGACGTACCCACGCACTCGTGCCCGAACTTCCGGGTGCGGGTCGTGACACGTTTTTATGGTGGCCCATGCAGGTCTATCCTTAAATAGGGTAATACCCTAGGACAGGGTATGGAATAAAATTTAGGATTCTAGGAAAAGCTCATTCACAGTATAGCGTCCTTATTTCAATTCTTGATATCATTGCTGCTCAATTTTTCTATCGCCTTTGATTTCCAAGTATTCTATTCTGATCTTCCTATCCCTTAATCTTTCAGAATGGTCCAGACCAGGAACACAGTAGGAGGCACATCAGAACCAGCTGAGCCGAATGTGCCCGAGACTCTTGCACTCCCGCCGCCCCCATCTGTTCCGGCAGTTACCTTAGATGGGGCACAGCTAATAGGAGTATTCCAGGGATTAGTGGAATCCCAGAAGGAACAGACGGCACTTCTGCGGACCAGCCTCTCAGAAGCTCTTAAACCCCAGGAGTCGTCACTCAAGAGGCCAGGGAGTGCTAAAGACTTCAAGAACCTTAGGCCTCTGGAATTTTATGGAACTGAGGGCATTCTCTACGCTGATGAGTGGATAGAGAATGTCGAGAGACTCCTGAAGACTGCTCGGGTTCCCGATGATCTCAAAGTGGAATCCGCTAGCCTGCAACTGTTCGATATTGCTCGAACCTGGTTCAGAGATGAACCCCAACTATCTGCTCCCGACGTCACCTGGGAGGACTTCAAGAGGCTATTCAAGGAGAAATTTTATCCCGAAGTGGCTCGGGAAGCTCTCGAAAGCCAATTCGAGAGACTGGAACAAGGTAACATGACTGTTGATGAATATACTGCTGAATTTAGCAGGTTAAGCCACTTTGCGGAGTACATGGTTCGTACCCCGGAGGACAGAGCCCGAAGATTCAAGAAGGGGCTATCTCCGGATATCCGCCTTGCTGTCACCACCAGCCGAGCTCGCACCTATGAAGAAATCCTGAGCGTGGCACAAGGAGTCGAGAGAGACATGGGGCACAAACTTAAGCGAGAAAGAGATACCGGAAATGCGGGACCCAACAAACGCCCTTTTCAACAACAACAACAGCAGAGGGCTCCGCAGCAAAATCAGCGTCCTCCCCCTCGAGCTCCAGCACCCCAGGCTCAAGGACAGAACCAACGAGCTCCCCCTTGCAACTATTGCCAAAAACCAGGCCACACTTGGCAAGACTGCAGAAAGAGGCTAGGTGCTTGCCTCTATTGTGGTTCCCCAGCACATCAATTGAGGGACTGTCCTGTTGCTCAAGGACGTCCAGCTGCACCAAAGGCTCCAGTCCAGGCCAGGCCCCCAGCAGCACCACAAAGGGGACCCCCGCTTCCAACTCAACAACAACGCTTTGCTCAGCACCAGCAGCAACAGAGGGGTGCACCGCAGCAAGGCCGTGCTTATGCAATGACTCTGGAAGAAGCTGAGGCCACAGCGGACGTGATCACAGGTTCCGTGCTTATAAATTCAATACCAGCTATTACTTTATTTGACTCTGGAGCTTCACATTCATTCATGTCAGTAGAATTTCTTATGAAGCATAGTTTAACCACTAAACCCCTTAGGAATTGTTATAAGATCATTACCGGTGGAGGAATCATTCCGGTTAGTGATGCTTGTAACAATTGTCCTATCACATTATGTGGAAGAGAACTGTATGCTAGACTACTTGTAATGCCAGTGCCCAGTTTTGACATTATACTGGGTATGGATTGGTTAAGTCAACATCATGCCACAATAGACTGTCACAGGGGCAGTGTAATCTTCAGACCCCCTGGCCAGCCAGAATTTGAATTTGCTAGAGGTTCTAGAGAAATGGGTAATAACAAAATTTGTGGAGCCCTAGTAACAGAAGAACTGCCACCTATCATATCTGAATACCTTGATGTCTTCCCTGAGGACCTCCCAGGCTTACCCCCAGACCGAGAAGTTGAATTCTCCATTGACTTAGTGCCAGGAGCAGCACCAGTATCTCAGAATCCCTACAGAATCAACAAGAATGAGATAATAGAACTTAATGAACAAATCAAGGAGCTAGAAGACAAAGGGTTCATTAGGTCTAGTGTCTCACCCTGGGGAGCCCCAATACTTTTTGTGCCCAAGAAGGACGGAACATCCAGAATGTGTATTGACTATAGGGCCTTAAATGCCTTAACAATTAAGAATAAGTATCCCCTGCCCAGGATAGATGACTTATTTGATCAGTTGAGTGGAGCTCGGGTGTTTTCAAAGATTGATTTGAGGTCTGGTTACCACCAAGTAAGGGTGAGAAAGGAAGACATTCCTAAAACTGCTTTCAATACCCGGAACGGACATTACGAATTCTTAGTGATGCCGTTCGGGTTGACGAATGCTCCAGCAGTTTTTATGAACTTAATGAACAGAGTTTTCCAGCCATACCTAGACAAATTTGTAGTGGTCTTCATTGATGATATTTTGATCTACTCCAAGACCCCCGAGGAACATGAAGAACATTTGAGGCTGGTATTAGAGACTTTGAGGAAGGAAAAACTTTATGGAAAATTATCCAAATGTGCTTTCTTTCTAGACAAAATAGAATTCTTGGGACATGTTGTGACTGGAGATGGAATAGCAGTAGACCCTAAGAAGATAGCTGCAGTAGAATCCTGGCCCACTCCAGACTCTGTAGCTGAGATTAGAAGTTTCCTGGGACTAGCTGGTTACTATCGGAAGTTTGTGAAGGACTTTGCTAGGATTGCTGAACCCATGACAAAGTTAACAAGGAAGGATGAAGAGTTCACCTGGACTGAAGAATGTCAGCATGCTTTTGAGGAATTGAAGAAAAGGCTGACTACTGCTCCTATCCTGACCTTACCCTCTGGAACCGGAGGTTTCGCTATTTATAGTGATGCTTCTGGAAAAGGTCTAGGTTGTGTACTGGAGCAGAATAAGAAAGTAATAGCATATGCCTCTAGACAGCTTCGACCACATGAAAAGAATTATCCAACCCATGATTTAGAATTGGCAGCTGTCATTTTTGCTCTTAAACTTTGGAAGCATTACCTTTATGGAGAAAGGGTGGAAATATTTACAGATCATAAAAGCCTAAAATATATCTTCACCCAGAAAGAGCTAAACATGAGGCAAAGAAGGTGGCTGGAACTAATGAAAGACTTTGATATCACTCTTCAATATCACCCTGGGAAGGCAAATGTAGTTGCTGATGCTCTAAGCAGGTATCCTATGGCGATGTACTTGACTATGGACAGACACCTGCTGGAGGACTTGGAAAGTCTGGGTATTGAAGTAATTATCCCAGGAAAAGAAGGCCAAATGATGAACTTGCAGATTCAGTCTACTCTAATGGACAAGATCAAGGAGACTCAGTTTCAAGACGAAGGCCTGCGAAGCCTTCGAGGTCAAGTACAAGCTGGATTAGTAGAAGAGTTCAGAATTCATGAAGATGGATCGCTGAGGCATGGCGATAGATTATGTGTACCTCAAAGAGACATAAGAGAAGAAGTTATGCAAGAGGCGCACAGATCGCAGTACTCTATACATCCAGGAGCCAACAAGATGTATAAGGACCTGAGGACGCATGTTTGGTGGCATGGCATGAAAAGAGAAGTAGCCAGGTTCGTATCTCGTTGTTTAGTGTGCCAGCAAGTTAAGGCTGAAAGACAACGACCTGGAGGATTGCTTCAACCACTACCCATTCCGGAGTGGAAGTGGGAACATATCACAATGGATTTTGTTTCCGGTCTTCCAAGAACACCTAGTGGTAAGGATGCAATCTGGGTGATAGTAGATCGACTGACCAAGTCTGCACATTTTCTACCTTTCAAAGTAGGGCTATCTACAGAGAAGCTGGCAGAGTTATATATCAGACATATTGTTAGGCTGCATGGAGTTCCAGTAAGCATTGTCTCCGACAGAGATTCAAGGTTCACCTCTCACTTCTGGAAGAGCTTACAGGCCAGCTTGGGGACTCAACTCAAATTCAGCACAGCTTATCATCCCCAAACCGATGGACAATCGGAACGTACCATCCAGACACTTGAAGATATGCTCCGTACATGTGTTCTGGATTTTGGAGGATCCTGGGAAGACTATTTACATCTGGTAGAATTCTCTTATAATAACAGCTACCAAGCCAGTATCGAGATGACTCCATTTGAAGCCCTGTATGGCCGAAGATGTCGTACCCCGCTATCATGGGATGACGTTGGAGAAAGAGCCCTACTGGGACCAGAGATGGTGATCGATTCAGCTGAGAAGGTAAAACAGATAAGGGATAGACTTCGAGTGGCTCAAGACAGGCAACGACATTGGGCAAATAGCCACCGAAGGCCCTTAGAATTTGAGGTTGGAGAGCTGGTGTTCTTAAGGATTTCCCCGACACGTGGCACCATTAGGTTCGGAAGGAGTGGAAAACTCAGCCCAAGATTCATCGGACCTTTTGGCATACAGGAGAAAATCGGAGAAGTGGCATACCGACTGGCATTGCCACCCTCTCTGGATGGAGTCCATAACGTCTTCCACGTGTCGCAGCTGAGGAAGTATGTGTCAGACCCCAGCCACATTTTGGATCACTCAGAGCTCGAAGTAGGCCCAAGTTTGACTTACCAAGAGCAACCCGTGGAGATCCTGGATCGCTCGGAGAAAGTCCTACGGAACCAAGTTATCTCCCTGGTTCGCGTAGCTTGGAAGCACCATTCCCCCGGCGAATCCACCTGGGAGCGAGAAGACGAGATTAGAGAACGATACCCCTATCTTTTTGAACCCTGAGGTGTATTTTATTCCTCGGCCTTTTCTTTTCGTGCCTTGTTATTCTTAAATTTCGAGGACGAAATTTTTGTAAGTTGGGTAGGTTGTAAACCCCCTGAATTTCCAAATTATTAAATCTTGGATTTTTCCAATTTTCTGGAATTTTCTGTGAATTTTCTGTAATTAAAATCAAGGTTTTTGATTAATAAATGATTTTTAATTGGCAATAAATAATATTAAAATATCATGAAAATAATATTTTTGGGTGTAAAATAGAAAACTGGACTTAGGGCAATTTTTCTGGAATTTATCGGACCCCGGACCTATTTTTAAATACCTAAAACCTATTTATTTAATTATTATTTATTTATTAATTAATTTACTGATTATTTAATTATTTATTTATTATTACTATTTATTTTATTTTAATTTTTATTTGCTTTTGGGCCCGACCCGGCCCAGTGGGCCGAGCCCGTTAACCCAGCCCAACCCTCAAACCCTAGCGGGTCGGGCGGGTCGGCCGGACCCGGATCCGCGCCCGACCCGGAACCCTCACCCCTGTACCCAGTCCCCCGACGACCCGAGAAACGCGCCGCCCGCCGCGTTCTCCGGCGACGTGGCCGGAGAACCCCCCCACGTCCGCCTCCCCTCCGTTTCTCCCGCCCACGACCTCCCCGCAGTCCCCGGCACCTCCTCCCCCGACCGGCCCTATAAATCCCCCTCCCTTTCATCTCCGCCTCATCCTCCCCTTCCCGTAACCCTAACCCTAGCTTCCGGCGACCTAATTCCGGCTACCCCCGACCTCGCCGACCTCGGCTCCGGCCGCCCCTGCACCGTCCTCCTCCCCGCCGAGACCTCCAGCGCAGCCCAGCTCCTCCAGCGCTACCGGCTGCCTTCTCCCCGTCCTCTTCTTTCTCCGCCTCTCTCAGCCGCTGCTGCCGCCCCTTCGCCTGGGCCGCCGCAGCCCCGAGGCCCGACGCCGCCGGCCGCCTGCACTGAACCGCGCCGCCCTCTCCGGCAAGGACTCGACACAGCAGGACACAGCAGGACACAGAAACCCTAAAACCTAGGGTGGACACAAGGACACAAGACTCGACTCAGGACACGAGGACACAAGACTCGACTCAGGACACGAGGACACAGAACTTCTCGGGTTTTCAGACCCACTTCAGGTAACTGTATCTTTTGATTCGTAGCTCCGTTTTCGATTCCGCAAATTGCGTTGCGAAGCCTGTACGACCCTCTCGGTGTCCGGACAAACTGTTCGTGGCACCGCGTCCTGTGGTGATCGCACACCGCGATCCAAAAACAGGAAAAACCAGACCCTGTTTCACCCCGGAACTGAGTCCGCCCCGCCAAACGGGACGACTTGGTCGCGCACGGTCTTCACAGATACGTGCGCAGCGTCGATACGGACGTGTGAGTTTTCGCGGAAGCTGATTCGGGTGTGCGTGCACACCGGAATCAATGCGTATCCGCGGACATCGCTCCGTATCCGCCTTTTCGGCAATTCGCCCTAACTTCGTGCACACTCGTCAGATCGAGACAAAACTTGCTCCATCGGACTCGTAGCAATACGCTGGTCCTGTGGGTCAAGTTTGGTTTGATTCTGAGAACGTTGACGAAATCGCGTGTCGTGGGCCCCACATGCCCCGCTCGACGGGCAATTTTGTGTTCGGCTCATCGGAATCCAAATCTGGAAGTCCTGTTGGGTTCGTATCAGCGTTCCTGACCTGTTGGCACTAAGTTTGGTAAATTTGGAGACCGTTGGCCTGGACACGTTTTTCGGTGCAAAGCGGGCCCACCGGCGGACCCCGTTTTGGCCCGAAATTACCGTTTTTTTTCCTTGTCTCCAAATTGGACCCAAGGACAGGCGTTTCTAGCTATTTGACATCTTCTGAGCATGATGGTAATGTCTGTTTCAGTTTTTGGACTCACCTCTGGACATTTCTCCCAAGAACCTAATTAAACAGATCCAAACAACAGGCAAGTACCTGCACTTCAAGTTAATCTTTATATTGTGATAATTAAATTCCCTGCTCTACTAGTACTCTTGCTGATTAAACGTAGTGTTAGAATACTATATTTCATGTCTTGAATATTTGGAATTCATGTCTTGTTTCTCATGTCGGGTGGGAGAATACTGAAAGGCATGTAGTTTACCCTTCCCCTTGTCGTGAATAATAGCTGTTGGTACACGACTGTCCATCAGCCGGATCTCGATTATTCGTGAATAATAGCCGTTTATGACGGCCGGATTAGCCTTATAAACCCCTACATGCCAACTAAGTATTCTAAAAACAAACACAAGTTTTATACAGATAGTTCTAGTCATGTTATGTTTCTTGCTGATTGTAGTAGTTTCATTTCCTGCTCATTTACTTCTATTTTCTCATATTCCTGATTATAGCGTTGACTCTGAGATATTAACTTTCCTTTATGCAATTCCCTTAACATGATATTCAATGTTTAATTGTCATAATATTTAGTTTAACATTGTTGTGCACTGGGTACTTTGCTCCTTTCCTGACTGGATCTGTTGATTTAGGCGATGATGAGGACCTTGCCCCTACCTATTATGGTCCTTATGAGGGTACAGATGATACTTATGAGGAGCCAGAACCCACCCAGGAGACCCCTGCTGCTGAGTAGCTTTTAGTAGCTATCTTTTATTTCTGTTCTTATCTTATTTATCGGGTTTGTCCCCGATTTCATTTGAAATTCCTGTATTAAACATTTGAATTGTTGTCACATTCATTCCAGTTACATAATTTAAGTTTCTATTCTCATTATTAACTTGCCTATGTTAAATTGTGAATGAGTTAGACTAGTTAGATGGATTGACCTAGACAGCGTACTACCGCCGACTCTGCGGCGTAGGCTGGACGTACCCACGCACTCGTGCCCGAACTTCCGGGTGCGGGTCGTGACAGCGGGTCTGTGCTATAACTTTCCAGCGGGTTTGCAAGGTTGGGTAGGAATGGGTAGTTAAGTAATGGGTTTTACTTTTTCCATTTCTTTTCTTTTCCTTTCTAACTCTTTTTTTATATTTATGTATATATATATATATATATACACGTATATACTCATAGAAAAATTTAGGATTACACTAATGCATACCATTAAGCTAGCAACTACTCAAGGGGTCTCCTACATGAAATAAATTCGGAAAAATTTCTAATGGCCCCATAAATCCCCTAAGTGCACCAACACCTAAAATAAAAATTAATAAAAATCTATTTCTCCTAATTATCCACTAATTAATATAATTAAATTAATAATTAATTAAAAAGGTCATATACGATTTCTAGGAATAGGGGTTTTACAAGTTTATATTCACATCAGTTAGGAATGGGATGTATGCTTATGTAGGTATGTGTATGTGAGAGTTAGAAAGACTGATATCAGGGTTGCTGACTGTAAGTATGGAGAAGTAGCATCTGTGTAGCAGAGATGGGGGAGGCACTGCTCATAAACAAACAGGAAACACATAGAATGTTTCCAGTTCGGGTAATCCAGTTGAGAGATGTTGCTGCAGGCCAAGTATTGTACAGTTGGGGTGTTCAGATGTTCAAGTATGAGTTTAATATTAGGAGTAATATTTGGGTGCTAAGTTTGAGTGCAAGGTGAACATCTGAACTCAGATTGAGTTGAGTACTGATACCAAGTGAGGTATCAGTCTAAACTAAGATCAGACCAGTACTTGAGTGTGGATGTGATGTACGGTCTGTGTGGGGGGGAGGTGTAGTGAAGGTTCATACCTAGTATCATAGGTTGTATTGAAGTTGAGGAGTAGGTTATGAGTTATAGTACTATCAATAAGTTAAGTTATAGGGTCAGGGTAGTGGGTCATGTTTAAGGTAATATTAAGTATCTAGACACTTGGTACTAGTAGAAGAGTATGGGTATGTATGAGTTATTAAGTATTAACTTAGATAGCAAGGGTTAGTAGGTAACATAGTACAGGTATATATGTATATGAGTTGTATATATTAGTAATATCTAGTATAGTTAATAATAGCTAGTATAGCCTATATTAACTAGTATACTTAGTAATACCTAGTGCTAGCTAAGATACCTTGGTATGACCTAGAAAACCTAGTTTAGCAAGGTATTTGATTAGTTTGAGTACTATTAGCTAGTGTGAACTAGAAATGGCCTAGAAAATTATATTAGTGTATATTAACTCATTTCTCATTCATTACACCCAAGTGACATGATATTTCCTATTTAGGTGTGTGTGACACCAGCTCGGATACCGAGTCATAGTTGTTGCTCAGGACCACAGGCGAGTATATTCTCTGATAGTTTTCTTATTTGATAGTCTCTATATTTCATGTATTTAGTATTGAGATAATTGATTCCTGACATGATAGTTACACAGATTGGTATACGTGGATCTTGGTCATGAGATATTATTGTTGTGATTACTCAGTGATCATCATGTCATGCTTCTTGATTACTCAGTGATTATCGTAATATCTTAGTGATTATATAGACTTGATCATAGTGTATGATATTATAGACCGTGCAGTGTGATATACGTGTTTTAACGTGTCATAATTTGGATCCGTGTACTAGTCGGGGGTTGGGAAAGTATTAATGAATATGTGATCATACCTTATAGCCCATAATTTAGTGTAGCTCGTGATAGCTAGTAGATCATGCAACTCGCGTGTGATTAAGCTAGCTCACCTTTTATATATAGCCCGTGTTAGGCCCAAGACGATCATATTATCTTACTAATATTTTAAGGCACATTTACTATATTATTTTCTTTATTCCAGTTTATTACATTGATGTTCCTTACCATATTGTTCTCAGTTTATTTTCATTATTGACCATGATGCTCTTTCTCGTAAGATTTACTAGTTCAGTTACTTCCATCATTTATTTTTATTGCTATTATTGTTTTATAGTTTCTGTTAATTATTAGAACTTCTATTGGGCTGTACTTCGCTCCAATCCTAACTAGATATATTTTCAGATGATTCATTATAAGATCGGTATCATATGCACTATGGGCTATTAGATAACGAGCCAGTTGAGATAGCACCCGTAGAGCCTATTGAGATAGTATCAGCAGTCGATGAGACTTAGCTAGTCCATTTATGATATCTTATGTCAGTTAGACACTTTTGGTATTGTATTTTATTTGAGATTATTGAGTTGACTTGTGATGAATTTTGACTCTGTATTTCTTTCCTTCTATTCCATATCGTGTCATATCTTTCTCTAGTTGATTATTGTGGTTGAGTATTATTTATCATTATCATAGTATCATATTATCCTCTATTTAGGAGTTGAGATATCTTGACATGTATATTATATATTTTGTGTGAGCTGTTTAGATGATATTGTTGACCTAGACAGCGTTCTACTGCCGATGCTGCAGCGTAGGCTAGACGTACCTATGTATTCGTGCCCCTACACCGAGTATGGGTCTTGACAAAGCTAGAATAGAAATTATTATAGATGTGAGAATTATCTATGGAATATTGGATGACTATAAAAGAGGTTTGACAACGTACTACCGTCGATACTGCGGCGTAGGATGGACGTATTCGCGTACTCGTGTCCGATCAATCGGATGTGGGTCATAAAATATTTGGAATATCCGGTGTGCTTTTTAGTAAGAACGGGTAACTCATCACTAAAGGGGCGAGTATCCCATGCTACAGTGCATGATACCACATAAGATGGGACTTCGACTTTGGGCAATATCACAACGGCGTACCACCGCATAGAGGCATGTAGCCTAATGCTGAAAAAATGGAGAGATATAAGAAAATACTAGAAAGAGATAGTGACTTCATGCTACAGTGTAATAACACCACCAAGAGATTGCGGACCTTGACTTTGGACCATGTCATAGTATCGTAGCACCGCAAGGAAGCAAAAGGCTTCATATTGGGTATTGATAAAACTCTTTGAAAAGAAGTCACCTAAGTATATGAATAGAGATTAAGGCTGTCTCTTAAGGGTAAACTTGTACAAATCCAAGATACATACATACTGATACCAGGTAAGCACAGGGCCTTTAATGTATGACCAGAGGCACAGTTGATGTCATTATGTAAGTGAAAAGGATTGCAGCTATAGTACTAAATTCAAGGCATAATCCATTATGTATCATATTATTTTTGATCCATGATGGAAGATTCAAGTCATAAGCGACATATATCATAATGCATAATGTACAGTCACTATGGGGAACGCTCAGTCTATATATTGAGATATATGGAAGATTGTTGGATTTTTCTACTAAAGCATTAGTAAGTTTAGTCCCACATTGGAAAAACCTCCAAATGTGTATCTCAATATATAACTATGCTTTATATTAGCATATGCACATAGGGTGTGGTAGCCCATGTGGGTGCTATTTGGGGTCCTTTACTAAGAGGCTAAGTTTAAATTTTTAAAGGAATATTTATGTTTTGTCACCCTCTTTGGGATTTTCCTTAGGAGCTAAGTCCTGAAGGGGATTAGCGACTCAGACTCGGGCGAAGGACGAGGGGCGCAAAGTGGCTCTTTGATGTCATACTTTGTACTTCACACAAACGCATTGGGCACGAGATGACGCTCATTTCTGTGCAAGTTTTTGTGCCATTGTTTGCACGTTTCCACACAAGTTTGTATGACATAATGCACATATTTACGTGCAGAACAGTGTGTGTAGTGGAAGAAGCATAGAAGTAGAAGCAACAAGAGCAACGAAAGCATTAAGAGCAGGAAAATATTGGTGCTGTACGGGCTGCCGTATGGGCACTGCACGTGGTAGCTGTCTGCTGATGATGATACTTCGAGATTCGCAATGTCAGCTTAACTGTCAGTTCAGGGTGGCTATTGATGCTTCGTGCTTCATGCTGAATGCTCAGCTATCTTTTCTATCAAGCAACAAAGAATTGCAGACGCTTCGTACTTAGTATAAAATCTGTAAAATATCTTGCATTGGCAGCACATTTAATGTTGAGTTAATTTTTCCAGGGCTCAAGTGTGAGCACCCTAATTTTTATATATGATTATTTTGGTAACTAGAAATTATTATTTTTATTTATTTAATTTAAATATTTATTTGGTAATTTATTGAACTATAAAAACTCTTTGCCATAGTCTTGAGATTTTTAGTACAACACTAGCCCTTACCTACCAACCAACTTTGCATACTAGACTTAGACGAGCCCAAGTAGGCCAATGCATTTATTCTCACTCCTAAAATCATATTTATATGCTTTATTTTGGTTGCACGACTTTTGTGGCACAAAATTTAGAAATTGGCAATTTAGCACATTACCGTTCCGTACTATTTTAATGCGCAACACCAACTATTTTCGTCCAACAAACTTCATATCCATAAGTTTAACTGAACCTAATATGACCATGTTAAGGGCTTTTCATTCATTTAAATCTTTACATTCTTTATAAATATCACATGGTTCGAATCCTAGTTTTAAATATCCAATTTTTATCTTTGAAAACTGAATCCTTGCATATCTTTTGTGCACCTTAATTAAATCAAAATAATTAATTAAATAATGAGCCCAAGGATCATTAGAGGCCTAAAAAATCTTAATCGAACCTCAAACACACTTCTCTTTTGGGCACAAATCAACTCCAAACAACCAACAGCCATAGGACCAACAAAGTAGTGTGCTCATCTCCTTTCCCAAAGCCTTAGCCGCCCCCTCCTCCTTCGTGAATGACTACAGCAGCTCCCTCCCCCCTTTTTTACATCTTCTCTTACTTCTCTTCCTTCCCCACACCTTCATGCACCCCCATGCACCTCTAGGCCACCCATTGGCCGACCCCTTTGTATCCGAAGACCCCTTTTTTGGCCGCCAGGGTACTGCTGCTGTTCCCAGCAGTAAAAATACCTCAAAACCCTCAAAAAAAACTATATCTTCTTCATCTATTTGAAGTCTCCTAGTGCTCCATCAAAGTTTGCAAATTTTAGAGTTTATTTGGTACTCCGCTTGGCCGTAGTCGCGAAAAAGGTCCTCGTCGTAATCGCGTACATGTAAATTTTTCAACTCCGATCATTTTCATATTTTTCCATAAAATAAAACTTGTGAAGAGGCATTTTAATTTTAGATGGTGATTAAAAATATTTTCATGCATGTGAAACCATAATTTTATCTACGAAACTACCACTAGTTGTTGAACAACCTAGCCACGGACACAGTGCATCAATACTAGTTAGACTTTTTTGAATGTTGCCATATTTAATTATGTAAATAAATTCTAGAATTTAATATATTAAAATTACATAATATTTAATATATTATTTTATTATTAATAATATTTGATACTAATAGGGTAGTTGCATGCATAAACAACGTGGTGTAGTTTCCTAGAATAACTAGTTGTCGTCCGTAAAGACTTTTTGGCATGCAATAATATTTGGTTGGTTTTTTCATATATTTATAAGTAATTTTAGAATATTAAACATATTAAATTTATTATAATATAATGTAGGATGTTAGTTAGAGATGTTCCATGCATATATAAGTAGAAATAGAATAAGTTGTATACTAGTAAGCATTGATTAGATAATGCACTTATAACACTTTGGAACCAAATAATAGGATAATCCATATATGGTTAATATTAATTTTTTTGTTTGTATATGTGTTCTTGATTAGGCCTTGGATTAAGACTTGAGAGCAACTTCGGTACCGCAGGCAAGTATACCTTGCCACGATTACTACTTATTTACATTTATTTATGCATATTTTATTTCTATTATTTATTTCTTTATTTTTATATATTATTAAATTGCGTATTCAATAAGACTTGGGTGCAACGACGAGATGCGTCATTATTTTTCCATTTATTTATATTATGCATATTAACTTAGAGTTAAGAGACTACCCCATAATTTTGAGGCATCATTATATTTTATTTGGCTATGACACAGGTGCTACACGAGTTGTGAGTCTCATATAGATCACGGACTTGCATATTGATTGATCATCAATACATATTGGACATGCGATAGAAAATAACTACTAACAGAGATATGCTAAAATACGTAGCAGTTACTAAAGATATTTGCATGTCATGGATATGGCATGGATAGTAGCATTGGTTTCAGTACAGCTTTTCCGGGGAGGGGTATTTTTGTCTTTTCCTATTATTCTTAATATTGTAATATTGGTATTTCAAAACTTATTATATTGAATTATATTTCATAATTATTTATTTATGGTGCATGTTATATTTATTTATTGTATTATTTATGTATTGTTAGCATGTTACATTATATTTTGGACTTGTGTTAGTGGACCTAACTAGACTTGACTTGACTCTTGAACCAAGATTTATATTAGTTTAGACTTGAGCCCAATAACTAGCCCAATTCATTAAGTTAGTGATTTAATTAGTCAAACCATTAGGAATATAACCTTCCTTTCTTAATTATTTTCTTCATGACAAGCCCCAAGGGGTATTTGAGACTTTCTACATTGCTTGGGAACCACGAATAGGGGTCGGCCAATAAAGGAAGGTTTTTACTCTCTCTCCTCTCTATTTTTATTCTAATTCTAGATCTAGAATAGTTCTTCCCCAAATTGACTCTTTTTTCACCAAACATACATCAAATCTCTACCAAATCTCATCTTAGTTCACCCCTACTTCACGATTGGAGACTCTAGGAGCAAGGAGAAGGCAAGGATCTACAAATTGGAAAATTTTGCACAAGTTGAGACTTCTTGGTGGTCATTGGAAACTTTCATTGGGAATCTATCTTTCAATAGGTACAATTCAGTATTTTTTTTCTTCCAATTAGACTCTAAATCTTTAGTTTAATCATTAGAACCCACCTATGGACTAGGGCTACCTATAAGAAGAAGAATTGACTACTAAGGACCCTTATTTTGGAAGTTATAGTGTGTTTTGTGCCCAATTTTAGGGAATTTCAGTATTGGTGCACCATTTATTGGTCAATAGGTCTAGTAGACCAAATTGACATATGTTTTGTTGTGTAAGACTAGTGTCGTGTCCACAATTGGATACATATAGGCCTATCATGGCAATTTATTGATTCGGATTAAATTAAGGGTTTTTTCTTTGACACGGGGATCTACACATACCATATTTTGACACGGACACGTAGTTAGATATTTAGCACTTTATGTTTCTTCTAATTGTGATTCTAGACTTGCTCGTATCCTTCGGGATACATTTGGTGATATGTTGGAGCCGTATCACAAGTGTATCATAGATTGAGTATGATACGAGTGCAATGCACTCTACATGTTTGTTGTAATGCTTACTACTTGATTTTAGTGTTGTTATATATTTTGGATGGTATATGAGACGTATATAACTATATATATGTATATATGGTTATATATCAATTGGTTATATTTATATTAACTAATTAAGTATTTATAACAAGTATTTATAGGGTGACTGTTTGGTGTGTATATATTATATAGTGTAGTTTGTGTTTAGAGTAGTGGGGATCGAGTTCAGACATTAGGGAGAGGGGTGAAGCTAGTAGGTTCTAGTTGTGAGGAGGTCGGACACTGTGGAAAGGGAGAGTATGTGTGTTTGTCTTTGTGATTAGTATAGATCTTTGTGAGGGTACAAGTCGCTTGAAGGATTAGAGCTGAAGGTAGGGAGATGGAGGAATCACCTACAAGCTTGTACAGACCATGTAGGTGGATGCTTTGCAATAGGGTATAAGCATATAGGTGTATGTAAGTACTTAAAGTATTTGGGCATGGAGGGTTTGTTGTTGTACCTAGCAGCAGTAAGGACAATAGGTATCAGATTTTGGTGTTCTGAAGTGAACATAGAAGACATGTAGAGGAGTTCACAGTGGTGTATTGATATATGAAGGTTTATGTGTTGAGGGTTGTGACTGTCAAGGGTTGCTACTGTCGGATTAGTCACAGTGGCCATGATTGTTATAAGAATTATATATGTATCTATATATAATATATATGTATAAGAGGGGGGGAAATAGATAAGTTCACTGTGATGATAATGACAGTTAGGATGTTCACTATGTATGATTGAGTTCACAGTTGAGTGAGATCATAACAGTTGGTCTATGAATGATATAAGGAGGGGGTTGATGTTGTAATGTATGAAGTTTAGTTGAGGGTTGATAATCATCAATTACTTAACGGTTAGTGGGTGATGTTAGGACTAATCTGTTAGTATATTTGAGTGATTAGTTGTCACAAACATCACCCGGAATGACGGCACGAGTAGTGATCAACTTTCAGCCTATGCCACAGCATCAATGGTAGAACGTTGTCTGGGTCGTCCATACTATCTAAAATTCTCACATAATACATATAAGGTACCTATCAATGTCATCTCAACTCCAAACGGAGGAACAAAATGGTATATAATAATGGTAAACTATAATCAATCACAATGCAAACTAAGGAAGATAAAGTACGATATAGAATAACGAAAGAAAAGAGTCACAATACATCCACAATTCCGAAATAATATATATACACGCCAATAACCTCAATAGAGTCTAATACAAGTCTAGACAATAAGTCTAAGCCTCCTCAGCCTCTGGTACTAAGTCATCTTGCTCTAAAGGAGTATCCCCTAATGGTACGCTGTCATGCGGCCCGTAGTAGGTGGGACACTGGTCCACAAGCCAATCATCTGAAAAATATATCCAGTCAGGATTGGAGCAAAGTACATACCTCTGAAAGCAGTTTTAAATACATAATCGAGCATATATAACAGATAATAGAAAAGAATACAAGATAACTAAATATCAGAATATAATAAATTAGAGTGAACAGGTAATGTACTGGAATAAAGAATAAGCAATAGAATAACTGCAAAAAAGTAAATAGATATAACTAGCTAATGTGCCATGGAATACAAGTTTATTATGTGATCGGTTTGGGTTAAACACGAATATGATATGATAACTCGACTACACATGTGATATGTAATCGACATATACACGAATACACTTTGGCTTGATCACATAACCAACTCCTATTACCCCATCCCCAACCAATACCAGTGGATCCAATCACGATACGTTACGAACACAAATATGGGCACACTGAGCACGAGCAGTGTATGAACATGAAGTACACTAAAATCAATATCCGATACACACGATAAAATATATGTGAAGGAGTACCCGCTGAACATGGTAAGGGATAACATCTCCTGACAGGATCCATATAGTACCAATCCATGAAACTACTGTGTTGGAATCAAGAATACAGAACATGTGATATATACACTATCATGAAATAAAAACTAACAGAGAAATGTACTCATCTCTGGTCCAGAGCAAAAGTTGTCACTCGGTGTCCGAGCTGGTGTCATGCCCCAATCTCCCGCAAGCTCTATTGTCCCCGCTGAATGTGAATCACCACGTTGCAGTACTCCCGCAGGATAATCGTTCTCTTCGAAATGTGATATCGTACGAGCCTGGAGTTACGCTCGCACAAGGTGATGTTGTCATATATCAAAGTTATTATCGAAATGACCAAGTTGCAGCGAAAGTTAAGTATTGTGTACCAAGCACACATTAGAGTATACGCAGCGAAGCTCTCGATAGGGTCCAAATAAAATGCCACAAAGAATAATGTCACAAAGGAGAATGTAACACTCTTGCTCTTTCTCTAGCCCACAAAGGTACTTACCATTCATACATTATGTCCCGTATATCCAAGCAGCACCACTACACATGTGTACCTAAAATAATACCCACAAACGTGGGTCTGTATACAGCCGTACTGGTGAGCGGGGTAATCCACTCGTCTAAACTGACACTAAGTAGAATAGTAAATGCAAACAGTTATATGGTAATCTTTCTAGTTGAATCCTAGATTTATTTTATGGCAAAGGTATGACATGTTAAGGAAAACTGTAAAGCAGGTTAAACATGCAAGCATTCAACTCAAGCCAATATACAAGCAGATATATATCCAACTCAAAAAAAAACTAGCATATAAACTGTCCTACTCAAACCCAAGCAACGCGAGAACCTATCGAACCATTATTCAAGACTCAACATCCATCCTCAAACCAAGCCACAATCCAAGCCTTATAATCCAATCTTCGATATGCACACTCTTGTCGAGGCAAGGTGGCCGTCGCCTACACGAAAAGCACAAACCAAACCAAAAGCAAAGCAAACCAACTCTTATCTATATGAAGTTACTGGCCAAGCCATAAAGGACTATTCGACTGTAATTCTACTCGATCCAGCGCTGAGTAGCTAGCCCGCCTGAATGGCATTGAACCGCCGGCACCGCGCCCAAGGCACGTTACCAATTTGCTTCCTCCATGGCCAAACGGTCCCGGTGCCCCAGAGCCTTCCCGTTCGAGGAAAGCAAACCCTGTGAGCAACAGGTTGTCCGTGACCGATACAAACTTCAAGTAGGTATGACGAGAGAATAGAGCATTCTCGCCCCACCAAACTATCTAGTCTCAATCCAAGCAACTATCCATAACCATTCTCCAACTATAGCCCAAGGCATCATCTCAAGTTATCCCTATAGGCATTATGCCACTTCTCGACACAATGTTCCAATCGGTGCAACACCCCTCGCTCAGAACAGTCCCATGGCACAATGCCCCAACAGTGGCACAATGCACTCACTAACGCAGTTGTCCGCTTTTGAACCACAACTGCATGCTTTGTAAGACAAAGCGCCCAACTGATACTCGTACACGGATGCACGCTCGCTCGTCCTCCCGAATTGTCTCGATGTTCTAACCAAGATGATCCAATCAAGCTCCAACTACCTACTCAAGCTCCAACTATCCAATGCGAAAACTAACTCAAGCCATAAATCGATTCCAACCAAATGACGTACACTCTATGCACGCCACAGTGTAGTAATTTCTAAGTTCCAATCCAAGTGTTCAAGCAATTATGTGTGTTTCATATTATTAGGCATGAAGGATTATAGGAGAATGGACAGAGCCCACTCACCAAGTCTGATTGCGTTAAGCATCCTGCCATACCGATACGGCCAATCCCTTGAACCCGTGGTCCGATGCAAAGTACGATCTACTCAATTGGTATGACTGTGCAAGTAGACCGTGCTCTCCAAATCATCCGACCGATTGGACTAAGAAAGACGGCATTATCGCTCAAATCCAGCTATCCCAGTACTGCTCTGAACGAACATCTGATTCCATCGAACTCAGCTAGTGATCTGTACATGAAACCAACTCAATCAATCTTGTTTCCAATTCCAACAAATCAAAAATATAACCAGCTATTTCCTCGTTCAATCCGACTCAGCGTAATGCACCGTGCGGTTACAGGACGTTACAGCTGGTGTCACACGCACCTAGGTATGAAAGCCATGTCAGAATGGGTGATACTAAGTGATAATGAACTAAGATGTATTAGCGATGCTCTTCTAAGACATGACTAGATTCTCACTAGGTTAATTGATCATTAACTAGCTAATACTAGCTATCTTAGTTAAAACATACACTACTAGTATAACTTAGTATCAAACTCATATATATATATATATATATATATATGTATGTATGTATGTATGTATGTATGTATGTATATACTTTAACCATTATATAGCTATCTAACTAATATTCAACTAACTGTCATACTAACTATCTTAAATCCTTAATAATACTAACAGGTATACTACCGATAACACATCCTAACTCACCACTGAATCAAAACTTACTAACTGATATATATAAATACTAGTTAGTTATTACCTAACTGATATACTATAATAATCGGTACTAATGATTACTAGTTAAATATCTCTAACCTACTAAACCACTCTGACTGATAACTCATTACCTACTAATATACATTATTATATATATACACTGACATCTAATAATTACCAACTGCTAACTAATCACTAACTGACACTAATTTAGCTTATTCTCTACTGACACTAACAAATACACTAACGTATACCAACTGTAACGCCTTATCTAATACTAACATCTAGTAATTAACTAATCACCAACCCAATTAGACAACTAACTCACCTCAAACTAACACATATGCATATGCACTTATACTTATCCCTTAACACTTGAGATACCAAAAAACCCCTTCACTTCATAACTGATACACTATATCAGTTCACAACAACTGAGATTGTTGCTGCTATTAATCTTCCCTCCAGATCAGACTAACTCCTGCACCCCCAATTGGTTGTGCAACCTTTTGCACTTGCTACTCCAGCATTTGGATGAACTTCCAACTGCTGATCTCAACATCATGTTGTTGCTGCTGCTACAATCCACCATATCCCATGTACCAATTGTCGCTGGAAATATAAGCAGTTGCTATTATAAACCCAGGAATCCTCATCCCTACTGATATGTAGCACTCTACCTTGCTCCTTAACTGGCACCCCATGAGTGCAGATAACAATCAATGCTGATACCTAGCCTAGTTGATGCTACCTCTGAACCCTATCCTTCATTAATACCTGATACCCACAACCAATGCCAATGCCCTGCATATCCAACACTCGAGTCCTTCACACTTTCTACACACCTAAAGTCTGTAACCAGATTACTGAACCCCCATCTCTTATGCACTGAGCAATGATGCCATGCATTAGTTGTGGCTAAGCTGATTATTACAGATGCTACATAACCCGATCCCCTACCCTCTTGTTCACACACCCAACACTGTCAAAGAAACACTCCACACACATCACACTAACGCCACACACACACATCATACTGCTGTGCACAACCCTGTGCACAGTACCGAGCCTCCAACATCCCTCTATGCCCCACACCACACATCTAATATATATATATAACATACACACATATAACTATAAGTACATATACATACTTATATTTATATATGCCTATATAGTATATAACACTCATATAAACATATACTTGTATGAAAAATATATATATAAAAAACATTAAACAAACACCTAGAGTGCAAGCTTAGGATACTCATGATACTTTCTCAATAGAACACCAAAACCCAAAATTCACCATAATAAATATTAATGCATATCAATTGCACTATTATATAACTAGAGTAACTTGCTACAGTGAGTATTGAAGAGTAATTGTGCAAAATACCCAAAATTGGGTCCCGAGTCGTACCGTATCACAAAATACCATGATACGGCCTACACGTATCCATATGTGGACATGTACCTAGTTCTACAACCCCGATCTAAGTCTAATTAGATCTAAATAGTCTCATGACACACAATTGATGTGTCAAATTTATAATTCCCCCAACATGCACACAAAATACCACATAGAACTCACAATACATAACCAATTGGCCTAGAAATTGCTCCTATAGGTAATCCTATGCTATGGGGTCATTCCTAATGGTTAAATGCATAATTAAGAAGCTATAATGAAAGGAAAATCAGAATTTACCAATTGAGAGATGAATTTTCAATGAAAACATAATTGGACACGATCCAGACACGATATTTAGCTCCAAAGCTCCTCCTCCTTGTGCTCCTTGCTTCTTCAAGCTCTAAGTGCTTCTTGAGGAAAGAAATGAGGGGGAATGGAAGTGAAATGAGAAAGAATTGACGGGGGAAGGAAAGAAAATTTTGGGATCTAGAAATTTAGAGAAAATGAATGCAAATGAAAGAGGAGAGAGAGAAGATAAGGGATTTTATGTGGCCGGCCCCTATTCTTCTCCTCCAAGTCATTGCAAAAGTCCAATATACCCTATAATAGTTTATTATGAATAGTAATTAAGGAAGGTATATTAGGAGGGTTCTAACTAATCTAAATTAGCTCTAAAACACCTAATTAATTAATGGGAATGGGTCTATTGGGCTTGGTCTATGTTGGACTCATTCGTTGTCATGACAATCCTAGTTGGGCCTACAAGTGTCAAGTCTAATTATTGGGCTAGTCTCTCTAACTAAAACAAATGACACAAGTCTCTAACTAAATAATTAATACAAGTCACAAATAATTTATAGCTCAACATAATTAAATAACTAATACAATTATCACATTAATATTTAATATTATATTCCTAAAATTAAATACCCATGCCAAATTACCAAACTATCCCTAGATGAAAAAGTGAGGGTGACATTAGTAGATAAGATATGTTAGTTAGAAGTTAGATATTAAAATAGTTAGTTAAGTTAACATGTCAGTTGATGTTATATATTACATGTCAGTTATTAGATATTGATATTTTGTTAGTTAACTATTAGTAAATTAGTTAGATGATGGTTGATGTTAGTATTGGTTGGTATTAGGTATTGAGTAGAGAGTATATATTAAGGTATAGATATCAAGTTATATTGGATAGCTAAGGTATTATTATATATTGGTGATACTAAGTAAATTTAGATAATAGTGTAAGGTAATAGGTATGAATTACGTAGTACTACTACTAATTATATATATATATATATATATATATATATATATATATATATATATATATATATATATATATATATATATATATATATCTTAATTAGTATATGTATATTAGTTATACTTATGGATATAAGTATATAGGGTAACATATTAGCTAGTATAGCTTGTATCCTCAAGATTTCAAACCTAGAAACCTAGATTTAGGTTAATACAATCTACAAATGGCTAGTTTGACATATTTGACTAGTTTGACCTAGTTTGACTATTTTGACTTAGAGATTGCCTAAAGACCTAGAATTTGACTAGTTAATTTTTTTTCTTTTCAAAACCATGTGTTTATGGGATATTCCATATTTAGGTCATCGAAGCACTGTTACGGATACAGTTTGATATTTCTCCCGGATTTCAGGCGAGTACATCTCTATGTTAGTTTTTATTTCATGATATTGTATATATTGCATGTTCTAGAACTGTATACTTGATTTCGACACAGTGGTTGCACGGACTGGTACTATATGGATCCAGTCATGGGACGTTATTCTCTACCATGTTCAGCGGGTACTCCTTCACATGTATTTCATCGTGTGTATCGAGTAATTATTATCGTGTACTTCATGTTCACACACTTTTCGTGTTCAGTGTGCTTATATTCGTGTCCGTAATGTGTCGTGATTGGATCCATGAGTATTGGTTGGGGATGGGGGAGTAGGAGTTGGTTATGTGATCAAGCCCAGTGTATTCGTGTACATGTCAATTATATATCACACTTGGAATCAAGTTACCATATTGTATTCGTGTTCAACCCAAACTGATCACATAACAAACTTGTACTCTATGGCACATTAGCTAGTATATCTACTTTCATCACTTGCAGCTATTCATATTGTCTGTTCTTTACTTTCCAGTATATTACATGTTCACTCTAGTTTATTCTATTTTCTATTACTAGTTATCTCGTATTCTTTCTATTATTTGTAATATATGCTCTACCATGTATTTGGAACTGCTTTCAGAGTTTTATACTTCACTCCATTCCTGATTGGATAATATTTTTCAGTGAGTATTGTGCTCTCCATTCCGGGATGTCAGAGAGATGGCATAGACAAGACTGCTATTATACTGTGGACTTGATGTGACAACTGTAGAGATCTAGTTTAGTGTTTATTTCCATATTTTGTCTAGTTTTCTTTCTCTAGAATGTTATTTGGATTATCTTCCCTGTTTATTCTTTCTTTAGATTATTATGACTGAGTACATGATAGAACTAGCTGTATTAGTATGTTTGATAGTTAGATAGTGATGACCTTGATAGTGTTCTATCATCGATGTTGTGGCGTAGGCTAGAAGTACCCACGTACTCGTGCCAGATTATCTGGGTGCGGATTGTGACACATTTTAGTGGTGTCCCATGCAGGTCAGGCTTCGCGTGTTGTGCGATATCATGGTAGTACGACGACTTAGTTGTACTGTTGCAAGTCTGCGATAGGATATATGATATAGGATACTAGGATGATAATACTCACTCACAAATTTAGAATTTCTTGAGAGATTCCTGGGATGACCCTTGAAAATCTTATTATAATTCTAATTCAAATCTCTTCCTCTTGTTTACGTTTACTCTCACTTGTTGTTATTGAATTTAATTCTTGGTGTTCATTGTTGAGTTTGATTTCATTTCAAGATAAATTTTTACGGACTAAATTATATTATCTTCTAATAACATATGATGATGAGGACAGAGAGAACGGTAAAACGTCTTCTTTGGTTATGGAGGATAGAGTTTATCGTAGCCATATTAGTTGGTGTGGCAGTATATAAGGACTTGACTTCGGATGTACATATCTTATTTATAAAATTTAGAATTTTTCGCTGCTATACTAGTCGGCACAGCGAGGATTCTAGATGACATAATTATGGAGGTACATACCTTAGTTATGAAATCTATCATTTATCGTAGTTATGCTTACTGGCGTGGCGAGGATTCTGAGTATCATGATTTTGGATAGACACTTATGATTATCCGATTGTATCTAAAAAGTGGTTCTTAAAGTATCATCCCAATACTTTTCCACTCATGTTATTATAGAATTTTCTTCCATCATTCTTTAGCTTAGAAGTAGAGATACCTTCAGTTTCTTTAGTCCAGTTCCTTGTAGAGTTTTATTTCATAGGGGTTCCTGATAGTGTAATAGTTTGGTGACTTGTGATTAGGTTTGTGTCTTTGAGTATCAGTGTTGATTGTTGGGAGTGTAGCTTGTGAGTCTAGGAGTGGTCCTAGTTGGGAATGTGAGCTATAGGCATTGGTTAGAGATAACTCATAGTGCAGTACCTTTGTAGCAATAGTTCTATGGTAGGTGTCAATATAGTTAGTATTGGTACCCATGATGGGAGAGTAGAGAGTATCAATGGTGATTCCAAGATATGGTATCAGTGTCAGCATGCATGTTCTAGAAAGTCATAAATTCATATAGTTGAGTAATTCATATATCAATTAGGTATCATAAAATTTGTGTTTGAATATCGATAGAGCATGATATACTATTTGGTACTTGGTTGTGTCGTGAGGAAGAGAAGGTGTATTCAGGAGAGATACTAGTAAGTGTCATGATAGAGTAGTACCCATAAGTATCTAGGTGAGTGTGATAGAGAGAGAATATATTATGCCAGTAATAAGACTTGTACTATGTGTCTAGTATTGGGGTATCATCTAGTATTTGGGAGTATTGAAGTGTTAGTAGAGATGTGTGATAAAAGCAAGATTGGTGAAGTAATACTTGTTTCATGAGTATTATGAAGTAGGGGTTTATTATCAGAGGTACCAATAGTGTGCCAGTGGGGAAGGTTGATGTTAAGCAGGTAGCAAAGAATATTAAGTGCATGAGTCAAGAACAGTTATGGAGTTAGTAAGTATGATGAGTATATCATCTAGTACTTGAGGATGTTGATATGTTATTAGAGAGTGAGATGTGGTAGAAAATGAAGAATAGTGACTGGAATTGTGTGCACAACGCACAGTGGGTGGTGAATGAATGAATGTATGATGATGAAGTAAAATACCAGTGTGGGAGTTTCATGAATATCAGAAAGTAGGGTCTAGGTATTAGAAAATACCAATGGTGTGTCATGGGTTGAGAAGTATCAAGATTGGTCATAGAATATATGGTAGTGTACCCCTGATTAGTATATCAGTCTGTAGGTTCAAGTATAAAGGATATGGAAGGAGATATATATGTGAATCAATAGAGATATTAAATCATGTGTCGGCCTATGAGAATGAAGTAAAACATGTATATTATAGAAGTAAATAGCTAGTGCATTAGGTGCATGTAATTAGGAGTTCTAGTGAGGTGGTAGGACGATCTAGTGAGTAGACTATGCGATGAACTATTGTGAGTGCTAAGAAGTTAGTGTCCTAGAACATTAAGTACAGACGTTGTGTATAGTTAGGAAGCTGGTGTTTCTATATCAAGAGTGCCAAGGGAGTTATAGTATCCAAGGTATATTAAGAATTTATTGAATAATGTGCTAGTATCAATAAATATCTTGTTTGATAATATTAGATAGGTGTATCAGTAAATATAGATGAAGGGTAGTGATGAGTAAGAGTGGAAGTGTTCCAGGCAGTAAGTAAGAAGGATAACCTATATAGAAGTCAGTTTAGTAGGCATAGTATCTTGCTAGTATTTTGGAGTATAGAAGTAGTATGTATTAAAAAATAGTATGATGGATATAAGAATATCAGTGAGATATCTTGATGTCGTAATGGCTAGGAGATATTTTTGTATGTATTGTAATACTAAATATAGATGAAAAATCTAGAGTGATTAATATGTATTAGAGTATGAGTTTACACCAAGTATCAGAATAGGAAGAGTACCCTAGTGGCAAGATTCAGAATACCTCATATATTATGGAGGTTTAAGTACAAGCATTTTTAGTAGATATTTTACTAAGTACAGAGGAGAGACAAGAGTAACTTAGTATGAGAGTATCATCTAAAGTTCAAATAAGAGCTAGTGCCTTGTGTAATTGGTGGCAGACTTGGGTAGGCATCCTATTGAGAGTATTCTAGATCGGTAAGGGTGTGCCAACTAGGTACACAAGTGTTCATTTGCAAGAAGGATGATTAAGCAGTTTAGGTGATTGCAAGAACCGAGACGGATACAGGAAGATAGTATCCTAGAGGTATAGTATAGTATTCTAGGTAGTGTGTGCCAGTGAGGGCTTAGAACCATAGTATACCAGTAATATTGGACGTAGTAACCCATGATGTTTAATAATATAGCTAAGGTATAATTAGCAAGTGACCTTGATTGAGATTGCAATAGTTAGAGACTATATCCGTGCATGGTTGTTCCTCTAGTAGTATTACAGGATTGTATGTTATATGATAGGGCTGTATTGGACTATGATTATTGGGGGTTGGACCGTAGTAATTTTTTTAAGAATAGGTGATGACTGACCCAAGAGAAAGGGGCGAGAGTTTTAATTTCGAGGATAAAATTTTGCGAAGAGGGGTAGACTTATCACTACCGCTTTTCCGGAGAGAGGTATTTTTGTCTTTTCCTATTATTGATAATATTGTAATATTGGTATTTCAAAAATTATTATATTGAATGGTATTTCATAATTATTTATTTATGGTGCATGTTAAATTTATGTATTATATTATTTATGTATTGTTAGCATGTTATATTATATTTTGGACTTGTATTAGTGGATCTAACTAGACTTGACTTGACTCTTGAACCAACATTTATATTAGTTTAGACTTTTGCCCAATAACTAGCCCATTTCATTAAGTTAGTGATTTAATTAGTCAAACAATTAGGAATAGAACATTCCTTCCTTAATCATATTCTTCATGACAAGCCCAAGGGGTATTTGAGACTTTCTACATTACTTTGTGACCAAAAATAGGGGCCGGCCAATAAAGGAAGGGTTTCACTCTCTCTCACTCATCTCTCTTTCCATTCCAATTCTAGATTTAGAATAGTTCTTCCCCAAATTGTCTCTTCCCTCCACCAAACCTACATCAAATCTCTACCAAATTTCATCCTAGTTCACCCTTAGTTCATCATTGGAGACTCTAGGAGCAAGGAGAAGATAAGGATCTATAAATTGGAGGAATTTGCATAAGTTGAGGCTTCTTGGTAGTCATTGGAGACTTTCATTGGGAATCAATCTCCTAATAGATATAATTCAATTTTTTTTCCTTCTAATTAGACTCTAAATCTGTAGTTTAATCATTAGGAACTCACCTATGGACTAGGGCTACCTATAGGAAGAAGAATTGACTACTAGGGACCCCTATTTTGGAAGTTATGGTATATTTTGTGCCCAATTTTGGGAAAATCCGAGATTAGTGCACCATGTATTGGTCAATAGGTCTAGTAGACCAAATTGACATATGTTTTGTTGTGTGAGACTAGTATCGTGTCCACAATTGGATACGTGTAGACCGTATCATGGTAATTTAGTTATACGGGTTAATTTGAGGGGGTTTCCTTCGACACGGAGGTTTGCACATACCATATTTTGAAACGGACACATAGTTGGATATTTAGCACTTCGTGTTGCTTCTAATTGTGATTCAATACTTGCTCATATCCTTCGGGATATATTTGATGATGTGTTGGAACCGTATCACAAGCGTATTTTCACGCCCCAGTCCTAAAATATCGAGGGACCGGACGCGTGATAATGGCCAGCAGTACGCACCGATGGACAACCCAATTTATTGGATCCATCAGGGCATACTTAAGCTGTGATATAACAATAAGTAGATCCAGTGGTACCAGTCACAGTCTATACTAATCTCATCCACAATAGATAATCACAGATCAAATGACAGAAATGAAATAATTAAATAACTAACAAGTCTCAATAAAAGTGTCTCGGAGAACAATCCGAGTACAAGTCTGCTACATCAATGAAATAGACTGGAAAGTAAATAACTAGAAACTGAAAATAATGAGTGTCTCAAGCCAATACTCAAGAGAAGTCCTCTGGTACAATCTCGTCCTCAGATCCTGGTTCTGCTCCAAGGTAGGCACCTGCTCCTGCTAATGCTAATGCTCCGGTCCCGTATACCTCTGGATAGATCTCGTCAGCTATACCTGGGGACATAGTCCGGATCCAGGTCCTCAGAGGACAGCAAGGTACAGAAAATACAAGCCAAAATAAATGCAGTGCAGCAATAAATGAACAATAGGGTAAATAGATAACCAGCTAAGTGATATGCAAGTTGAGAACATTATTCCATACTCGGGCTGAGACTACTACAGGATCAGTGTCGGAGAAACCCATAGCAGTATTTTCTCGAAGGGCCAGAACTGGTGCCATAGCTCTGTGTCAGAGACTAAGACACATCCAGATGTCAATATATAATATAATCAGCCTTTCATATGGTAATACTCTCCCCACCCAATGAAATCTCACGTCTCATGTCCATGACACGCAGGATCAAGACTAATGCAACAAGTCATACTATATCTAAGAATATAATGTCCAAGTCCTGTATCCTATACAGAATTATCACGAATATCTCAGGAAAATCCTGTCTCATGAATAGTGTCAAGTGTCCTGAGTCAAGCGTACTTGGTAAGACAAGTACAAGAATATATAGTGTCACGAATGTCCATCTCTAGATGACCGTACCCAACACCGCGTACGGTGTTGGCACCCGACTGATAATCGGACGCTAAGTACGTCACACGGTCCTAGGTTAAGCATGCACAACAATGTAAAAGAATCAAAGAGAATATGTAACAAGACTGCAAAGTTTGGCAAGGTACACTTGCCTGGGGTCCTGGCTCCAACTGTAGCTCTGGTCTCCGTGTGATCTGCAGGTACTACTCCGGTTGCTGAAATAAACATCACCATTAGATTCAAAAAATATCAAATAGCTAGAAATGCCTATCCTTACGTCCAATTTGGACACAAGGGCAAAAAACGACTTTTCCGGGCCAAAGCGGGGTCCACATGTGGGCCACTTTGCACCGAAAAGCGTGTCAGGGTCAAAGATCTCCAAATACACCAAACTCAGTGTCAACAGGTCGAAAATGCTGATACGAACCCAACGGAACTTTCAGAATTGAATTCCGATGAGCCGATCACAAAATCGCCCGTCGAGCGGGGCCTGTGGGGCCCACGACACGCGATTTCGTCAACATTCTCAGAATCGAACCAAACTTGGGTCACAGGACCAGCGTATCGCTACGAGTCCGATGGCGCAAGTTTCGTCTCGATCCGACGTGTGTACACGAAGTTACAGCGTGTTCCAGAATCGACGGATACAGGGCGGTGTCGGCGGATACGCGTTGATTCCGGTGTGCACGCACACCCGAATTGACTTCTGCAAAATCCTACACGTCCGTATCGACGTTGCGCACGTTTCGGTAAAGACCGTGTGCGACCAAGTAGTCCCGTTTGGCGGAACGTACCCAGTTCCGGGGTGAATCGGGTCGTCGTTTTTTCTGTTTTTGGATCGCGGTGTGCGATCACCACAGGACGCGATGCCCCGAGCGGTTTGCACGGACACCGAGGGGGTCATACAGGCTTCGCAACACAATTTACGAAATTGGAATCCGAGCTACGAGCAAGAAGATACACGCACCTGAACGGGACCCGAAAACCGGGGTCGAATCGCGTCCTGCACGTGTCCGACACGTGTCGGATACAGGAATTAGGGTTAGGGTTTACTGTGTCCGTGTCCGAGGCTCCTGTGTCAAGGTGTCACCGGAGTCGTCTGGCCACGGCGAGGAGGACGGCGGGGCAAGATCTCGTCGGAGGGTGGCTGGGCTCGGGGCGGCCGGGGAGTGGCTGAAGATGATGGAGGTGGCTCGGGGGATCGTCGTCGAGGAACAGGGAAGAGGGTGGCTGAGCAGAGGTGGCTCAGTGTCGATCTGCTGTGCTCGAGGCGGAGGAGGCGCAGGCTTCGGGCGGTGGCCGCTGGGGATTCGTCGGCGGAGAGATGGAGGAGGGGATGACTAGGGCAGCGGCTCGGGTGGCTGTGACAGGGGATGGGCGGAGGACGGCGACTGAGGTCGAGGGCGAGGGCGGAGGAGGAAGGGAGAGAGGGCGGAGCTCGTCGGGGAAGGAGGAAGAGATGGTGGTCGTGGGGTCGAAGCCGAGGGGGCTCGGGGCTTAGGGCGGTGGAGCTAGGGCTTCGTCGAGTCCGGGCGGAGCGAGGAGGGAAATTAGGGTTCAGGCGGGTGTTGCACTGGCGAGGGGAGCGGGGGTGCAGGCACAGCAGGGAGGAAGGAGGCGACGTTGGTGGAGTCGACGGCGAGCGGCGGCGCGGGATCTGGAGAAAGGCGGCGGCGGCGGGGCACAGAAATCGAGGGGTATTAATAGGGTGCGCCGCCGGGTCGGAACAGTGTTTCCGACCCGGTTTGGGATTAGGGTTTGGTTCGGGTCGGGTCTCAAGCGGGTCGGGTCGAACCCGGATCCGACCCGCTAGGGCCTAGGTCCGGTTCAGTGTGGTTCAGTTCGGTTTATTTGGAATAAACCCGGTTTATTTAGGGGTTTAATACGGTTTAATTATTAATAGTTTTTAGGGCTTTATAAATGCTTCCGGAGTCCAATAAATTTACGAAAAATTACCCTATGTCCGGTTTTCCATTTTACACCATAAAATATTATTTTCATAATATTTTAATATTAATTAACAGGAACTAAAAATCATTTAATTGACAAAGGCCTAGGTTTTAATGACAGAAAAATTCCGAAAAATTTCAGAAAAATTCTTGAAAAATCAGGGGGCTTACACGTATCATAGATTGAGTGTGATACGGGTGAGATATACTCCACGTGTTTGTTGTAATGCTTACTACTTGATTTTAGTGTTGTTATATATTTTAGATGGTATATGAGACATATATAACTATATATATATGTATGTATGGTTATATATCAATTGGTTATATTTATATTAAGTAATTAAGTATTTATATCATGTATTTGTAGGATGATTGTTTGGTGTGTATATATTATATAATATAGAGTGTGTTTAAAGTAGTGGGGATCGGGTTCAGACATTAGGTAGAGGGGTGAAGACAGGAGGTTCTAGTTGTGAGGAGGTCGGGCACTGTGGCAAGGGAGAGTATGTGCTTATATCTTTGTGATTAGTATAGATCTTTGTGAGGGTACAAGTCTCTTAAAGGATTAGAGCTGAAGGTAGGGAGATGGGAGAATCACCTACAAGCCTGTACAGACCTTGTAGGTGGATGCTTTGCAATAGGGTGTAAGCATATAGGTGTACGAAAGTACTTGAAGTATCTAGGCATGGAGGGTCTATTGTTGCACCTAGTAGCAATGAGGACAATAGGTATCGGGTTTTGGTGTTCTGAAGTGAACATAGAAGACATGTAGAGGAGTTCATAGTGGTGTATTGATATATGACGATTTATGTGTTGAGGGTTGTGACTGTCAAGGGTTGATATTATCGGGTTAGTCACAGTGGCCATGACTGATATAAGAATTATATGTGTATCTATATATGATGTATATGTATAAGAGAGGGGGAAATAGATAAGTTCACTGTGATAATAATGACAGTTAGGATATTCACTATGTGTGACTGAGTTCACAGTTGAGTGAGATCATAACAGTTGGTTTGTGACTGAGATAAGGAGGGGATTGATGTTGTAATGTATGAAGTTTAGTTGAGGGTTGATAATCACCAATTACTTAACCGTTAGTGGGTGATGTTAGGACTGATCTTTTAGTATATTTTAGTGATTAGTTTATAAGATATGTTAGTTAGAAGTTAGATATTAAAACAATTAGTTAAGTTAACATGTCGGTTGATGTTATATATTAAAGACATGCCAGTTATTAGATATTGATGTTTTGTTAGTTAACTATTAGTAAATTAGTTAGATAATGGTTGATGTTAGTATTGGTTGGTATTATTAAGTATTGAGTAGAGGGTAGATATTAAGGTATAGATATCAAGTTATATTTGATAGCTAAGGTATTATTATATATTGGTGATACTAAGTAAATTTAGACAATAGTGTAAGGTAACATATTAGCTAGTATAGCTTGTATCCTCAAGATTCCAACCTAGAAACCTATATTTAGGTTAATACAATCTACAAATGGCTAGTTTGACATGTTTGACTAGTTTGACCTAGTTTGACTATTTTGACTTAGAGATTGCCTAAAGACCTATAATTTGACTAGTTAAATTCTTTATCATTTCAAAACCATGTGTTGGTGGAATATTCCATATTTAGGTCTGCGAGGCACTATTATGGATATAGTTTGATACTTCATCCTGAATTTCAGGCGAGTACATCTCTCTGTTAGTTTTTATTTTATGATATTGTATATATTGCATGTTCTAGAACTGTATACTTGATTCCGACACAGTGGTTGCACGGACTGGTACTATATGGATCCTGTCATGGGATGTTATCCCCTACCGTGTTCAGCGGGTACTCTTTTACATGTATTTTATCATGTGTATCGGTATTGATTATCGTGTACTTCGTATTCACACACTGCTTGTGTTCAGTGTGCTTATATTCGTGTTTGTAACGTGTCATGATTGGATCCATAAGTATTGGTTGGGGATGGGGAAGTAGGAGTTGGTTATGTGATCAAGCCCAGTGTATTTGTGTACATGTCGATTACATATCACACGTGTAATCGAGTTACCATATTGTATTCTTGTTCAACCCAAACCGGTCACGTCCTATATGACACATTAGCTAGTGTATCTACTTTCATCACTTGCAATTATTCATATTGTCTGTTCTTTACTTTCCAGTACATTACATGTTTAGTTTAGTTTATTATATTTTCTATTGCTAGTTATCTTGTATTCTTTTATATTATTTGTCATATATGCTCTACCATGTATTTTAAACTGCTTTCAGAGTTTTGTACTTTGCTCCATTCCTGACTGGATAATATTTTTCAGTGAGTATTGTGCTCTCTATTCCGGGATATCAGAAAGATGGCATAGACAAGACTGCTCTTACACTATGGACTTGAGGTAATAACTGTAAAGATCTAGTTTAGTGTTCTTTTCCATATTTTTGTCTAGTTTCCTTTCTCTAGAATGTTATTTGGATTATCTTTCATGTTCATTCTTCCTTTAGATTATTGTGATTGAGTATATGATAGAACTAGCTGTATTGGTATGTTTGATAGTTAGATAGTGATGACCTCAACAGCGTTCTACCGTCGATGTTGCGGTGTAGACTGCACATACCCACGTACTCGTGCCCAATCATCCGGGTGCGGGTCGTGACAGTGAGAAGAACAATGAGTAAGCGTATGTGACTCCTTTATACTTTTTCTATTCAGGCCGCACGCTCCGTTGGAGACACGAGTCATGATGACCCTATATTTACTTGACGGTCTCTGACGTTCATGACGTTATGTACGTGGCCCCTGAATCTCCGAGGGAACTATGCCCATAACATTATTTTAGCAGATAGTCCATACACGAAAAACTTGTTCTTAAACTGCATATCACTTAGAATGGCTTGGAACCTTGTTGGATGTTTATTTTCAGTATATTGTGGCATGCTTTTATGTATCTTGTTACGTCCCTTTGAGGACTTGGTCACTTTTCAGGTGTAGATGATCATGACTATTTGTAGGAGCACGGACCAGGACTTGCTACTTCGTTCTCTTCGAGGAGGTCTTCCCTTTGAGCCTCTCTGATCATTAGATGATGTGCTTATTATATTTTCTTTCATATTCTAGTTGATAGTGGATTTGTCTCCACCCAACTATTGGTCTTTTCAACTATTCTATATTGGTTCTTTGTCATATTTGAGTATTTATTCTATTTGGTTTTGTGGATGAGATTAATATTGCCTGTGACTTGTGACATTATATATACCACTTGTGAATTGTTATTCATAATACAGCGTACGTATGTGTTATGATTTTCATATATTAGAGTTTCCATATACATACGGCTCGCATGCTTATGTATTCCTAGTCCTACGTATTTTGGGACTAGGCGTAACATAAAGGCTTTGGTGGAATATGAAGCGTTGGACTCTCTTATATATATTGGAGGGTTGAGAGAGAGATAGGGGTACATATTGTGCACAAGGATCCATTGTTCCAGCAAAAAATAGAAGATATTGTCTAGTCCAAGAGTTTGATACTTCACACATTGTGACAAGTGAGCGTTCCAGAAGTTCATCAAGTGAACTTGTTGGTTCCTTTGAGCAGATCGTCTGAAGGAGGACAAATCTTGCTTTGAGCAACGATGATCGTCATCACCCCAGCAAGGTTTAAGTTCTGTGTTTTTTTTCTTCTTTTAGTTTCTTGTAAGATTGTTCAATCTCATCGTAACAACTGCGATTCTAAAGAGAGGAACAGATTTAGGGTTTCTATTTATTTCTGCAAGTTTTTCTGTTCTTAAGTCAGTTTGTAATTCATCTTTGTAAACTCGGGACTAACAACATTCAATTCAATTATGTCTATTTAGTTCTCATCATGGTTTTCATGCTTAATGTGATGTACTAGCATAAAATATACCTAGGTATCAAGAGTTTGGATAAAACCTAGGATACTAGGTTAAAATTGATCTTGGAATGTATTGCTTGGTATTGATCCCCAACCCTAGATCCAAATTGTTGTAGGAGACCCTAATTTAGCTACCCTAACTTGTTAGGGATCATTTAAAGAGATCATGACATGATTTGACACCTAGAAATCCTAGACCGAGTTGTTGTTTGTACAACATCAATGTAGACAATATATTGTCAGAATACTATCAATAAGTATTCTATTAGTATATTGTGTGGTTTTTACTATTTTTTCGCAAGTTAATATATGTTCTGCTAAGGTTGAACGGCATACTGTCAGTATACTGTGTGGCATATTTATTTTTCCAGCAAGTTTATGTTTCTTATTTGCAAAGCAGAACAATATACTGTAAGTATACAATCTGCTTAGTACAAGGCAAAATAATACCTTGTTCCCTTGGGATTTTCTTCTCGGTTCGAGTGTCAATTTTGGTCACACTTTGACCAATCCATGTATAACTATTTTTAAATATTCTTGTGTTGATTTTGGAGTTTTCGACCAGTTTTGGGAATTGCATTCCCGTGTCAGATTTATATTTTATATTGCAACAAATGTTCTTATTCCTTACCGACACCATTGGAATTAAACTGATTGGTTGTATGCTTAACTAATTACATTTCACAATTTTCCAATGTATCGCGTGCCGCGGGAGCGAGGACATTCGTTAGTGATAATTTGCGAATAATATGTACCTAAAGCACATTATTCTATGGTGATTCTCTAGTGTCCACGTCTTGAGAATCGGTATAAACATGTTGGATAATTTACTAGATAAATTAATATAGTATATTACGAGGGGAGGATGTTCGCACTACTAGCAGCCTCGATCGCTTAGGGCCCATGAGGCATGGACAACCACGATTAGCATGGGCTCTATGACCTACCAAGTGTGTACGTTGCGACACTTTCTGTTATATGTTTCATATGCTATATTTTATCTGTTATTTGTTTATGTTATGTTATATGTCACTAGCGTCTACTAGATCCCTTTGCGATCTGGGTACCTAAAGTGCGGTTGGTAACGAACTTCCTCGACTTGCATCTTTGTAATTAAGTCTTGTGATAACCCTAGCTAATTAATATGTATCAAGGTGTAGATGATGTAGGCCATGCATTCTGGTTGTACGTTATCCTTTATGTTTGTATTCTAGGATAAAGTACACACACACACAAAAAATCTCGCAAGATTTACACTTTTAGCAAAAAAAGACTCGATAGATTTTTTTTTTCATTTTTATAAATTAAACTCGCATTTTTGGTACTTTGATCCAATCACCTCATTCGTCCACTAGTTATTACAATTTGAACGTTATAGTCATGACTGAAAAATGCTTGAAATATCAAAATACACATGCACGATCATTAAAGATTACAAAAGTCTTACTATCCTTCTGTATAATTTAAAATATCCCTTATTTTATCATTCTTTCCATTTTCCCTCCTATTTTTTTAATCCATTCCCACTGTTTAACATTTGTATATTATTAGTTTGTTCTCTTTCATGCATAAATGATCCAAATAAACAGTGTCAACGGTAAATTGGATGTCCATTAACATCGCCGTTCAATTTAGGTACAAATTGCACCAAATTAAAAATTAGTGATATTTTTTATTTTATTTTGCAAAAAGTAAGAATCTTGTGAAAGGAGTTTTGAACGTTACCCTCATATTCTAATCTCTATGTCAGTGCGTGCGTAAGTTCTCAGGCGACAGTCTACAACCCGATCCTCATTTAGTTTAAGGCTTGTCCTCTTCTTCCAGCCCACCAGATTTCCTAAACATAAAAGAAGGTAGTTTGATACCTCACCTGCTATGTAGATGGTTTTGGGCATTGGCAGCGATGATGATGATGATGACGACGACGACAAAGAAAACACCCTTATGGAACATCCTTCAAGAAGTGACTAAGATATAAGCAGCGGATTGCACAATTATTGCCAGAATAACCCAAGAGGTAAAGGTCATCTCCAACTTCAAACTTGTGTTATAAGTACTTCATCTACGTGAACAAATATTTCTTCAGATATGACTATATGACTACACCTAGTAGTATCTGATATGAACATTATCAGAACCTATAGAGCTTTAAACCTCATTGGGTTCCCACATAAAATAATATCAGAGGTACACAAACCTGAATATGAACCCAGCTAGGGTCTTGTTTCAGATCTTGTATAAGTCGATGCCCACTTTAACCTACAACTTGCTTAAAGCTAATTTTGATAATAACATATAATCATTACTACAAGCAAATCTTCTATTTATGTTCACTACCCAAATATTACCATCTAGTTTTGGATCTGGATGAATATTTATCATATGCCCGCCCACAACTGAAAGAATGTTGTAACGATAAAATGATAGCAAAAGGAGTGTCCTATCTAATTAAAACACAAAACTCTTTTCCCTTCCTTGATAAGTTGGTAGAAGAATCCAAAATCTTCTCTGTATACCTGATCATCAAAAAAATGCTCCAGTTATAACATTGATATCTATTACAAAAGAAAACTGTTGAGATTTGTTTACCAATGATTGTAAAAGTTTAGAGGAAACAGATGAATGGCTTATTATTAATTGCTATTTGACAATAATAAAAAATTAACTGAACTGTCCAAACTTTGAAGTTAGGAAGAGAAGTGTTTTTACCTTGATTAATACTTCGATTAAAGAATCAGGCAGTTCTCACGATCAAATTCAGTGTAGCCAACATCAATAAGGCAAAGCCCGTCCGGAGGGGCAGGAGGAGCCGTGGCACGTCTACATGTAGCATCCATTAGCATTAACAAAGCATCATCCTCAGCACCAGCAGCTGCCTCTCTTATGGCTGTCGCAACAAGCACTCGAACCATCTGTTAGGAAAACCATAAAGCAAACGAACAATAGGTAACAGCCGAAGGAAACAACTTCCTATAAGAATGGTATAATGCCGTTGCCTTCACAAATCTATTTCATTTAAGACTAGAGAGTAAATCGATAAAAGAATTATCCGTGGATAGATGGAGAAAATAGGTTGCTATGTAAAGCTTCTGCACATCCTTATGACTCTAAAGTATCAGCATCTCTTGTTAGAAACAGGAGACCCGTAGAAAGACTTCACTTCAAAAATAAAAATACAAGGGGTAAAATAAATGAATCATATGACCAAGTGAGTTTCTAATTCACAATTATAATTCAACATCAGTGCAAGAGCTGCACCATGCTTGGAAAGCAAATAAAGATGGATAGTACATATTGGTTGAGAATATTGAAAACAGCATCCAATACCACCTGATCCATAACAATATAGCCAAGGCTTATCACGTCAAGATAACATTTGTTATATCTTTGAAGTATTCCAGTTGAATGGAAGAAGAGGATTCAAACAGCCACCCAATTTTTTTGGGATAAAGGCATCGTTGTTGTTGTTAGATCCTATGTTACTTGGACTCGGGTACGAGTGTCGGGTACGAGTACATATCCAAGAGTCGGGTCCTTCAAACTCATAATTGAAGGACACACGGACTCGGCTAAAAAGGATCCAAATTTTGAATACGGGTACTATTAAAATAAATACATTTGAATATGGTTTCATAAAAAGACACATCATGTAATTAAATTTGTATGTCTTCATAAAAAACATGTAATTAAATTTGCACGATCTCATAAAAAGCCACTCTCTAATTAAATTTGTATGATTTCATAAAAAGACACAGTTGTAATAAAGTTTGCATTGTTTCATATATTTAAACTTATAATTAAATTTGCATGATTTCATAAAAAGACATGTAATTAAATTTGTAAGGTTTCATAACTTACTACCAGTCTACTGTATTAAAATAAACTATCTACTTCACTACCACATTAAAATAAACTATCTACTTCACTACCAGTCTTCCGATTGTCACCATAAAGGACCATGAAGGATCCGATTGTCACTATGGAGGATCGGATACGGATTCCATACCCATACTCATGTCCTACCCGGTGGACACGGGTACTTCTCCTAAAGTGGAGAGTCCGAATAACATAGATTAGATCTTGGGAGGTATTCTTGAGCAATACTGAAGTCGAACTCCATAGAACTATTGTGGTATCCAGAGAGAGCAAATATAAGTTTGTTACCTTACGCAAGAAGCGATTTGCTACAAGTTCCACACACATCACCCTCAGGCTACAAACCTAAGAACAAAAGAATGATGTTAGAATGCACAAGTAAATTCAGTTTCATAACTTTAAGGCTAATTTGCAGCTAAATACCCTGAACTTTTCCGGATTTGTAAGTTGTCATCATAATCTATTAAATTAGCTACTTACTACCCTATGCCAGTAAGGTAGGGTACCATTAAGAAATAGGAAAATATAAAGGGTAATATAGTTAATGGCGTGAGGATAGCAAGTTGCAAATTTTAAGAAGTTCCCAAGGAATTTTGTTGCTGATTATAATAGTTTAGGCTAGCAAGTTACTAGTTTTAACAGTTCAGGGTAACAACTCGGAAACCGGAAAAGTTCAAGGTATTTAGTTGCAAATTAGCCTAACTTACGTAAATTGATTGGTACTGTACATGATACATTAGACGAAATATATCAAAAATGATTTCATTGAATGCAACAATGTAACCATTTACTGTATGCAGTTTAACCACAATAGCTTGTTAAATAAACCAATGTCTTATATAAGGTTGGCAAAACGCTAAGGCATGTTGAGCAAGAATTTTATATATTGATAGGACCATAAAGCTTACAAAGTACTAAAATTTTCTACCAAAAACAGGTAATTCAGGATATCTTGTACCCACCAAAATAGCTACTGAGAATAAATATTTGGTGCACATAAGAACTTTTCCTGCCTGCCATTTATACTTGTTTTACCTGTAGTAAGACTCGGGGGATATTTATCTTGTGACCGTAACATAAGTGAACTTTTTAGTAGTTAAGAAACTAAAAACCACTAAGCATGCAACTCAATACATCCATTAATGACTAATGAGGTAATTCAGGCTAACTTTTATATAGCAAAAAGAGGTATTTGTGCATGCCATTGAAATTATCTAACCTTGATTTTCTTCTTCTTCTTCTTTTCTTTTTAAATATAAGAAGATAGAGGGAACAAAAACCTGACTAGAAACATAAGTGAACTTTTGAGTAGATAAGAAACTAAAAAACCACTAAGCATGCAACTCAATACATCCATTAATGAGGTAATTCAGGCTAACTTTTATCTACCAAAAAGAGGTATTTGTGCATGATATTGAAATTATCTAACCTTCATTTTCTACTTCTTTTTATTCTTTTTAAATATAAGAAGTTAGAGGGAACAAAAACCTGACTGGCACAAGGCAGATTGGTTTCCATAGCACGAGCATGAAACATAAAACAGTCCGTTGCTGGTCCACTGCAAGAATAGTGGAACCCAGTAAGTGGAAATAATGCTAAAATTTGTCAATGGCTTCTAGTTAGATGCTGATGCAACCTAAATGATGACAACTTAAAATGAGAATGCAAGTGCATGACTTCATGGTCTTCCACCTAATTAGAAACTTAGTAGTAGAAGAAAGTAAAGAACTAACTTGGTAGGAACAAAATATTTGTGAACTAACAAACCTACAGCTATATCAAGTTTCTACTTTCGTTTTAAACACTAATATGTAACATGATGGTGTCAAAAGAGAATAAAGGAATAGTATTTATTATATATTGAACAAAAAGTGAAAATGTCAAATTCTTACGTGCTTCTTGAAGCTTTTGTATCCCGTGCAAACAATTTGTAAGACAAAGTCTTCCCTTCAAGTTGGCATAAGAGCCGCTTCACCTTTTTTACGCTGAAGCTTCTTGGCTTCATTCCAGTATTAAGATCTGCGTCTCCGTTACTGCCAGATGACCAACTCTCATCCTCATAATGTTCAGTTTGTCTTTTCATCTCGTTGACATTTTCATCAGCAGTAACTGAGTGATCACTTTGGCCACCATTGGTTTGGCCTTGATCTCCATCTTCAAGAGGAAAAATGTAAAAGTAGCGCCTCCACTTAGCTGCAAAATTTGGATGGAATACACGAGAAACCTGCAGACATTTCCATTCTCTACTAGGATCAATACCATAATCTCCTGTGCGAACAGGAAAGGCAGCAGAATCCAATCTCATATATTGTATTCTCCAAATTATTTTTGCACTTGAAAATTTATAACTGAACAATAACACAACACCAACAAATTCTTTATACCAAAACATTTGGGTCCTCCTCTATTTCAATATTTTTCTCCATTCAGATATGTTAATGACCATCTAATATGTAAAATTAACAAAAAAACATATCCTTCTTTACAGATGTCTAGGTTGCATAGACATGGACATGGATCCGGATACAGACATGATACGGATTCAGGATACACTATTCAAAAAAAATTGGATACTGGTATCGCATGGATATTGTTATATATACACATGAAAACATATTTCTATACATATCTATATAATAAAGAGAAGTGGTATTTTCCGCCAAAACATAAAATGATAAAGAAGAGTCACGATTAAAAGATAGAAAGTATATCAAATGGCTACGAGTATGACACATGTATATGTCAATAAGAAAAAACCTTAAAACTAATAAAAATATTATTAAAGATATTATTAAATAATATAAATGAGAAGTAATTTCAAAAACTGAATTATCAAGGAGTGTCGGAGGCACATACATAACTAGTAATATATAATTTAGACTTTCATTGTTATCTAAATATAATTTAGACTTCCATTAGTTCTAGATAATATAATCTAACCTAGTTCAACGGCAATCTAAACTGTAGACGACTTTCATATCATAATCTAAAAATTCAAATTAAATTAAATTAGACTGTTATATTGTCTACTTTAATTTCTTTACACACATACATTTTTATATTTTAAATTTATAATTAAAAAGTTTAGTTGAATCAAATATATCATATTAGATATTATATAATATAGGGAAAGTAGTCATGGAACTCCTACAATTTTTGGAAATTCTTGGAAAAAAATTAATCACAACAACAAAAGGGTGTTATAGTATCCAAATTTTATTCTTATTAATGAGGCACGGTCCAAACTTTATCTACTTGTTTTATATATTACATCCTAATAACACCTATATTTAAGCATATTTTGGGTAGTAACTAGTTTCAAAATGTTTTCAAAAAGGATTCAATACAAAGAAATGTTACTCTCTCTCTTAATTACGTTTGGCAAGATCACAAACATGTCAAAATTAATTTCAACTATGTTTTTGGTTTCCTTGTTTTTGGTCTCCTTGGAGCCTAGACATGGGTGAGCCATATCCAATAGGAGTTCCCAAGAAGTATTGTACCCAATACATATCAGATACATATAGAAGTATGGATACGGTCCTCCTGAGGAGTATCCTTGCAACATAGATGTTATCCAAAAGTTCATGTTTTGGTAGATCTTTAAACTAATGCCTTATTGCTCCTGGCAACCGGTACGTCTATTGGTTACGTTGTACATGCCAAAACCACCAAATTAATCTAATCGTATCCTCAATTAGCACCACCTCTAACTTCCAAAAAAAAAAAATTTGACTGCTTATTTATATAATGTTGTCAATCTTTGTTGGAGATTCTTTTTATATTTATTACCTTTTGGACTTCCTCATTCGACCACCAACTTTATTTTGAAGTCCATCCATTGCATTTAGACACTTATCTATTTTACTAATATCTTCATACAATTAGACATTATAGCACATAACATTAGTATCTTCTCTATGTTCCATCTTCCCTTCTTTATAGATTCAAGGATAAATAATATTAAGTTCTGTTCTTCAATACCATTTAGTCATTAATCTCTTGTCATCTCCCATTTTCTAATAACACATAATACCGTTAACCTGGTTGTATGATTCATTTCTATCACTATCTCGCTTTTTCTAATAGTAACACACCTTTATTGATCAACATGCTTTTTCTGTGGTTCAATTCTCTCCCAGTGCAATTATGTATGCTTTATTTGCTAGATTACCTACCTTCCTAGCAAGGAAATAATCTCCTTGACTAATGTTGGAGCCACTCCTAAAATAATTAAATATTTCTCTCTTCCTAAAAGAAGCATTTCCTATAATCTACTGTTGCCCAGACAGGACAAAATGGCATCGGTATTCGTATCATGCCCGTGCCAGTGTTAGGTTCGGTATCCTTACTCGTGTAACATAGGTAACTTCTTTTGTCCATACTTGAAAATCTTTGTATCCTATATGTATATCCATATTCATGCAACATTGGTTATAATAAGGTTATTACAACAATGCAAAATCAAGAATCCTATTACCCCCTTCATTCATAATTCCATGGAAATAACCTCCTAGGACATTTTATACATAATTTTCAAGCATAAGATTGTAATCTTATGATGTACTATTATAGGCCTCCAATTATGAAGTTTTGTATTATCGCTTAATATATAGGGAAACTTGGAGGGTGATTTTTGCTTGCATTAGTTTAAACTGCATATAGAATATACAAAAGATAGATCTACTTATCGCGTAGGTTTTATGGCATGACCCTCACATGCTCAGAGTTGCCTTAGCAGAATTTAGCACCAACATAGAGGGGGGTTGTCGTAACGTCAGCATACGGTCGTAAAAATTTCGTTAAATCATTTATGAAGCTTTGTTATGCTCCATAGCAGACCCCGTTCTGATTGAAGAAGGTTTGGATGATAATGATGAGTTTTGTTCTATAATGCAAAATAAATGCAAGGTTTAAAAACAGCAATTAAATTGAATTGAAGCAAGTCTCATTTAAATCATTATTAATTACCAGATAATTCATATTCCTAGGTTCCTAAAATAGGGGATTATATAAAACAAGAAATCAAAATCTATCATACAAACATTATATTTTGTAAAAGGTTGGATCAAATGTTACCACCTAGGAAGATAACAAGTTCCAGTTGTATGTTTGGAGAAGCACACAAGCTTATTTATGGATCAACGGTCTATTGACAATATATTAGATGCTAAAATAGTTATCTTAATTACTTGATTCAAGATGGAGAAAGATACTTGAATCGGAATATCGATTAATTACCTGGAGAGGGGGTTGTTGCTGCCGTAGTCGTTGCGTTGTTGTTTTCGCTGCCACCGTCAGCAGGAGGCCAGAGATGGAAGGGTAGGTCGGGAATAAGAGAGATTATGAGAGAAAGAGAAAATCGACTATCACAACCAGGTGGAGAGAAGTGATTTTATCCAAAAAGAAAATCATTCATTCATGTCTATCTATTGACAAACAAGGATACAAATAGAACCACACAAAACAAACAACTAACTAACTAACGGACTCCTAAGGAATAGGTAAACACAACTATCATTCCTATTGACTAGGACAATTCTGTTTTGACAATAGAAATAACAAACAGTAAAAACAACATCTAAATTCAAACTCAAATGCTAATCTATAATGAGTCGGCTTTGTACCGTCTTCTACATTGATAGGTCTTCGTAACTAGTGGTTCGATGTCCTCGTCAATTATCCCGAGATGAGAGAAATTCAACTCTGGCGAATGACTCTTGTAGCTACTGTCATAGTACTCCAAGTAAACCTGGAACAAAATGCTGTAGCGTCTCTCGTGTAATCCACGAATCATCAGATTCATGGCCGTGTTTTAGGGTTACGATGAGCTAGCCTATGATATGAGAGACTAAGTTGAGAATAGTGTTCCCTATCTTTCCAGCCTAAGGACGGTATAGGCATATCGGTCGAGTTTGGCACGACAGTGCTTTGTTTAACTGCCAGCCAACGTAACCACAGCTCGAGGACTGGGCCGTTCTACCTGACTGATCACTGCTCAAGTGAATTGGTTTCGAGAGCATTCCGCCACTTTTTGGCACTATTCCGTTCCACTTTGCCGCTTGAGATGGTTTATCATATAATAGCGTACCTCTTGGTATCAAATCGTTCTTACCTTATAGCTATGCAACGTTCGCTCTTCCGTCTGTTTTCTCCCATTGGTTGAGAAGAAGAACTGGTCTAGGAGCGGCTACTCTGCCTAACTGTCGGGCTTCACGGATTCGACGATTAGAAATAGGGAACGAAGTAACTAGACAGGGTTTTCGATCTTTGTTCTTGCGCGGAAGTCTCAGAAAGACGGCATGGCAGTAAAGCGCCTTAATTAAAATAGGTCTGTTACTAGTTTTGTATTAACGAACGCTAGATATTGAGGCGAACAAAGACGACCGTTAGGGAGGTGATAAAAGACCCTGAAATGTTTTAGATCTTCCTCAATGTCCCGGCTATTCGCGGAACGTGAGAAGCAGATGAATTATCATCTGCTTCCGGAAGAAATCGCGTCTACAACCCTTGTAGCACTCTTTCTTGGTTCAGTCAACAATCCTATACCGACGCCAACCTCAATAATAGATGCTTCGACTTGGATGGGATCCGAGCGAGACTGACCAACTTGTTAGTGAGCCAGCGTTCCGTCATAAGCATCATAGGCGGACATTTGTTGGCCTCGGAAAGAGTTCAGCAGAAGCTAAACCTACCACCCAAGCATTTGTCGGTACAATCTATCCACATTTCTCATTTGTTGAAGACTCTCATAAAACGAATCAACCATTTTAATCTAATCGGTAAGTGTTAAGCATATAGACGAGTCCATCGATATTCACTCTATGACCAGAATGTCTTGCTTAGGGCACAAGCTGGGCTTGTGGAACTCCTTTCCATCTCTAGTAGAGATGATCTGATCATTTAATATTCTATCAATATGATCTGCTAATTGGGACCATGGAAGCGAGGGTAGTGGTGGAGAGCTCTCTGGCAAAGGCTCAAGGGTAGGCTCATGTGAATCTACAAGTGGATTACCTGGACTAATCGGGGGACCCGTATAAGCAATAAAATTTTCAATATTAAATATAAAATCGATCCTGAATCCAGATGATAAGTCAATGACATACGCATTGGGTCCAATTCTCTACAAAATTCTAAATGGTCCTGCACTACAAGCATGTAATTTCTTAATGGATCTTGGAGGAAATCGTTCCGGTCTAATTCGGACCATAACATAATCACCTTGGAATTCAAAAAAATTGTGTTTATCAGCAGAAAACTTATATTGAACATTACTAAATTCAATTTTTTTGTTGATTTTTTATGCAAGTCGTGAATATGTTTGACAAATACAAAAGAGACCCTAGAATGCTGAGATATGAAAATGAGATACATGTCTCCTAGGTTTAAAACCATGCACAACCTGAAATGGACTCATGTCTATAGACTTATTAACTGAACAATTATATGCAAACTCGACCTTGGATAATATGATATCTCAATTCCTGATATTTTTCTTAACCAAACAACGTAGAAGATTTCCTAAACTTCTATTAACCACCACAATCTGCCCATCAGCCAGGGAATGGTAAGCCATGGTAAGGTCAACTTCGTTCCCATCAAGTGTCATACGATTTTCCAAATGTAACTTTGAAACATTACATCCATGTCGGACACAATCGTTTTCGGTAATCTATGCAATCTAACAACTTCATCGAAATAATTTTAGCAATTTTGGAGGCGTCTAACGTTTTAGAACATAGGCAAAAAGTGGACATCTTCAAAAAACAGGCTACTATCACAAAGATGGAATTGTGTTTCCTAAGGGTCTTCGGCAAACCTTGCATGAAATCCATACTAAAATCTATCCATGGACGGTTAGGTACAGGAAATCTGTATTTTGTTTATGTTGCTTAGCTAGTTGGCAAGTACGATACTGATCGACAAGCTTTGCAACATCTATTTTGACACAAGTTCGGTAAAACTAATCCTCAACGCTTCTCTACTCTTATTTCGCCCAAAATGATTGGACATACCAATAGCATGCAAATCCCACACCAAGAAATCTCTCAATAAAATACGTGAGATACATAGCTTGCTAAATGATCAAAATAAAAAGTCATTCGTCAATAGAAAGCCATATATCTTACAAGTCAACTCATCTCTCAAAGGGACAGAAATCTCAACAAAGTCAGGATACAACTCGTACTCTTCTTTGACCTTATCAAAGCCAACAACTTCGGTACTCATGCCAGATAGTACAGCTATATATGCTAAGCGCGTCAACGGTTTTGTTCTCAACTTTCGCCCTATGTTTTAACACGTAGGTGTAGTCTTGCAAGAACTCAACCCACCTATCGTGTCTAGCATTCAGTTTCTTCTGAGAGTAAAGGTATCTCAAGGACTCGTGGTCAGAATTGATAAAGAATTCATGCGGTAGCAAATAATGTCGCCAATGACAAAGAGACTGAATAACCGCATAGAACTCTTTATCGCATGTGGAGTAGTGTTGTCTGATCTCGTTCAATTTTTCACTAAAGAAAGATACTGGATGTTCCTCTTGGGCCAAGACTCCACCTATGCCTATACCAAAAGCATCACATGCAACCTCAAACACATTCAAAAAAAATCAGGAAGGCACATAAGTGGGGCTTTTGTCATCTTTTTATTAATGCCTTTGAATGCTTTGATTGCGATAATTGACTACTCAAAAGCTTTTTTCTTTAAAAAAATCGGTTATGAGGGCTATGACGGTGCTAAAATCCCATATAAACCGACGATAGAAAGTCGCTAGCCCGTGAAAAATCCTAAGATCTCTAATGCTCTGGAGCTCGGACCACTCTTCAATTGCCTTTATCTTTTGGCAATCAGCAGAGATTCCCGCAGAAGACACAATGAACCCTAGAAAAATAATCTCTTCAGTAAAGAATGCGCATTTCTTAGGGTTCACATACACTCTCTTTGCGTAACGTGGCACACACTTGCCTTAAGTGATCTACATGTCTGGTTCCTCGATTGGATGTAAATAAGTATATCTTCAAAATACACAATCAAGAATATATCCAAAAAAGGCCTAAGCACTTGCATCATTACTCTCATAAATGTGCTAGAGGCGTTGGATAGTCCAAAGGACATAACCAACCAATCATAAATGTCGTCTTTTGCCTTGAAAGCGATATTCCATTCGTTCCCTGGACGAATACGAATCTGATGGTAGCTACTCTTGAGATCAATCTTTAAAAAGATAGTGGCTCTCGATATCATATCTAATATAACGTCAGTCTGAAAATCGAAAAACAGTATTCACAGTTATTTTTTGCACAGCTATCTACGCACATCCTCCGTGTACCATCTTTTTTAGAGTAAAAAGGTTGATATCGCGTAAGTACTCATGCTCCTCATTGGGTCTGTTAGGGTTTGGCTTGGGATGGGACTGATTAAACCTAGACTTTGACTCATTGGGTTTGTTAGGGTTGGTCTATGAATCACGCTGCCCATTGAAAGAGGATCTTTGAAATCAGTCAAGATCTTTAACCAATTGATAAGCATATTCTAATGAAGTCACCTCACTGGGAAATAAATCACGTTGTAAGTCATTTTAAAGCCCAAAACTAAACCTAGAAAGGGTTATCCCAACCTCTTTTGTCATTACACATCGAATTAAATATTTGTTATATTTGGAAATGTATTATGTGACAGTATGATTGCTTTGGATCAGTTTATGTCATTGATCCAAGAGCCTTTGTTGATAGAAAGTGGTCAATGTCTATCATCCAGTCAATGAAAACTTTTGGGTCCAGCTGACCATCAAAAGTAGACACTTCTATTTTCACGCTTCTCGTTATCCTCTCATCTCCTAAATCCTGATGATGCATAGGGAATGGCCTATAGTCAGATGTCTGACGGAGTCATTCCAACGATGATCAAAGCCTCTAGGCCTATCTCTATCCAGATTATCTTGGAATTGTCTATAGTCTTGATGTTGAACTGGGCCATCCCTACGATGATCCAAACCCCTATGTTTGTCCATCTCTCAATGGCCACTATGATGGGAACCATCATCCAACGTATCAGGAGTCCTACGGCATTCATGTTTGAGTCTTTCAATTATTTTCCTAATCTCTTCAATAGATGTTCTTAGCGCGTTAAAATCTTTTTCCATGTTCATTAGGCAGTTTAGGATATTTTGTAACATTTGTTCTTATTCAGAGACCGTATCAGAAGTGGGTTGGTATTTTCTATCCCTGCGGGTGCTCATGAAATGCGATATGGATCCTAAAAAATACTCTATATGTTCCCAATGCATAAATTGGAGTAGTCTAATGCAAACATAAATTTAAATCATGATATATACCAAAATTTATGCAGAGGTTTAAACTCAACAATTAAATTAAATTGAAGCAAGTCTCATTTAAATCGTTGCTAATTACCAGACAATTCCTAGGTTCCTAAAATAGGTGATTATATAAAGCAAGAAAAAGCTATCATGCAAATCTTAAATTTTGTAGAATGTTGCATTAAATGTGACCACCCAACTCGGGTTAATTCTCCATTTAATGTTTAGGATGATAACAAGTTTCAATTTTATGTTTAAAGAAGCACTCAAGTTTATTTGTAGATCAGCAACCTATTGATAGTATATTAGATGCTAGATATAGTTATCTTAATAACTTGATTCAAAATGGAGAAGAAGACCTGAATCAGATTGTTGAATGATTACCAGGAGAGAGGGTTTCTGCTATTGTTGTTGTTGGCGCCACTACGCTTTTGTTTTTGTTGCCGCTGCGCTGTCGTCGACAAGAGGCCAGGGAAGGAAGGATGGATGGGATTGGAAATAAGAGAGAATAGGATAGGAAGAGAAATTCAGTTATCACAGCCCAGTTTGAGAGAAGTGATTTCATCAAAATTTTCTTTTTATTCATCCATGTATATCCATTGACAAACAAGAATATAAATAGAACCGCACAAAACAAACAACAAAACAAATATAACAAACTAACACTCCTAAGGAATAGGTAAACACAACTACCCTTCCTATTGACTAGGACAATTCTGTTTTGACGATGGAAATAACAAAAAGTAAAAAACAAACTAAATCTGAATTTAAACTCAAATCTAATCCATAAGGCGTATCATCTTCTACGTTGATAAGTCTTTGTAACCGGTGGCCAATCAGGTGATTGGCAAAATAAGTTTGGACAATCTTCCTAATCAACGAAACTTCTTCTATAATATTACTGAGCACACAAAGTACAAATCCTACCTTCGAGACAGACAACACTGTGAGCGTTCCTGTTGCTGCATTGTTTATGGCATCCTTTATATCTTGAGTTTTAACATCTTTCCTCCACGTATCTAGTATGAAATACAGAGAGGAAAAAATTAGAGAGAAAAACCACCACAACAGCACATGGAATAATGCAGCTCAGTATACAAGTTTCTTTTCGTCACTACACATGAACCAGAGAATGGAATAATTTGCATCAAATGTAGATGAACTAATTCACATTAGATTATAGTCCATGTTTCTACAGAAATCCAGTCAGGAGATTCTTTACATGTGCCATATTACTGTAAATGTAACGGGAAATTACCAAAAGCAACATGTCCCACAATGCCCTTTCTCATCAATCCTATCCCCATAAGCATCTCAGATGTTGGCAAAGTTGGGTCTTGCAGTAGATCATCGGTAGACCCTTTGCCAGCAGCTACTTGCTGCTGTTGCACAATCAAGATAGCAGGTTTGCAAAAGTATCCCTGTTTAGTTTGTCTTGTCCATTTTGTGAAGGCTATGTAGTTTTTTTTATTTAAAGTTTTAAACCTTTTCAACCGATGATAGATGAAGATGATAAGTAGCATTAAGAGGCCCGCCGATTTGGTGATTCCCCCAGTGAAACATTGAGGATGTAATGGTTATTTTGCCATGTAAAATGATAGACAAAGTACATCTTGCTTAAATGAACTGATGCATCATGGTGCATGCAGAAGAACTAAAGCATTTGTATATTCAATTGCCGAATGTTGCAGACTTGCACTCCACCTAAAATGCTTGACCAATCTCAGCCAACACAAGAAACATGTTGACCGAGTTTGATATACCACAACTAGTAATATTACGAATGGAAGATAATGTATCATATTATATACAGTGAATTACAGTGCCACAAGCCTCCCACATATGTAGGGTCTGTGGATCAAGATGTATGTCACCTTACCCCCCACAATGTGGAATATTCTGATGAATAATCAAATATATGACTTGAACATGTGCTCATTATTGCACCTCTAGAAGAATATTACGTTTTAAGAAAAATGTGATATATTTTATATTGATTGAAAAGACTAGCAAAATTATGGGGATAAAGTTTCAAGGTTATGAGTTGCAGATTATTGGATGACTGATATGGAGTGTTAAGCCACCATTGCTTGATCCAATAGAAAAAGAAATAAATCTCAAATTCTTAAAGCAGAAAAACGCAAGTCCTCATAGGGTTTATTGAGATATGGGGCAGGGCAGTAGTGACAGTAAAAGTAGAATGAAAAAACTCTGGCTGCAACCAAATATGGGGACATCCAATGATCTGAGAAGTCAAGTAGACCCTGGACTAGCTGAAACATGATGAGACTATCCATCTCCAAAAAGAAAGAAAAAATGCAATAAAATGTCAAAAGTAGATAGATTCTTGAACTGACAAAATGAACAAACTTGTTGAAGAGCAGTCACCCCTTTATCGGTGCGTCCAGCAACAGCTGCACAGGCTTCGGTTGGCAAAGAGTTATCCCTTAGCTTCTGAGCTTTCCTATCATCAACGAATCTTCCGAGAGCCTTCTCCACTAATCTGCAAAACAATGCCCCTATCAAAAGATGTCTAGTAAGGATGACTATACAGTATATCAATGTTTCCGACGTAGATTTCTATCCTATCCATTCTCTTACAACGCAAGTACGTACGTACCCCTGTACTGTGTTGAGACCAGGCTGCTTCTGCCATCCATCAAAAGATCCACCATGGTATGAGAGGAGTATCTTAAATGTAATCCTTTCCCATTTACTTCCCTTCCTACCTTGACCTTGACCTTGACCTTGACCTTGAGTTGGGTCCTCATCGTGCATATTTTCAGGAATGGTCAGTGACTTGTTGCGCTTCTGCGGAAAGACAAATTTAAATAACAAATTTACGTTTTAAGATGAAGATACCCTGCCTGCCTGAATTATCATTAATGATATTAAAAAGAGTAGTAGTAGTAGTAGTAGTGATAAATAAATAAATCAAAAGTGAAGTAACCTCCTCTGGAGAAGTAGAAGTAGTAGGAGGAGGAGGAATCATGAAGAGTGCAGCGGAGAGAGATTGATAGCCGCCGCCGCATCGGACCAAATCAGAATAGAAAAGGGAGACCTTCTCCCATGGCCTCCTCCCATACATATACTCAAAGCTCTCCCTATCATTCATTCATTCCAAATAGAGATCGATCATACAACAACAACAACAACAACAACAACAACAGAAGAAGAGAAGAAGAAGTAATTAATAACAAGTGGATTGTACTATACCTAGCGCTCCATCTGGAACTGCTGCAAGAATCGCTGTGGTTATACTGATGTAAATAATTGCTGCTGATGCTCTCCTTCTCCTTCTCCTTCTCCTTCTCCATCCCAATTGCTGTCGGCCACCACCGGATCTTTCCAATTCCTCCGACGCCGACGAGTCCCTTCATTAAGCTTTTGATAAGGGCACTACACATTTTACTCGGGCAAATTATAAGGGCACTGCACATTTTACTCGGGCTAGCCCATTGAAAAATAAGAAAAAATTACAAGTTTGCCATCATGAAAGTTATTCGGGGCTAGCCCACTGTTATAATCAGAACTGTCAAAATTTTGGCAGTCCTACCACTTGGAAGGACTGTCAAAATTTTGACAGTCCTACAAATTGTTAGGACTGTCATAATTTTGACAGTCCCACAAGCTATGTGGACTGTCAAAATTTTGACAGTCCTAATTTTAACCCACTGAAAATTTTATATAAAACTAGGACTGTCAGGATTTTGACAGTCCCACAAACAATGAGGACTGTCAAAATTTTGACAGTCCTCATTTTAATTGTCAGAATTTTTTTTAAGTTTATTTCTATTTAGTTAGTTTTGGATTTTGATTTTTTTTTATTTAGTTTAACATCCAAAATAAAATATGTTATCATTGAACAAAATAAAAAAAAATAAAAAATCTACCGTACGAATATTACGTCTGCCGTCGATCAGACTTCAAACGGCCATAACTATTTGTTTTCAAATCGTTTTTCGTCACACAATAGGTCTATTTGTATGTTTTCGACGAGAGTAACACAATTCGTGTAGAGAGAATTTTCATCCGAAGTAAGACGTACATATTACGGGCAAAAATATAAGTTATAAAACTTTAAAGTATCATAACTTTTGACTGGGAGATCGAAACAAGCTCCAGTTTGAGCCAAAATGACCGTATAAAAAAGTACTTCGGGATAAACCGTTTTACCGTTTGACGGACTTCTCAAATTTTTAGAATCGCAAAAAAACGATGTTTCGACCTCCAAATTTTACTTTTTGTAATTTTTTCTTTTTTTTTTTTTACAAAATTTTTAATGTACCATTAATAAATTTACTATTTTAAATAACATAATACTTTAAATTATTTTAAGGATAGAAATTTCAAGGATATTTTGAAATTGGCCCCCCCAACAATTAACAAAAATAAATTAACAGAAAAAAAAAAATTTAGGACTGTCAAAATTTTGACAGTCCTACCAATTTGTAGGACTGTCAAAATTTTGACAGTCCTAAAAATTTAACATATATTTTTAGGACTGTCAAAATTTTGACAGTCCTTACAATTGGTAGGACTGTCAAAAGTTTGACAGTCCTAAAAATATATGTTGAATTTTTAGGACTGTCAAAATTTTGACAGTACTTTCAATTGGTAGGACTGTCAAAATTTTGACAGTCCTAAAAATTTAACATACATTTTTAGGATAGTCCTTAAATTTTTAGGACTGTTGAAATGCCTACAGTCCTATATAAATTTAGGACTGTAGAAAATTCTACAGTCCTTAATATACATAGGACTGTCGATTTTCCTACAGTCCTAAATCTATATAGGACTGTAGGAAAATCTACAGTCCCGTCCGATACTGCTCGACGTTGTCGACGATTCTCGACATTTTATGCCCTAAAATCGTGTTCGATTCTCTACATTGTCGACTTTGGGAGCCATCGACAAGGAGGACGAAGTCTCGGAGAGTTGGAGAGCTCCGCCGGCGGGAGGGGGGAGGGCTCCGGTGGGGCGGGAAGGGTTTGGGAGAAGGGTTTGGGAAAGTGGGCTAGCCTCAAGTAAAATAATGGGCTAGTGTGAGTAAACTTTGCTCAATCCTGGGCTAGCCCCAATCCTGGGCTAGCCCCAAGTAATATGTGCAGTGCCCTTATCAAAAGCCTTTACTCGGGGCTAGCCCATTGAAAAATTAGAAAAAATTACAAGTTTGCCATCATGAAAGTTACTCGGGGCTAGCCCACTGTTATAATCAGGACTGTCAAAATTTTGACAGTCCCATTTATAAGGACACTGCACATTTGACTCTGGACTAGCCCATTGAAAATTTACAAAAAATTACAAGTTTGCCATCATGAAAGTTACTCGGGGCTAGCCCCCAGTTATAATCAGGACTGTCAAAATGTTGACAGTCCTACCACTAGGAAGGACTGTCACAAATTTGACAGTCCTACCCTTGTAAGGACTGTCAAAATTTTGACAGTCATACAAATTGTTTGGACTGTCAAAATTTTGACAGTCCATTTCCCAAAATTACAAGTTTGTCACTCTGATAGTTAGTTGGGGCTACCCCACACCAAAGTATAAAAGTGAAATGGGTTTCTATTTTTGGCATTCCACCTAGACTTAAGAAACCCTCCTTCCACCAAGCCCAAACCTAAATTTGGAAATAGCTAGTTGTGGTTGGAGGAGTATTTTACTTTGGTGATACTACAAGGAATATTCTTCCGGTATGTCTTCGACAACCTACGTTGAATAAGTTTTGGAATTGTGCGAAAAAGATTTAGTTTATTTTGATTAATGTAGGAACAATGCATGAAAAAATGTTCGATGACGAAGTCGGATCGTCCAATTCATTAATTATACACTCCGGACGTTCCGAAGAACAAGTTGGTTGTTCCGAAGCACGTACGGTACGTAAAACGACAACCCTAATTTGACAGTCACGAGTTAGGACTGTAAACATTAGACAGTTCTATATAAATATAGGACCGTCAAATATTCCACAGTCCTATATAAATATAGGACTGTCATAAATTCGACAGTCCTACTTAAAAGTAGGACTGTCATAATTTTGACAATCCTATATAAAAATCGGACTGTCAAAATAGTGACAGTCCTGGATAATTATATGAAGTTATTAATTTTTATATTATTTTATATTGGTTATAGGACCAACCTTGTTCAGATATTGTGGTACATCCTGCTGTTGGTGATGTGGATGATATTTTCTCAACGGATATTGAATTTGCAAGCCATGGTTGATCACCGTCAACATACGACCACTCTCCTGAAAAGTCAACAATTGGATGAAATTAAACCTCCATGTAAAATGAACTTTGAACTTAAAACTATATATAAATTTATCATAACGTAATATACTTACCGGATTGTTCCATATTTGGTATGCAATATGGTTTTCGATCGACGGTAACATAGAGCAACCGTTTGGACGAGTGTCGACTCGACTATCTGCCTGCTCAGAAGGTCCCGAACCATCAGTAGGCCGGTTTCCGAGAGTTTGTGGAAGACTCTCGATAGGACTATCTGCAGGCTGAGAAGGTCCTGAACCATCAGTAGGCCGATTTGGAACATTTGGCATGTCCTCATCGGAGGAGGAAGAAGAACCGAAAGAACTAGGAGGAGCACGTCTCTTCGAACGAAGGGCAATCTTCTTCGTCAATGGACGTTTCCTCACTTCAGGGCGTGCCTCAGCCTCGCGGATAGTGACGCCTTGCGAAACTGTGTGTTCCTTACGCATCGACGCAGTAGGACGTCTTCTCATTTCTTCATCCACAGTGTCCTTTCCAGGGGCATGACTATAAGACAAAAATTAATATATATACAGACAAAAATTAATTTATATTTTAACATAATAATTGAATTTTTTTTCAGGACTGTAGCCATTTCTACAGTCCTGTAAGTATACAGGACTGCAGATTTTTCAACAGTCCTAATCTTTTAGGACTGTTGAATTTCCTACAGTCCCATATAGATTTAGGACTGTAGGAAATTCGACAGTCCTATATATATATAGGACTGTCGAATTTCCTACAGTCCTAAATCTATATGGGACTGTAGGAAATTCTACAGTCCCACTCGATACTGCTCGACAATGTCGAGCAGTCTCGATATTGTACGCCCTAAAATTATGTTCCAAACGACTTCTATGTCTAAACTACATCCTAGACTCCGCCAAGGACTAGTATGCCCTCATTTGAAAGAAAATAACTCAAAATTTTCAACATGCAAGAGGATTTCTTAAAATTTTTGGACAATTTTTCAAATACAATAGCACAAGGAGAATGATGATTTCTACCTTGGTTCTTTCGAGACTTTGGGAGCCATCGACAAGGAGGAGGAGGACAGCGGAGATCGGCCGGCGGGAGGGGGTCGGCGGGAGGGGGGAAAGCTCCGGTCGGGGGGAGGGTTTGGGAGGGTTTGGAGAAGTGGGCTAGTGTGAGTAAAAACTTGGGCTACTATGAGTAAATGTTGCTCTTTAGTGGGCTAGCCCCAATCCTGGGCTAGCCCCAAGTAAAATTGGCAGTGCCCTTATCAAAAGCCTTCATTAATTAGTTATAGGGTTCACAAAAAGAAACAGAAAGAAAGGGTCGGTCGGTCGGTCGGTTCAACCGTTTGTTTTGGCTAAGGGACTGTGGTTGGTTGCTCCCAAGTGTAACAAGGTGTGAAACTGATTTTATTTTTTTTCCCTTGTTCATTAAATGTAAAATACGTATGTTTTTTTAGTTTTACGCTAATTTCTTTGTCTGTTGAAAGTGACTGGATATGTAATATTCTATAACTTTGAAGTGGTTAAATCCGCACGTTTAATATTTGGATGGCAATAAAGATGTGGTAAAATAAAATTCTGGTATCACAATAAAAATATATAATTAATTAGCCAAAAAAATAATTATTATTTACTAGAATTATTTATTTAATTTAATTTAAAATATTAATAACTAATAAAATAAAATATTTTATTAACTACTAAAATACTATAATAAATAGACATTAATGACTAATTAAGATATTTTACTAAATATTAATTAACATAATTACAAATCAAATTTTTTTTTATAAATTATTAATTAATCTCACACACACACACACACACACACACACATACACACACACACACACACACACATATATATATATATATATATATATATATATATATATATATATATATATATATATATATAAGTGGAAGAGCAACAACTCGAATGAAAAGCTCCATTCTTCAAAAAAATAAATGGAGTTTGCTGCTCTCTTCTTCCTAGGTCCCCCCCACTACATTGACAAACCCACCCTTCCCCCCTCACACCACCCTCTCCAGCCGCCCCCACCACATCGGAGCCCAAGCTCTCCGATGCCCACTGCGACGTTGACTCCAAGCTCGCACTTTTTTTTCGTCGCTTTTGTCGACCTTCTCGCCACCGACATTGTCGACCTATTCGACACCACCTCCACCATGCCTTTTTCTCCCTCTCTGTCACGACCTACTCCCACTTTTTGGGATAGGCATACGTGGCCAAGTCCAGCCTACGCCACAGCATCGGCGGTAGTACGTTGTCTATGATAAACAACAATGGTCCATAACAAGTACAAGATACGCATATCATCCACAAACTAAGTCATGACAAGAAATTAAACTTAATAGTCTTAATAACTTATTTAATGAAATCATCAAATAATCCACTATAACTGAAGATGGTCTCGGGAACAAACCCGGTAGAATAAAAATAAATGCAACAAAAAACTAATATCCACTAAGCCCACTAGCTAAGAATAATATGAAAAGCATAATGAAGAAAATATGCTACTCTGCATCTACAGAAGAGACCGGCACGTTGGTAACGTTGGTGTCACCAAGATACTCACCATAGACCTCGGGACAAATTACGTCATCTAAATCTAAGTCAGGATTGGAGCAAGATTACCATAATGCTACACTACACAATATAATATTCATGCATGAAGGAAACAACAGTAACGAAAGAGAAGCTATAGGCAGGCTATGATATGACGAGATGGGTATAACTATGAAAGTATACTCAAGAATATAAGAACAATTGGACAATATCGCAATAAGAATCAAGTCACGTCTACAGTGTATTATAGAATGCTAACTTTTCACATGTGGACGGTCTGGGACATACGTCAGTCATACGTGTGGTGTATGACTGTTATTGTTCAGTTTTATAGAAAGGAATTTGTACAGAAAATGTAGACCACATGCATGCTCGTTGTATTCTCCCATCTGACTCGCTCATAATACATGTTCTCAATAAAGAAATAGCAAGACAATAAATAATAAACATGATAAACAATAAGTCAAGTACGAATATGTACATATACTATAATGATTCTAACACTCGTGCATAATTGAATTACATGATGAATCAAGAAAAACAACAACATGGAATAATATGAGAAAGTAAGAGCGAAAATTCGACATGAAGATACATGCACTATAAATAAAGGCAACATAGGTCATATCCATACCTGCCTGCTCCTGAAGATGTTGAAGTCACAACTCAAGACGTCGTCCGATCTACCCAGTCACATAATTTAAAACAAATTTGATTTACAAAAATTGGCTAAATAGGTTTCCTATTTTTATTCTGAATAAAATCACCTAAAATCTTATTTTAATCTCATTATATTCTAATTTTAAATTTAAACCTAAATTTTGGTCCAAATGAAATCAAGTTTGTGCATTCGAGATTCGTGCAAGCAAATCGAGGCGTTCCGTTGACCAAAAAGTTAATTGACACAAAACCTAGATTTAAGTATGAAATCTTGTAGATTTCAGTGCTACAAGAATGTTGTAATTAATGGTCTCCTCAAATCTTGATTCGGTAAAAAGATATCGCTTATATGGCATATAGATTACAATTTCGTTTGTTCACTAGTTACCCCTATGTTCAACGAATTAAACAAAATAATAAACTAACATATTAAATTCTGAAAATATATATGTTATAGTCTTCTGTGTCATATTTTTGAAACTTCAAACTGTTCATGAAAACGAGTTTGGGATCTCCCGAAATCGCAAAAATAACATAACGCGTTATTTTTCGGACAACTGACACTCTAAGTATTTATTGAAATCTTGGTTCAAAATTTGCTAAAATAAATTATATATTCAGAAAGGTTACCTCAATACGGTTCCAACATAAAAATGGCGCATAAATCGGACATCAGGATTGGTCACAATGGCTATCGAAGGTCGAAGAACTCGAAAATCTCGTACAGAACAAACCCTCTCTCTTCTCTATCTAAAAAAATCGATGGAAATTATGGTTTATTCTAGTGTATATATGTGCGGCTGATCCGTGGGCCCCTGGGCGGCTGACTAGGCAATGACTGGATAATTAGATTTTTTTCCAAAAAATATTTATTATTTTGTTTTAACTATAAATAACTCCAAATTAATACCTAAAATTATCAGAAAAATCCAAAATAATTCTAAAAAATATATCTATGCTTCTAAACCTACACAAAAAGTTTGGTACTAAAATATTTCCTTATGGCCCCGAAATAAATTATGAAATGTCATAAATAAATAGGTTTTCTATGTTTTAATTACCCAAAAATTCTAGAAAATCCTAAAAATTCTAAAATAGCACAAATATATTTTTAACCTTAATATGAGTCTCTATGAGCCACATAAAGCCTAGTGTTACATTATTATTATTATAAAATTATACTTAGTATTTTAAAATAAAGATTCCTACAAAAATTTACTAGTGTATTCTATTTATTTAATTATTATTCTCGTACGATATTTTGGGTAGAAAATGCTACAAGCTACCCCCCTTAAAATATATTTTCCTCAAAAATTAAACCACACAAGTAACCATATCTATAGTAACATATACAAGCAATTTCTATGGTAATATATTAATAGCTTCCTAGGTTGATGCATGGAGGAATGATGGTTTGGGAAAACAAAAGAAACAATCAATGGATATTTAAACTACTATGGTCTAATATTAGCTAACTAAATATGTATAATAATTAGGCAACCATTGCTAACTGGAAGGAACGAAGGGACATGGTTAGGACGGTAGATACAAATATATCGAAAAAATCATGGACGGAATCAAGCAAGATGCATATGAGAGATAAAATGACTCGAAATGATAAAACAGACTCATAGGGTTGAAAATACTATTTGTGGCAAATAATCCACTACAACTGAAGATGGTCTCGGGAACAAATCCGGTAGAATAAAATAAATGCAACTAGAAACTAAAGTCCACTAAGCCCATAGCTAAGAATAATACGAAAATCATACGGAAGAAAATATGCTACTCCGCATCTGTAGAATAGACCAACGCGTTAGTAACGTTGGTGTCACCAAGATACTCACCAGAGACCACTACGTCATCTAAAACTAAAAAATATATCCAGTCATGATTGGAGCAAGATCACCATAACGCTACACTACACAATATAATATACATGCATGAAGGAAATAACAGTAATAAAAGAGAAGCTATAGGCAAGCTATGATTGAAGAGGCATGAATAAACTCAGAAGTCGCATACACCAAAGTACCTATGCGTCAGGAACTACATACGACATCTAAAAGAAGCAAAGAAGCAAAGAAGCATGCGGCAGAATGCCTAGGCGCATACGAATCTGATGCATGAGATCATTTCTGTCAGTCACAACATTTATGACTTTGACAGCAATTAATGACTCTGAAGGCCTCAATTTTTGATGCTGAAAGTGGACGTCAGTGCTTAAGTTACTTTCATAATTACCATTATTTGTATACAGTTGTGTAGTGTCACATGTACACACGATAAAGCTTTCATGCGATGAGACTCCCCATGCGTCAAAGCTCTTCATGTGTCATAGTCCTTATGTGGCCAAGTGTCCACAAGACCCAGTTTCTATGAGGCCTATCCCCTATGCGGTTCAACCTTCATGCGGCTTCATGAGACCAAATCTTTCTGTTACAACAGAAAAGATCCTCCATAAACAACACGAGCCACGATCTCATTAACAACATATCCTAACTAATGCCACGTGACATCCTGACCGTGACATGCGCTCGCGGTTACAATTGCATCATATTAAGGATGACCATGCAACAACCAGACATGTGTTCATAGCATATACGCGTGCATAAGTCATCTAGTGTAGATGATTATAAATAACAGGGGTGCATTCCCACACACACACAAGAAGACACGGACAAAGACAGATACATACAGTAAGACATAGATAAAGTACTCATGATCCCAGTTGTTGTCTTTCATGCCAGTGAGACAAATATGTAGCAAGTTTTTTCGTCGTCAGACCGTCAATGGAGTAAAGGAGTCTACAGTACTCGATCTCCATCGTCACATTCCCCAAAATTTAAATTGTACTTAGATTTCTTGTTTAATGACTCTTTGTACTTCTTTATTTTTAATACAAAAATCAAAGTTCAAAACTTATTTTTGTAATGGAACAAAAATGGCGACTCTGCTGGGGATAACTTTTTCTACTGATGAAAAGATCGTGACGCAGTCTGACAACGAAACTGTTTCCACCCATAGGATGCTGGTTATCCGCTTCGACCAACAAGCTTTTGAGGAGATGCTTTCTAAGTGCAGCGTGAGCCCTTCGCCAAGGCTAGCAAAGCCAAAGAAGACCCGTAGAACTTGGGTCTCCAAGGCCAGTGTGCCTCTACCATCTGCGGAGCCTGCGCTCCCTGTATCTGAAGTTCGTGACACATCTTATGTGTCCACACAGGCTGTCCCTGCTCATGCAATAGTTATTTTCGAGAAGAAAGGTGCGCATCACCTAAGTTCTGGCATAGAAAAATACTACGATGCTAATAATATAGGGGCTGATACACATTCCATACGCTCACAACGAGGAGCATAGAATAAAGAACATGTGACACCTAACTCTAGGCGCAGGAAAGCGGCTGCATGCGCCAAAAAAAGTAACAAAAGCTCTATCTTTGACAGAATCTCATGCGTCCGCAACTCCATGCGCCACCTTGCAGAAGGAGAAAGATTGGACTCTTCGTACTATGCACCATTGCGCGCTAGGTTGAGAAAGTTCAGGGCAATGCGAGCTCGCCAAGCTAAAGCAACTGCTCAAATAACTAATTATCAGATGCGCCATTAACTGTTATGCTTGCTCCTGATGAAAAGTTGTACAAGACTGACCCATGCACCCATATTATTGGGGCATATAAAATGGGCCAGTCTCAGAAGTCTTCCACTGATGACTTGGGGGTAGTTCTTGTACGAGTCCCAGGCCAGGAAGCAAAAATACCATCTTCACACCCATGCGCTCAGTTTATCCGTACGCATAAAGAGGGTGCAAAGGTCAATCGTCCCTCACCCGATTTGTACGACGTGATCATTCAAAAGTGCAAAGCGAAGGGAACTACTACGACATGTGCGATGTCCCCTCCAGGGTACCACCGTGCCTGTCATGATCCGCACCCGATATAGGGGCACGAGTACGCGGGTACATCCAGCCTACGTTGCAGCATCAACGGAAGAACGTTGTCTAGGTCACAATACTATCTAATCAATCTCACACGAATATCCAACTCCATAAGGAGACACATATATATCAATAAAATATGAAGTACTCAACCACAGAACTAAAGCACGATAAGATATTGAAAGAAAATAATCAAAACACAACTACAAAATCTAAACAATAACATAATCTAATCTTTAACAATAACATCCAAGTCTCAATATATGTCGGAAACAAATACGGTATCAAAATCTGTAAAAAGAACTAACTAAAATAACTAGTGATTCCGGCTAGACCTTTCGGCAATCACACCTGAGCTACAAGGTCCAAGGCTACAGCTACTCTCCTTATGGTCCGTAATAAGTCGAACACCAGCCCTCTAAGTCAGAGTCTAAAAAATATATCCAGTCAGGATTGGAGTGAAGTATAACCCGATAACAGTTCCAATTAATTAACAAGGACTATAAAACAATAAATAAAGGATGCTATATTCTGAGAGAAAATAATAAACTGATGCAATGGCAAATAATAAAGAGAATATGTAATGTAAGCAATAAGGTATAGCCAGTGCATATATAAAATGAAAGAGAAAGAAACTGCCATATTAGATTCAAGGTAATATAATATATGAAATTTGAAATGAAGAACTGCAACTATTCTAAGTGTTTGAAATACTAGTTTCGATATATGATCGGCTTAAAAACTTGTATGATAGCTATATGGCCTGGCTAATCATACGTGAGATGTATGATTAACACTAACAATATTTTATAATTTATAATAGGAATATGATCACATCTCTTACTAGCAATTTCCTCCGCCCCAACTAGTACAGTGGATCCAACCATGACACGTTACGATACACGATCATTGTCCAATAATAATACTATGTACAATGTCTAATATCAATGTCGTGTACGATGTCGTGTACGATGTCAATACGATAACCAGTATAATATTTCATGACTGAAGATCCAAGCTATATACTAGTTCATGTACCATAGTGTCAAGAATCAGATGTAATATTTCTCAGTACTTAAAATATATAAATTATCAATTAATGGAAACTATCAGAGAGTGTACTCACCTGTCGTCCAGAGCAATGAATGTCGAACTATGTCCGAACTTGTGTCACACAGACCTATATATGGAATATTACATCAATACAAGGTATTAGAATAAAATTAAGTTAAACTAGTTCAATTCTAAGTCACAAAGCCAGTTCTAAGTCAAACCGACTAATTCTAGGTTGTATGAGTCTATCTCTAGGATACTAAGTCTATACATCATGAAACTAAGCTACACTAGTTAATCTATGATACTAAGAAATACTAAAAAAGCCGTATCCTAAGATACGTAAGTTTAATATAAGAAAATGGTAATTTGTATAGATATACAAGTCAGTATATATAGTACCTAACTAATCAATGAAATCTGGATACCTTGGCCTTGCACCAATGCATATCGTACTACCTCACCTATCCCGATACTCAAATCCAATATCTTAAGTATCGATTGCTAGTATCTTCACCAAGTCATTTCTTAGAATTCTTGTATGATATTTAAGCATCACCTAATAAATCATAGTCTCTTATGTATCATGTTGATAGTCATCCAAGTAAACAATATTCAATTTGTATATTCCGACACGAAATACCGTTCGAGCTATTTCCTAACATCCAGACATGATTTCTATATTTGCCTTAGTGATAAACTGATAAAGTTTCTTTTGGTTGCCATTCTAAGTCTGACTTATCTTTTTCTTTCTGAACAGTATCCCCATCTCGCTGTAACTAGCTTGTACCATAGGGTCTTAGTGCGTGATACTCAACACAACTTAGCCGAAAGGCTGTGTGCATATCTAATTCGAATGACATTCTATTATGCACACTAACCAGTTGGGTAATTACGTATAGGTATTCAGATTTGCATATAACTTGCAAATTCTAGCACGAGTCTATTCCCACAAAGCCTAACACAGGTCGGCACAAAGGTCTTCGCATCATAATTTCGTACAAGCAATCACATCATTCACATACACCTTTAAAAGTATTTAGACTCATTGTTTGGAACATCCCATTGGTTCAACGAGAGAGTGTATTTCATATATAGCCCACGAACGAGCTTTCGAAACTAAAAAAATTGAAACGATGTCCAAAGGCGTATAGCCATGCTCTGATACCAATATGTCATGCCCCGATCGTCCGCAGGCAATCAGCCATCCCCGCTAGGCGCGAATCACCGCGCCAGTGCTCCTGCGGGACAATCATTCCCATCTGGATGTGATGCCGCACAAGCGTAAGTCACGCCCGTGCAAGGCCATGATATGAACATGTGGTAAGAGGTCTAAGCCACAGAGTTGCACTAATTGTCCGAGTGTAGCAAAATAATAAATGCATAGGCGATTGGTAACAAGTTCACAGAGTCGTCAATAGCGGAAGAATTGAATAACACAAGTATAGAAATAAAATAAGCTCTTTATTGATATTGAACAAGTGTTACAGGCGGCGCTAGGTCGAGATTACAAGTCGCTCAAGTTTCTCTCTCTCTTAAACAGTAAAAGCATACCAAGTGGCTACATTTGTGAAATGATTCATAGGCAACATTCCAATATTATGTCTTGTATATGTGATTTAGTTACGGACGTAACGCTCCAAGGCTTTAGAGTGAACTTCACGCCTTAGCACGCACGAAGGGGGCATCCGCACCGAACGAGGTTTTCTCGCACCCTACAAGCAATCTGGTGGATTATCAGTACATGAATGTACTAGTGGGAAGGCTTCTCGCCCGCTCGACAAATCCAAATATGTTATATAGGTTCTGTGCACCATCTATTAAGTTATCTTTCTAGTCTTGCCTTAGGATCAGTTTCATGGCATAATGAAAAGCCTAACTCGTATAGCAGTGCACCGTACGATATAAAGGAATACGATAAGACTTACCAACTTACCATCCGTCCTTCCCAGTCCAAGAAAAACCAAGTTAAATCAAGCACGAGCATATATATAAAATTTAGGGGCAATAGCATAGGCAAACACAAGTGTCATGAACGAGAACAAGTTTTGGGTGCACGAGTTACACGTGTTATCCAGAAATATTGCAATAGATGTTCAAGTGTTCAATGGGTTGCTCGGGTTGCTCTACTTATGTATAGATGACTTATAGTCATAATCGTTCAGGTGTTTTAGCTTACTGGATGCGATATAATAACTCGCACGCGGATTACCGCTAAGCGACGATGACTTATCTATATATAAACATGAGGTCACTGGCATAGCCATAAAGGATGACGCATAGTCTCGGACGGAGATGAGGCATAACAAAAGAGTCATTGGGCGTTATCCATCATCCCGACCAAACATGGTGAGACTACCGTAGATCATGGAGTCAGCCGGGTATCCAAGTGTAGGATGCACTACCAAGGGCCCGACCACTGACAATATTGCGTCGCCCAAACTGTGAGAGCATCCTACCAATTTGGTCACACAATACCCATATTCCTCCTAGGACGGTATGATCCTGGTGCCCCGGTGATCGTCCGAGGAATCCATGTTATTACCTCGTGCACGAGTTGTCCGTGACCATGCAAGTCTCTAAGGTTTCAGATTCACGGGATTCATGATATGTTGATTCTTGGATTCGTGATTCATGTTCAGTACGAGTATGCTCCACGAGATGTGATTCTTGGATTCATTGACAAGGTGCAAATCCCCTGGTTCGGTAACTACCTTGGCGAACTAACGGTCCTGGATACTTTAAGTTCATACTTGCATGGAATGACTATTAGATAGTCTTCCGGGGAGAAATAGATGAATGCATGACATAGATAGTGTTACAGGGTTATGGCATAGATTATGCGACAAGCATTGAAACAAGGCAACGAGTACAAGTTAACATATAAGAAGGCAAGTATTACATTCAAATAGAATATAAGCATTTACTTGGCACAGTCTTTGGATAAGGCGAGGAGTGAAACCGTAAAGGGACATATCGAGCGACATTATCTATGGGACGTGCAGTGTAAACAGGTGAACTATGCACTACGAAGAGTATATCTCATTCTACTCGAGGCATAGCGGGGTCTAGTTGCACAAAGCAAAGGTAGCATGCGACGGTCCATTTATAAGTAATGTTTTATTTCCATGTTCAAACACAAGCAATACAAGTTGGGATTATTTTCTTAGCTAGGTGCATTATATTATTTATTAGCATGCAGGGGGTGATTCACCTAGCGACTAGCATGTATCGTCCATATTTTAAGTGTGCTGGCTAAGCAAAGACAAGTTCATCGTAGCCACCTACCTTAGCGGTAATTCGCCTCGGCCGAGCGATACTCCGAGCGAGCCTTTAAAAGTCTAAGTCGGAACTCCTAAAGGGCCAAGTCTAGAAATCAATTTTCTCAAATGAGTCACCTCGCTGAGCAAAGGGGGCCGGGTCATTACACTTATACCGTTTGAATCGACTTTCCGCTTGAACGAAACTGGTCATTACACATAAGCTATCACTTTTTTGTGCTGTATCAACACACACCCGAGTCCTTTCCCAAATGCGTCGCAATAAACTGTGAACCCTCCTTATCCTAATAGAAGTGTAAGGATCGATGCTGATATCAGTTTCTCTTTTAACTTCTCGAATGCTACTTGGCACTCTACCGTCTAAACAAACTTTACCACCTTGCGGGTTAGACGAGTCATTGGTGCTAAAATTCGTACAAAATCTGCCATGAACCTTCAGTAATATCCTGTTAACCCCATGAAACTTCGCACATATGCTAGTATCTTCGAGACTGGCAAATTCTCTATTTCTTTGACCTTCTTGGGGTCTACTGATACTCCTGCTCCTTAGATAATGTGCCCCTAAGAATGACACATGACCTAACCAGAATTCACACTTACTGAGTTTGGCATACAACTAGTGCTCCCTTAAAACTTGCAACGCTCTCTGAAGATGTTCTTCATGCTCTTCTTCACTGTTAGAGTAGACAAGAATGTCATCTATGAATACCACTACAAATTGATCTAGGTATGGCACGAAGATACGATTCATCAAATCCATGAATATTGCTGGCGTATTAGTCAATCCGAATGGCCAAACTAAAAATTTGTAATGCCCATATCGAGATCGAAATACTGTCTTCGGTATATCTTGCTCCCGGACCCTCACTTGATAATATCCTGATCGAAGGTCTATCTTGGAAAATACTTTTGCTTCGCTCAATTGGTCAAAGAAGTCATCAATCCTAGGTAATGGATACTTGTTCTTCATTATTACTGCATTCAGCTGCCTGTAGTCGATACATAATCGTGTCTTCCTGTCTTTCTTATTTACTATAAGCACTGGTGCTCCCCATGACTGTCTACTAGCCCGAATAAACTTCTTTGCCTTCACATCTGATAGATTTTGTTGAAAATTGGTTCTGCTCATAGCCTCAATTCTATGCAGAACTCTACTTCTCTTACAGGGGGTATCTTGGAAGATCTCCCAAAAATACATCAATAAATCCTCCAATTATTATAGAAAATTGATCCCCAATTCCCGCTACTGCTGTGGTGCCATCTTCATGCTGGTCCCTCACCGTTCTGTTGAAGATAAACTCTTCCTTGCCCGAGATGTTAAATAATCTCTACTCCTACGACTATCTATCGTCGCATAACTATCTCTCAACCAGTTCATGCCTAGAATAACATCAAAATTACCCATAGGAAACTCGATCAAACTTGTAGGTAATAAATGTTTGGACACGCTAGATATACTCTATCAACTCCTACACGACCATTACCAGTGAGTATATTCAGCCTCTCTGGCAATGCCTTGAACTCTAATCCAATATGTGTCGTAAATCATGCATATACAAATGAATGTGATGCTCCCGAATTAAATAATATTATAGAAAGAAAAGATATAACGAGAATATTACCTGCCACCACGTCACCTAATGCCAAAGCCTCCTCCAGAGATAGGGTAAAAGCTTGCCCTTGGTGTTGTTGTGCTCCTTGTTGTTGTCTCCCTTGGATATGCAGTTGTGGCCTCTGCTGCCCATACTGCTGATTCCTCTGCTGTTTGTACATCTGAGTTTGCGTTGACAATGGACGCTGAGCTAAAGGCTTGACTGTCAGTGTTGGCCCCTTGTACTGAGATTCCCTTGGTGCTGGTAAGGCTAATCGCTGTGTTGGCCCTTCAATCCTTTGCATCATCGGACAATTGGCGATCCGATGGTCTAGACTATCACAGCGTAGGCACAAACCTTGTGATTTCCTATACATATCCTTGGTATGGCCTCCCTTGCCACAATACGTTCATCGGACTGGGGCTCTTAGTCGTTGTTGTTGTTGTTGTTGCCTCGGCTGATATGGCCGAGATGGTGCTGTTGTTGTCGATGCCACTGGCCTCCTCGGTGCTGCATCATGAATGCGAACGCCAGAAGATGCTATTGACGTATATTGTATTGGTCCTCCTCCTCCCCCGCTCTGTGCATGAGACCGCTTCTGGCCTCCTGTCCTCGAAGCTAACCTCTGTATTATTTTCTGATGTTGCCTGAAGGTGATCAATACTTCGTTGAAGGTCTGGTAGTTATAGCCCTCTACCTGTTGCTAAATTTCTAGATGAAGTCCATACTGTAACCTCATCGCCCGCTCGATTTCTTTTGCCACCATTGTTGGGGCAAACCTGCTAAGCCTGTAGAACTCTGCTGCATAGCCATCCATCATCCTCCCAGACTGCTTGAGATTGATAAACCTTTGTTGTATCTCATGCTACGCTACCACTTCGAAATACTTAACCCTAAAATGGGTTCTGAAGTTGTCCCATGAGACATATTGTCTTAAATCAACCTCTTATGCTGCCCACCAATCTCTGGCAAGGTCTTGGAGTTACAATCGGACATGATCCTCTTGTTCCTCAACTGGAACCCTTGCTACTGTCAGCATTGTCTCAATATTTTACAGCCAAGCATCTGCGGTAATGGCGTCCTCCGTGTCATCAAAGTACCTAGGGTTGAGTCGGTAGAACCTCATTGATGCCCCTGAGTCCGTTCTAATACTTCTCTCCAAGGCCGTTTGTAATCCTTGATGCAACAAGACATTTTTCTCCTGCTGCTGAAGCTGCTGATATTGCTGAGCCGCCATCATTCCTCGAATAATCTCTAGTAATGCCGATGTATCAAGTTCTACTGGCACTGTTGGTACGACCGGGGGTACTAAAACTTCTGGCACATGTTGTTCCTCGTGCTCCTCTACGGGTTCTACCTTGATCCCTTCAGGAACAAGTGATATCTCTTATTGTGGGCCAACAAATTCTTGTCCTGCTGAAATTACTGGTGCTCCAACCACCGATTTTGGAGAAGCCCTAAAGAAAAGGACACAAGATAAATCAAGAACAGGACAAAAAAGGATCAAGGAATCAATGGTACATAAGTCAAGCTGAGTTCGAGAAGGCAGATTCAGGATTTGAAGGAGGAATATGTTTGATTGAGATTTTCTATAATCAGGCCACCCCACAAGTCTGAAAAATAGATCTGCATGACCAATACTAAAATCTTTCACGTCCCAGATTCAGAATACTGGAGAGCGGCGGAATGACTCAGCCAACTACACCTTGCGGAATACCGAAGCAACCCGCAATGTGTTAAGGTTGTATAGAGACAAGGGGTGCATATTATAATCAAGTCTTTTAGGGTCAAAAACTTCTATATCTCAATCATTCAAACAAGTAGCACTAAAATAGAATATTTCAGAATAAGCAGTAAGACGTCCCCAACGTTGTAACAGAATATTCTAGAGATCTAGCAAATATGAGTGATATGCCAGATATACTATCAAAAGTATACATGATAGTGAGTCAGCTACAGTCTGAATATATTACAGTCATGTAGGAAACTAGTGTCCAGATTATCCGGCTAACAGGTGTCGGTTGTGTCACGCCCCAGTCCCAAAATATCGAGGGACTAGACACGTGGCAATGGCCAGCAGCACACACCGATGGACAAACCCAATTTAATGGATCCATCGGGGCATACTTAAGCTGTATTACAATGATCAGGGTTTACTAATCTCATCCACAGAATAAACACAGCAATATCAACAAAAATATTAAACAACATCCTGTCACAAGTAAATAAAATTGGGGAACAACCCGATATTAAGTCTGTTACAAATGTTTATTTAAACAGGAATAAAAGAGTTTATTTGCCATAAAAACTAAGCATAGTGAAGCAGATGTTCAGGAAAAGTCCTCAGCGATCACCTTGTAGTGCCTCAAATCCCGATCCGACCGGGATGTGCACTACGTAATTGGACTTGTGGCTAGTCCGTCTGAGTCGTAGATTAGATCTTCGGCATCTTCTTGCCACGGACAAAATGCGATGATCATTTCCAACTCATGGAAAGGCCTCTATTTAAACGAGTCTAATAGTTTTCGTGTTTGGTTGCTTGGTTTTCTTGATTTCCGCTTTGGGATTTTGATTTGGTGTTGCTTTCGATTTGCTTGGTTTTCGCTGCTGGTTTTATCGTTTGGAGCTTTGATTCTTGGGGAGTTCGGCAAGGAAGGATAGGCAAGAATTCTAATTGGTGCTCGTGCTGTGCAGGTCCGCGTAACTGACGTTTGATCGTAGCTAGGCGGGATTCGTGTTTCAGCTACCTTTTCCTTAACCAGTGAGTGGTTTGGACCCTTCTTTCCTACTTCTTCACGCCCACATCTCTAATATTTCAAATGTTCACTCGATGATGCCCGGTTGGACGCCTAAGAAATCCTTGCCATAATGCATTGCCAGCCACTAAGAAAGGAACATAGGATTTGTAGACTAATTTTACTATATGCTTGCACACCTTATAACTTGAGTTGTTTATAGAGGGAATTGGTTGTTGGTGGCGGCCTAGTGCCTCGAATGGAGTTTGGACCTATGGGATACCAAAATCGGAACACCGTATTGAGAAAATATGAACTGTTGCATGAGATATATATTGCTGCTTTACTTCTTTGTTTATTTCGATGTATTGTATGATAATATGAATTGTTCATGCATTTGCATGGTCTGGGACAATTTGTGCACAAGGTTTGGCATTTTCTCGAAACAGCTTTCCGGGGCACTAGAACCGTATCGATCCGGAGGGAAATATTTGATTCATGCTCGTTGTAAACCCCTGAATTTTTCAAATTAGTAAATCTTGGATTTTTCCCAATTTTCTGAAATTTTCTGTGAATTTTCTGTAATTAAAATCAAGGCTTTTAATTATTAAATGATTTTTAATTGCTAATAAATAATATTAAAATATTATGAAAATAATATTTTTGGGTGTAAAATGAAAAACTGGACTTAGGGAAATTTTTCTGGATTTTTCTGGGCCTCAGACCTATTTTTAAAAGCCTAAAAACTAATTTTCCTAATTAATAATTAATTACTGTTTATTATTATTATTTTATTATTTATTTTTTTGTTTCTCGGTTTGGGCCCGGCCCGGCCCAGTGGGCCGAGCCCAGTGCAGCCCAGCCCAACCCCATTGCCTTAGCGGGTCGGGCGGGTCGGCCTGACCGGATCCGCGCCCGACCCGGACCCGCTCCATCACCCCCGTCGTCCCCGTTCTCCCACGACCCTGCGATCCCGCCGCCGGCGCCGGAAATCGCGCGCCACGCCCTCCTCCACGTCGTCTTCCCCTCCGGATAACCCGCCGACGCCCCGGCCTTCCCCGCCTCGACATCCTCTATAAAGACCCCCATCTCCGCCTCCTTCCACCCCCAAACCACCTGCAAACCCTAACCCTATCTCCCCGACGCTCCGGCGAGCCCCCGACGCTCCGGCGAGCCCCCGACTTCCCCTCAGCCGCCTACGCCGGCCTCCCAGACCCGCCGTCGACCTCCCCCAGTACCTCCTCCTCCAGAACCTCCTTCGACCCCGTGTCCAACTCCCCCCGCTGTTCGAGAGCCGCCGTCGACCCCCGCCGCTCCGGTGCGCCGCCGGAGACTTCGCCTGAGCCGCCAGAGCCCGGCCCGACCTCGCCGACCGACGGCCAAGACCCCAGAGCCCCGGACACGGCCAGGACACGCAGTGGACACAGCACTGGACACGTCCAGGACACGAATCGCGTGTCGGACTCGGTTCAGAAACCCTGATTTCTCGGTCCCCTTCAGGTATTCATAACTTGCAACCCTGATCTCCGTTTTCGATTCCGTCAATTCCTACGCGTAGCCTGTATGACCCTCTCGGTGTCCGGACAAACTGTTCGTGGCACCGCGTCCTGTGGTGATCGCACACCGCGATCCAAAAACAGGAAAAACCAGACCCTGTTTCACCCCGGAAACTGAGTACGCCCCGCCAAACGGGACGACTTGGTCGCGCGCGGTCTTCACAGACACGTGCGCAGCGTCGATACGGACGTGTGAGACTTCGCGGAAGCTGATTCGGGTGTACGTGCACACCGGAATCAACGCGTATCCACGGACATCGCCCCGTATCCGCAATTTCTGTAATTCACCCTAACTTCTTGTACACTCGTCGGATCGAGACGAAACTTGTGCCATCGGACTCGTAGCGATACGCTGGTCCTGTGGGTCAAGTTTGGTTCGATTCTGAGAACGTTGACGAAATCGCGTGTCGTGGGCCCCACAGGCCCCGCTCGACGGGCGATTTTGTGTTCGGCTCATCGGAATCCAAATCTGGAAGTTCCGTTAGGTTCGTATCAGCGTTCCTGACCTGTTGACACTAAGTTTGGTGAATTTGGAGACCTTTGACCCGGACACGTTTTTCGGTGCAAAGCGGGCCCAACGGCGGACCCCGTTTTGACCCGAAACTGCCGTTTTTGCCCTTGTCTCCAAATTGGACCCAAGGACAGGCGTTTCTAGCTATTTGACATCTTCTGAGAGTTATGGTAATGTCTGTTTCAGCTTTTGGACTCACCTCTGGATATTTCTTCCAAGAACCAAATTAAACAGATCCAAACAACAGGCAAGTACCTGCACTTCAAGTTAAATCTATATATTGTGATAATTAAATTCCTATTTTACTAGTACCCTTGATGATTACACCTAGTGTTAGAAATGCTGAATTTTCATGTCTTGACTATTGGAATTCATGTCTTGTTATCATGTCGGGTGGGAGAATACTGAAAGGCATGTAGTTTACCTTTCCCCTTGTCGTGAATAATAGCTATTGGTACACGACTGTCCATCAGCCGGATCTCGATTATTCGTGAATAATAGCCATTTATGACGGCCGAATTAGCCTTATAAACCCCTACATGCCAACTAAGTATTCTAAAAACAAACACAAGTTTCATACAGATAGTTTCTAGTCATGTTATGTTTCTTGCTGATTGTAGTAGTTTCATTTCCTGCTCATTTACTTCTATTCTCTCATATTTCTGTTTATAGTTGTGACTCTGAGATATTGACAATCTTTTATGCAATTCCCTTAACATGATACTCAGTATTTAATTGTCATAAATATTTAGTTTAATCTTGCTGTGTACTGTGTACTTTGCTCCTTTCCTGACTGGATCTGTTGATTTAAGCGATGATGAGGATCTTGCCCCTACCTATTATGGTCCTTATGAGGGTACAGATGATACCTATGAGGAGCCAGAACCCACCCAGGAGACCCCTGCTGCTGAGTAGCTAGTAGCAGCTATCTTTTATTTCTATTTCTTATCTTATTTATCGGGTTTGTCCCCGATTTCATTTGAAATTCCTGTATTAAACATTTGAATTGTTGTCTCATTCATTTCAGTTGCAAAAATTTAAGTTTCTATTCTCATTATTATCTTGCCATGTTAAATTGTGAATGAGTTAGACTAGTTAGATGGATTGACCTAGACAGCGTACTACCGTCGACTCTGCGGCGTAGGCTGGACGTACCCACGCACTCGTGCCCGAACTTCCGGGTGCGGGTCGTGACACATTTTTATGGTGGCCCATGCAGGTCCTATCCTAAAATAGGGTAATACCCTAGGACAGGGTATGGAATAAAATTAAGGATTCTAGGAAAAGCTCATTCACAGTATAGCGTCCTTATTTCAATTCTTGATATCATTGCTGCTCAATTTTTCCTATCGCCTTTGATTTCCAAGTATTCTATTCTGATCTTCCTATCCCTTAATCTTTCAGAATGGTCCAGACCAGGAACACAGTAGGAGGCACATCAGAACCAGCTGAGCCGAATGTGCCCGAGACTCTTGCACTCCCGCCGCCCCCATCTGTTCCGGCAGTTACCTTAGATGGGGCACAGCTAATAGGAGTATTCCAGGGATTAGTGGAATCCCAGAAAGAACAGACGGCACTTCTGCGGACCAGCCTCTCAGAAGCTCTTAAACCCCAGGAGTCGTCACTCAAGAGGCCAGGGAGTGCTAAAGACTTCAAGAACCTTAGGCCTCTGGAATTCTATGGAACTGAGGGCATTCTCTATGCCGATGAGTGGATAGAGAATGTCGAGAGACTCCTGAAGACTGCCCGGGTTCCCGATGATCTCAAAGTGGAGTCCGCAAGCCTGCAACTGTTCGACATTGCTTGAACCTGGTTCAGAGACGAACCCCAACTATCTGCTCCCGACGTCACCTGGGAGGACTTCAAGAGGCTATTCAAGGAAAAATTTTATCCCGAAGTGGCTCGGGAAGCTCTCGAAAGCCAATTCGAGAGACTGGAACAAGGTAACATGACTGTTGATGAATATACTGCTGAATTTAGCAGGTTAAGCCACTTTGCGGAGTACATGGTTCGTACCCCGGAGGACAGAGCCCGAAGATTCAAGAAGGGGCTATCTCCGGATATTCGCCTCGCTGTCACCACCAGCCGAGCTCGCACCTATGAGGAAATCCTGAGCGTGGCACAAGGAGTCGAGAGAGACATGGGGCACAAACTGAAACGAGAAAGAGATACCGGAAATGCGGGACCCAACAAACGCCCTTTTCAACAACAACAACAGCAGAGGGCCCCGCAGCAAAATCAGCGTCCTCCCCCTCGAGCTCCAGCACCCCAGGCTCAAGGACAGAACCAGCGAGCTCCCCCTTGCAACTATTGCCAAAAACCAGGCCACACTTGGCAAGACTGCAGAAAGAGGCTAGGTGCTTGCCTCTATTGTGGTTCCCCAGCACATCAATTGAGGGACTGTCCTGCTGCTCAAGGACGTCCAGCTGCACCAAAGGCTCCAGTCCAGGCCAGGCCCCCAGCAGCACAACAAAGGGGACCCCCGCTTCCAACTCAACAACAACGCTTTGCTCAGCACCAGCAGCAACAGAGGGGTGCACCGCAGCAAGGCCGTGCTTATGCAATGACTCTGGAAGAAGCTGAGGCCACAGCGGACGTGATCACAGGTTCCGTGCTTATAAATTCAATACCAGCTATTACTTTATTTGACTCTGGAGCTTCTCATTCATTCATGTCAGTAGATTTCCTTATGAAGCATAACTTAATCACTAAACCCCTTAGGAATTGTTATAAGATCATTACCGGTGGAGGAATCATTCCGGTTAGTGATGCTTGTAACAATTGTCCTATCACATTATGTGGAAGAGAACTGTATGCTAGACTACTTGTAATGCCAGTACCCAGTTTTGACATTATACTGGGTATGGATTGGTTAAGTCAACATCATGCCACAATAGACTGTCACAGAGGCAGTGTAATCTTCAGACCCCCTGGCCAGCCAGAATTTGAATTTGCTAGAGGTTCTAGAGAAATGGGTAATAACATAATTTGTGGAGCCCTAGTAACAGAAGAATTGCCACCTATCATCTCTGAATACCTTGATGTCTTCCCTGAGGATCTCCCAGGCTTACCCCCAGACCGAGAAGTTGAATTCTCCATTGACTTAGTACCAGGAGCAGCACCAGTATCTCAGAACCCCTACAGAATCAACAAGAATGAGATAATAGAACTAAATGAACAAATCAAAGAGCTAGAAGACAAAGGTTTCATTAGGTCTAGTGTCTCACCTTGGGGAGCTCCAGTACTATTTGTGCCCAAGAAGGACGGAACATCCAGAATGTGTATTGACTATAGGGCCTTAAATGCCTTAACAATTAAGAATAAGTATCCCCTGCCCAGGATAGATGACTTATTTGATCAGTTGAGTGGAGCTCGGGTGTTTTCAAAGATTGATTTGAGGTCTGGTTACCACCAAGTAAGGGTAAGAAAAGAAGACATCCCTAAAACTGCTTTCAATACCCGGAACGGACACTACGAATTCTTAGTAATGCCGTTCGGGTTGACGAATGCTCCAGCAGTTTTTATGAACTTAATGAACAGAGTTTTCCAGCCATACCTAGACAAATTTGTAGTGGTCTTCATTGATGATATTTTGATCTACTCCAAGACCCCCGAAGAACATGAAGAACATTTGAGGCTGGCATTAGAGACTTTGAGGAAGGAAAAACTTTATGGAAAATTATCCAAATGTGCTTTCTTCCTAGACAAAGTAGAATTCTTGGGACATGTTGTGACTGGAGATGGAATAGCAGTAGATCCTAAGAAGATAGCGGCAGTAGAATCCTGGCCCACTCCAGACTCTGTAGCAGAGATTAGAAGCTTCCTGGGACTAGCTGGCTATTATCGGAAGTTTGTGAAGGACTTTGCTAGGATTGCTGAACCCATGACAAAGTTAACAAGGAAGGATGAAGAGTTCACCTGGACTGATGAATGTCAGCATGCTCTTGAGGAGTTGAAGAAAAGGCTGACTTCTGCCCCTATTCTGACCTTACCTTCTGGAACCGAAGGTTTCGCTATTTATAGTGATGCTTCTGGAAAAGGTCTAGGTTGTGTATTGGAGCAGAATAAGAAAGTAATAGCATATGCCTCTAGACAGCTTCGACCACATGAAAAGAATTATCCAACTCATGATTTAGAATTGGCAGCTGTCATTTTTGCTCTTAAACTATGGAAACATTATCTTTATGGAGAAAAGATGGAAATATTTACAGATCATAAAAGTCTAAAATACATCTTCACTCAGAAAGAGCTAAACATGAGGCAAAGAAGGTGGCTGGAACTAATGAAAGACTTTGATATCACTCTTCAATATCACCCTGGGAAGGCAAATGTAGTTGCTGATGCTCTAAGCAGGTATCCTATGGCGATGTACTTGACTATGGACAGACACCTGCTGGAGGACTTGGAAAGTTTGGGTATTGAAGTAATTATCCCAGGAAAAGAGGGCCAAATGATGAACTTGCAGATTCAGTCTACCTTAATAGACAAGGTCAAGGAGACTCAGTTTCAAGACGAAGGCCTGCGAAGCCTTCGAGGTCAAGTACAAGCTGGATTAGTAGAAGAGTTCAGAATTCATGAAGATGGATCACTGAGGCATGGCGATAGATTATGTGTACCTCAAGGAGACATAAGAGAAGAAGTTATGCAAGAGGCGCACAGATCGCAGTACTCTATACATCCAGGAGCCAACAAGATGTACAAGGACCTGAGGACGCATGTTTGGTGGCATGGCATGAAAAGAGAAGTAGCCAGGTTCGTATCTCGTTGTTTAGTGTGCCAGCAAGTTAAGGCTGAAAGACAACGACCTGGAGGATTGCTTCAACCACTACCCATTCCGGAGTGGAAGTGGGAACATATCACAATGGATTTTGTTTCCGGTCTTCAAAGAACACCTAGTGGTAAGGATGCAATCTGGGTGATAGTAGATCGACTGACCAAGTCTGCACATTTTCTACCTTTCAAAGTAGGGTTATCTACAGAGAAGCTGGCAGATTTATATATCAGACATATTGTTAAGTTACATGGGGTTCCAGTAAGTATTGTCTCCGACAGAGATTCAAGATTCACCTCTCATTTCTGGAAGAGCTTACAAGCCAGTTTGGGGACTCAACTCAAATTCAGCACAGCTTATCATCCCCAAACCGATGGGCAATCGGAACATACCATCCAGACACTTGAAGATATGCTTCGTACATGTGTTCTGGATTTTGGAGGATCCTGGGAGGACTACCTACATCTGGTGGAGTTCTCTTATAATAACAGCTACCAAGCCAGTATCGAGATGACTCCATTTGAAGCCCTGTATGGCCGAAGATGTCGTACCCCGCTATCATGGGACGACGTTGGAGAAAGAGCCCTACTGGGACCAGAGATGGTGATCGATTCAGCTGAGAAGGTAAAGCAAATAAGGGACAGACTTCGAGTGGCTCAAGACAGGCAACGACATTGGGCAAATAGCCACCGAAGGCCCTTGGAATTTGAGGTAATTAAATTTATGAAATTCAAGTCAATTTAAATATTTTGCTTATGGAACTAAGACTTGATTATGACTCTATTTTAAGGTTGGAGAGCTGGTGTTCTTAAAGATTTCCCCGACACGTGGCACCATTAGGTTCGGAAGGAGTGGAAAGCTCAGCCCAAGATTCATCGGACCTTTTGGCATTCAGGAGAAAATCGGAGAAGTGGCATACCGTCTGGCATTGCCACCCTCTCTGGAAGGAGTCCATAACGTCTTCCACGTGTCGCAGCTGAGGAAGTACGTGTCAGACCCCAGCCACATTTTGGATCACTCAGAGCTCGAAGTAGGCCCAAGTTTGACTTACCAAGAGCAACCCGTGGAGATCCTGGATCGCTCGGAGAAAGTTCTACGGAACCAGGTTATCTTCCTGGTTCGCGTAGCTTGGAAGCATCATTCTTCCGGCGAATCCACCTGGGAGCGAGAAGACGAGATTAGAGAGCGATATCCCTATCTTTTTGAACCCTGAGGTGTATTTTATTTTTCGGCCTTTTCTTTTCGTGCCTTGTTATTCTTAAATTTCGAGGACGAAATTTTTGTAAGTTGGGTAGGTTGTAAACCCCTGAATTTTTCAAATTAGTAAATCTTGGATTTTTCCCAATTTTCTGAAATTTTCTATGAATTTTCTGTAATTAAAATCAAGGCTTTTAATTATTAAATGATTTTTAATTACTAATAAATAATATTAAAATATTATGAAAATAATATTTTTGGGTGTAAAATGGAAAACTGGACTTAGGGAAATTTTTCTGGATTTTTCTGGGCCTCAGACCTATTTTTAAAAGCCTAAAAACTAATTTTCCTAATTAATAATTAATTACTGTTTATTATTATTATTATTATTTTATTATTTATTTTTCTGTTTCTCGGTTTGGGCCCGGCCCGGCCCAGTGGGCCGAGCCCAGTGCAGCCCAGCCCAACCCCATTGCCTTAGCGGGTCGGGCGGGTCGGCCTGACCGGATCCGCGCCCGACCCGGACCCGCTCCATCACCCCCGTCGTCCCCGTTCTCCCACGACCCTGCGATCCCGCCGCCGGCGCCGGAAATCGCGCGCCACGCCCTCCTCCACGTCGTCTTCCCCTCCGGATAACCCGCCGACGCCCCGGCCTTCCCCGCCTCGACATCCCCTATAAAGACCCCCATCTCCGCCTCCTTCCACCCCCAAACCACCTGCAAACCCTAACCCTATCTCCCCGACGCTCCGGCGAGCCCCCGACGCTCCGGCGAGCCCCCGACTTCCCCTCAGCCGCCTACGCCGGCCTCCCAGACCCGCCGTCGACCTCCCCCAGTACCTCCTCCTCCAGAACCTCCTTCGACCCCGTGTCCAACTCCCCCCGCTGTTCGAGAGCCGCCGTCGACCCCCGCCGCTCCGGTGCGCCGCCGGAGACTTCGCCTGAGCCGCCAAAGCCCGGCCCGACCTCGCCGACCGACGGCCAAGACCCCAGAGCCCCGGACACGGCCAGGACACGCAGTGGACACAGCACTGGACACGTCCAGGACACGAATCGCGTGTCGGACTCGGTTCAGAAACCCTGATTTCTCGGTCCCCTTCAGGTATTCATAACTTGCAACCCTGATCTCCGTTTTTGATTCTGTCAATTCCTACGCGTAGCCTGTATGACCCTCTCGGTGTCCGGATAAACTGTTCGTGGCACCGCGTCCTGTGGTGATCGCACACCGCGATCCAAAAACAGGAAAAACCAGACCCTGTTTTACCCCGGAAACTGAGTACGCCCCGCCAAACGGGACGACTTGGTCGCGCGCGGTCTTTACAGACACGTGCGCAGCGTCGATACGGACGTGTGAGACTTCGCGGAAGCTGATTCGGGTGTACGTGCACACCGGAATCAACGCGTATCCGCGGACATCGCTCCGTATCCGCAATTTCTGTAATTCACCCTAACTTCTTGTACACTCGTCGGATCGAGACGAAACTTGCGCCATCGGACTCGTAGCGATACGCTGGTCCTGTGGGTCAAGTTTGGTTCGATTCTGAGAACGTTGACGAAATCGCGTGTCGTGGGCCCCACAGGCCCCGCTCGACGGGCGATTTTGTGTTCGGCTCATCGGAATCCAAATCTGGAAGTTCCGTTGGGTTCGTATCAGCGTTCCTGACCTGTTGACACTAAGTTTGGTGAATTTGGAGACCTTTGACCCGGACACGTTTTTCGGTGCAAAGCGGGCCCAACGGCGGACCCCGTTTTGACCCGAAACTGCCGTTTTTGCCCTTGTCTCCAAATTGGACCCAAGGATAGGCGTTTCTAGCTATTTGACATCTTCTGAGAGTGATGGTAATGTCTGTTTCAGCTTTTGGACTCACCTCTGGATATTTCTCCCAAGAACCAAATTAAACAGATCCAAACAACAGGCAAGTACCTGTACTTCAAGTTAAATCTATATATTGTGATAATTAAATTCCTATTTTACTAGTACCCTTGATGATTACACCTAGTGTTAGAAATGCTGAATTTTCATGTCTTGACTATTGGAATTCATGTCTTGTTATCATGTCGGGTGGGAGAATACTGAAAGGCATGTAGTTTACCTTTCCCCTTGTCGTGAATAATAGCTGTTGGTACACGACTGTCCATCAGCCGGATCTCGATTATTCGTGAATAATAGCCGTTTATGACGGCCGGATTAGCCTTATAAACCCCTACATGCCAACTAAGTATTCTAAAAACAAACACAAGTTTCATACAGATAGTTTCTAGTCATGTTATGTTTCTTGCTGATTGTAGTAGTTTCATTTCCTGCTCATTTACTTCTATTCTCTCATATTCCTGTTTATAGTTGTGACTCTGAGATATTGACAATCTTTTATGCAATTCCCTTAACATGATACTCAGTATTTAATTGTCATAAATATTTAGTTTAATCTTGCTGTGTACTGTGTACTTTGCTCCTTTCCTGACTGGATCTGTTGATTTAGGCGATGATGAGGATCTTGCCCCTACCTATTATGGTCCTTATGAGGGTACAGATGATACCTATGAGGAGCCAGAACCCACCCAGGAGACCCCTGCTGCTGAGTAGCTAGTAGCAGCTATCTTTTATTTCTATTTCTTATCTTATTTATCGGGTTTGTCCCCGATTTCATTTGAAATTCCTGTATTAAACATTTGAATTGTTGTCTCATTCATTTCAGTTGCAAAAATTTAAGTTTCTATTCTCATTATTATCTTGCCATGTTAAATTGTGAATGAGTTAGACTAGTTAGATGGATTGACCTAGACAGCGTACTACCGCCGACTCTGCGGCGTAGGCTGGACGTACCCACGCACTCGTGCCCGAACTTTCGGGTGTGGGTCGTGACACTCGTCACGATGCATTGCGGGACCTCCAGCAGGGCTTGCTACCTGGGCTGATAGGGCGCGCCGCTAATGCTTGAAATATGTCCCTAAGGTGTCAATCACACCAATGACCGCATAGAATGGAACACATGCTAATTTATTGTCTTGTGCAGATGGTAAGTATACTTGTGTTTTATTGCAGGGAAGGCGTTCATCGGTTGAGTAAGCAATCGATGCACTGGTTGGATTCAATGCTATTTTTATTCCTATCAAAACATGCAACTGATATGAATTGAATTCACTTGCTTCTTTATAGAAGTTCATCTTAATGCATGCTCGCCCCTAATAAGCTAGTGTCGATTTAGTCGAGTGGGTTCATCCCACTCACCAGTACAAGTTGAGTACTGACCCACGTTATGGGCAACTATTTCAGGCACTCAAATGGTGCAACGCTAGTGGATAGACGATGAGGCATTATGAGCACCTCTATTTTGAAGTATAGTTGGAGTCAGATCATTTTGGAGGCTTGGACTTTCAATCTATATAAGGGCATAATGTATGAATGACGTGGACTATCTGATGGAGCGCGCCCTGCCTTTTGAGTTATCTTTTGTAATGCAAAACAAGTAGCCGAGAGGCGCATCAATGTAAACTCTATGTAAATTACTCTGAATTTTCAATGAAAAAGCATGTTTCTTCCTGCACTTGTGTTCAAATATCTGTGAATGTGTTTTCTAAATTGTGTTTCAAAATGGATTCCTATAACTGCAAGTTTTTGCCTTGTACGAGCGCAACTCCAGGCTCGTACGGCATCACGCCCCAGCGAGGACGAATCGGTTCCGTAAAGGATCCAGCGAGGACGATTGACCCTTTCGGGATCGGGGCATGACATATTGGTATCAGAGCCTAGGCTTTACTTCCATGAGATTTCAAAAGATTATAAAGGAGTTTGATGCGCCTCTAAATTGAGTTGCGTTCGGCGTCCGCTGCATGAGATGAGTCACCTATACAATGAGCCCATAGATACAAATCTATCGTTTTTGGAGTGTTAACAAGCTACTCTCTTTTATAGCCATGGTAAAGAAGAACACTGCAACTGCCAGCAGTGCTCAACCCATTCAGAGCGATCCAGCAAGCTCTGGAGAATCCGGAGGAGCGAGTTCAACCGGTATGGCAGAACGGCTTATGCACTTCATGGAGGCACAGCAACAACAAGTTGTTACCCAACAGGCTAACATACAAGCACAGTTTGCTTCTCAACAGAAGCAAATGGATACAATGATTCAACTGATTGCATCCCTGGTACCAAGCAACGGGGCATCCACAGTGACGCCTGTCACGCCGCCGGCCGTGGCGGTAGAAGACGAGTCAGAAGAGACTCGGCCTTCAGTAAGGAACTCCTATCGTGCCGTAGAGTTCACTAAAATGCATCTGCCAACATTCAACGGACGAGCCGAGCCGGACGTGGTGATGGGGTGGATTGCTAAGCTGGAAGGACTCTTCAACCTGGTTGGCATCAGGGGATCCAAGCGAGTGGCCTGTGCATCGGTTCAGCTGGAACTGCGTGCGCATGATTGGTGGGAGGCCACGAAGCAAGGGATTTATGATGCCAATCCCAACTGTAAAATTACTTGGGAAATGTTCAAATCTGCCTTCATTGAATAATATATTCCCCGGGCCGTGCGTCAATAGAAGGAAGACGACTTCAGTAATCTGGTGCAAGGAAGTTTGTCTGTTGACGATTACGACTCAGTGTTCGCTAAACTAGCTAAGTTTGCGGGGCACTTCTTGCCTAATCAGCAGGCGTGGTGCTATCATTTTCAGAAGGGTTTGAATAACGAATTGCGTAGGGACATCATCAACCAGAAATGTCAAACATACAGGGAATGTTACGAAGCAACTCTGAATAGCGAACGAATCTTTGGGCGCTATCCCCCAAAGGCTGAGGTGCAAACCCCCCGTACCAACAATAATAAACGTCCTCATAAAACGGGAGGGTCTGGAGCACACAAGCATTCGCACACGTCTGATAATAGGGGCCAATCCCAGGCACCGAACTGCAGCAGGTGCGACAAATCAGGGCATAAAGTGAGTGAATGTCGGGTTACTGGATATTTTAAATATGGTCGTCTGGGCCACAAACAGTTTAACTGCCGAGAGGGCAAGCCGAATCAGAGCAACGGGAATCAAAACAAGGGGCCTCCAGCAAGTGATGCCAATGCTGTGCCAGTCAATCCACAACGCCAGGGTGCTCAAGGCCGAGTCTATGCACTGACTCGGGATGAGGCATCCGTCTCTGAAACTGTCGTGACAGGTACTTTACTTTTCAGAGATTTGCCCGCTAGAGTCTTATTCGATTCAGGTGCTACGCATAGTTTCATATCTGCTGATTTTACTGTTGAGCATAAATTAGCTTCTACTCCTTTAAATATAAACCTTTGCGTAAGTACCCCTTTGGGAGTCGATATGCCCGCCCATGCGATCTGTAGGGATGGTTATATTTGCATCGGAGGAAGGAAGCTTTCCTTAGATGTCATTGTACTAGACATCAAGGATTACGATATTATTCTCGGGATGGACTGGTTGGGTGCTTGCCATGCAACAATCGAGTGCGCGGAGAAGCGAGTCGTATTCTGTCTACCCGGCGAGGCAGACTTCTACTATTCGTGCAGCGCTGCACCGAAGACGGCAATGGTGATATCAGCAATTTTGGCTAAGTGTATGTTGCATTCGGGCTGTAAAGGGTACTTAGCTTCTGTTCGAGACACCCAGCAGGAATGTGCAGATGCAGCTCAGGCTGAAGTCATCGCAGATTTCCTCGACGTGTTCCCAGACGAGCTGCCTGGAATGCCTCCTGATCGTGAGATCGAATTCAGCATTGACACTTTTTTGGATTTGCGACCGATATCAAAGGCACCCTATCGAATGGCCCCAGTAGAGCTTAAGGAACTTAAGGTTCAGTTACAAGATCTATTGGACCGAAGATACATTCGTCCAAGCATTTCTCCGTGGGGCGCTCCGGTGCTGTTCGTGAAAAAGAAGGATGGATCCATGCGGCTGTGTATTGACTACCGAGAGCTGAATAAGGCGACCGTACAGAATCAGTACCCATTGCCAAGGATAGATGACTTATTTGATCAGCTGCAAGGTGCAACAGTTTTCTCTAAAGTTGATCTCAGGTCAGGGTATCACCAGTTGAAAAATTAAACCAGAAGATATTCAAAAATCTGCGTTCAGGACCCGTTACGGACACTATGAGTTCCTCGTGATGTCGTTCGGCTTGACGAACGCCCCTGCAGCTTTCATGGATCTGATGAACCACGTGTTTCGGCCGTTTGTGGATAAGTTTATAGTCGTGTTCATAGACGACATACTAATCTATTCCAAGAACAAGACGGAGCACAAGGAACACCTGAAGATCGTGCTGCAGACATTACGAGAACATCAGTTGTTCGCTAAGCTCAACAAGTGTGAGTTCTGGTTGAACAGCGTGGCGTTCCTTGGTCATGTCATCTCGGCCGAAGGCGTCGCCATAGACCCGAAGAAAATAGAGGCGGTGGTGGACTGAAAACAACCTACGTCAGCCAGCGAAGTTCAAAGCTTTCTGGGCCTAGCGGGATACTACTGTAGGTTCGTGAAGGATTTTTCTAAACTGGCCTCGCCTATGACTCGCCTTACTCAGAAAAGGATTGCATACGAATGGGGTGATGACTGCGAAGCCAGCTTTCGAGAACTTAAGCGGCGTCTTATTTCAGCTCCAATTCTTGCACTTCCAGATGGGGTAGAAGAGTTTCAGATATACAGCGATGCTTCAGGACACGGCTTAGGGTGTGTGCTCATGCAGAGGGACAAGGTAATATCGTACGCCTCCAGGCAACTGAAGCCGCACGAGAAAAACTACCCGACGCATGATCTGGAATTGGCGGTAATTGTGTTTGCACTGAAGTTATGGAGGCATTATCTTTATGGTGTTGCTTGCAAAATCTTTACGGATCATAAGAGCCTCAAGTACCTATTCACCCAGCGGGAATTGAACCTTAGGCAGCGGCGTTGGCTAGAACTTATTAAGGACTACGACCTAACGATCGCGTATACACCGGGCAAGGGAAACGTTATTGCTGATGCTCTGAGTCAAAAGCACGTGGGCTCGTTATCTATAAACAACCGTTTACTTTGAGATCTTGAGGCGATGGGCATCGAGTTTCGAGTTTGGCATCAAGGAGTGCAGCTGGCACCACTCCATCTTGAACTGGGTTTACGGGATAAAATTAAATCAGCTCAGGAGGGCGATCAGTTCTTAGCGAAGGTACGCAGACTGATCTCGGCGGGGAAGACGTCTGATTTTGTGGCAGGCGAAGATGGGGCCTTACAGATGAAAGAAAGGCTATGTGTTCCTAGCGACCCAGAACTCCGAAGGGAAATCATGGCGGAAGCACACTACGCGAAGTATTCTTTACATCCGGGGAACACTAAGATGTACAAGGACTTGCGCGGGACCTTTTGGTGGCACGGTATGAAGCGGGATGTGGCGACCTTTGTGTCACAGTGCATGGCCTGTCAACAGGTAAAAGCTGAACATCAGAGGCCCGGCGGGGAGCTCCAGAACCTCGCTATTCCCGAGTGGAAATGGGACAACATCACTATGGATTTTATTATGGGATTTCTGAAGACGCCACGGGGGCATGATGCGATTTGGGTCATAGTTGATCGTTTGACCAAATCAGCCCACTTTCTTCCTATAAAAGTTACTTGGAGCGTCGATCGGTTAGCACAAATTTACATAGATGAGATTGTTCGATTACACGGAGTACCTGCCTCAATCGTTTCTGACCGTGACAGACGTTTCTTATCTTATTTCTGGACTAGCCTATAGTCTGCTTTGGGAACCAAGCTACAGTTCAGTACCGCATATCACCCGCAGACTGACGGACAGACAGAGAGGACAAATCAGATACTTGAAGATATGTTACGGCTGTGTGCAATTGATTTAAAGACTAGTTGCGTACGTACAACAACAGCTATATGGGCGCAAGTATCGATCTCTAATCTGTTGGGACGAAGTCGGCGAGCGGCAGGTACTCGGGCCAGAGCTAGTAGAGCAGGCAGTTGAGAAAGTTTGCTTGATTCGGGAAAGACTCCGCACAGCACAGAGCCGACAGAAAAGTTATGATGATGCACATAGAAGGCCTTTGGAGTTCATGGTCGGGGATCATGTCTTCTTGAAAGTGACGCCGATGCGTGGGGTGATGCGTTTCGGCATAAAGGGCAAACTGAGTCCACGGTTTGTCGGCCCCTTTGAGATACTGGAACGAGTGGCAGCTGTGGCATACCGGATTACACTGCCTCCCACCTTGGCTGAAGTGCATGACGTATTCCACGTTTCTCAACTCTGAAAGTATGTGCATGACCCTAGTCATGTGGTTAGCTTCGAACAATTGGAATTACGCACAGATTTGTCATACTCAGAGGAGCCGGTGCAGATTCTGGATCGTAAGGAAAAAGTACTTCGCAACAGTATGATGTCCTTGGTTCGCGTGCTGTGGCGGAACCATTCTGTTGGGGAATCAACTTGGGAGATGGAATCGGAGATGAAGGAGAAGTATCCTTCATTGTTCATTCAGTCGGAGGTAGGGCCTTGTTCTTAAGTTTCGGGTCGGCCTTGTTCTTAAGTTTTGGGTCAAAACTTTTTCTTAGTGGTATATTATGTAGTGCCTCAAATCCCGATCTGACCGCGATGTGCACTACATAATTGGGCTTGTGGCTAGTCCGTCTGAGTCGTAGCTTAGATCTTCGGCATCTTCTTGCCACTGACGAAATACGATGATCCTTTCCAACTCATGGAAAGGCCTCTATTGAAACGAGTCCAATAGTTTTCGTGTTTGGTTGCTTGGTTTTCTTGATTTCCGCTTTGGAATTTTGATTTGGTGTTGCTTTCGATTTTCTTGGTTTTCGCTGCTGGTTTTATCATTTGGAGCTTTGATTCTTGGGGAGTTCAGCAAGGAAGGATAGGCAAGAATTCTAATTGGTGCTCGTGCTGTGCAGGTCCGCGTAACTGACGTTTGATCATTGCTAGGCGGGATTCGTGTTTCAGCTACCTTTTTCTTAACCAGTGAGTGGTTTGGACCCTTCTTTCCTAATTCTTTACGCCCACATCTCTAATGTTTTAAATGTTCACTCGATGATGCCCGGTTGGACGCGTAGGAAATCCTTGCCATAATGCATTGCCAGCCACTAAGAAAGGAACATGGAATTTGTAGACTAATTTTACTATATGCTTGCACACCTTATAACTTGAGTTGTTTATAGAGGGAATTGGTTGTTGGTGGCAGCCTAGTACCTCGGATGGAGTTTGGACCTATGGGATACCAAAATCGGAACACCGCATTAAGAAAATATGAACTGTTGCATGAGATATATATTGCTACTTTACTTCTTTGTTTATTTCGATGCATTGTATGATAATATGAATTGTTCATGCATTTGCATGGTCTGGGACAACTTGTGCACAAGGTTTGGCATTTCCTCGAAATGGCTTTCTGGGGCACTGGAACCGTATCAATCCGGAGGGAAATATTTGATTCGTGCTCGTCACGATGCATTGCGGGATCTCCAGCAGGGCTTGCTACCCGGGCTGATAGGGCGCGCCGCTAATGCTTGAAATATGTCCCTAAGGTGTCGATCACACCAATGACCGCATAGAATAGAACACATGCTAATTTATTGTCTTGTGCAGATGGTAAGTATACTTGTGTTTCGTTGCAGGGAAGGCGTGCATCGGTTGAGTAAGCAATCGATGCACTGGTTGGATTCAATGCTATTTTCATTCCTATCAAAACATGCAACTGATATGAATTGAATTCACTTGCTTCTTTATAGAAGTTCATCTTAATGCATGCTCGCCCCTAATAAGCTAGTGTCGATTTAGTCGAGTGGGTTCATCCCGCTCACCAGTATAAGTTGAGTATTGATCCACGTTGTGGGCAACTATTTCAGGCACTCAGACGGTGCAACGCTAGTGGATAGACGAGGAGGCGTTAGGAGCACCTCTATTTTGAAGTATAGTTGGAGTCAGATCATTTTCAAGGCTTGGACTTTCAATCTATACAAGGGCGTAATGTATGAACGACGTGGACTATCTGATGGAGTGCGCCCTGCCTTTTGATTTATCTTTTGTAATGCAAATCAAGTAGCCTAGAGGCGCATCAATGTAAACTCTATGTAAATTACTCTGAATTATCAATGAAAAAGCATGTTTCTTCCTGCACTTGTATTCAAATATCTGTGAATGTGTTTTCTAAATTGTGTTTCAAAATGGGTTCCTATAACTGTAAGTTCTTGCCTTGTACGAGCGTAACTCCAGGCTCGTACGACATCATGCCCCAGCGAGGACGAATCGGTTCCATGAAGGATCCAGCGAGGATGATTGACCCTTTCAGGATCGGGGCGTGACACACCTCGTCCTCAGGGTCTGATACTGTTCCAAGAAGTGCTCTTGTTCCGTACACCTCATGGTAGATCTCGTCTGCTAATCCTGGGGACATAATCCATATCCAGGTCCTCAGGGGACATAGCAAGGTACATATAATATAAGCCAAAATAAATACAGTGCAGCAATAAATGAAACAATAGGTAAAACTATATAACCACCTATGTGAAATGCAAGTTGAGAGCAACACTTGAACTTAGGCTGAGACCATTACATGCTCTGTGTCGGAGAGCCGGTAGCAGTTATACTATGCTATGTATTTTACTATGTTGTGGCACCATATATATATATAATCAGCCTGTAGCCTGTGTGTCTCTCCCCACCCAATGTAATCATACGTCTCATGTCCATGATGCCTCATGTCCATGTCACGTAAGATCATATCTAATGCAGTGTGTCAAACTATGTCTATTAATATAATATCTAAGAATATAAAGTCTATGTCATAAATCCTACAATCTACACAGAATCACCTTGAATATTTCAGAAAGATTCTGTCTCATGATTTGTGTCAGATGTCCTGGGTATAACATACTTGATAAAACAAGTACGAGAATATCAAGGGTGTCGATATCCATCTCTAGGTGACGTTACACAACTCTGCGTACAGTGTTGGAACCCGACTATTAATCGGACACTAAATAAGTCACACGGTCCTAGGTTTAAGCATGTACAACAAGTATATATGTCAAGAAAATAAGTAGCAAAAACTGCAGGATTTGGCAAGGTACACTTGCCTTGGGTTCTAGCTCCAACTGTAGCTCTGACTTCAGTAAAAATTACAGGGACTGCTCCGGTTGCTGAAATAAATATCACTATCAGATCCAAAAAATATCAATTAACTAGAAACGCCTATCCTTGAGTCCAATTTGGACACAGGGGCAAAAATGACATTTTCAAGTCAAAGCGGGGTCCATATGTGGGCCGCTTTGCACCAAAAAATGTGTCATAACCAAAGGTCTCCAAATCTGTCAAACTTAGTGTCAAAAGGTCCAGAACGTTGATACGAACCCAACAGAACTTTCAAAATTGGATTCTGATAAGCCGATCAAAAAATCGCCCATCAAGTGGAGCCGTAGGGCCCATGATACGCAATTTTGTCAACGTTCTCAGAATCGAACCAAACTTGGGTCACAGGACCAGCGTATTGCTACGAGTCCGATGGCGCAAGTTTCGTTTCGATCCGACGTGTGTACACTAAGTTACAGCGAGATCGAGAAAGGACGGATACGGGACGTTATCGGCGAATACGCGTTGATTTCGGTGTGCATGCACATCCAAATCAACTTCTGCGAAATACCGCACATCCGTATCGACGACGCACACGTATCGATGAAGATCGCACGCGACCAAGTCATCCCATTTGGCAGGGCGTACTCAGTTTTGAGGTAAAACAGGGCGTTGGTTTTCCTATTTTTGGATCGCGGTTCGCGATCGCCACAGGACGCGATGCACCGAGCGGGTTGCACGGGCATCGAGAGGGCCATACAGACTTCGTATCACGACTGACGGAACAGAAATTGGGACAACGAGGAGAGAGATAGGGTTACCTGAACAGGGCTCCGTGAAATCGAGTTGCGCGTGTCCGCGTGTCGTCTCAACATTGTTTTCGTGTCCTGTGTCCAGCTGAGTCATTTCCGGGCTAGGGTTTAGGGCTCAGGCGGCTGGGCTTCGCCGGAGGAAGATACTGACGAAGGCGGCTGGGCTCGCGGACGGCCGGGGCTCGGGGACGACCGGGGCTCGGCTACGTCGGAGCTGCTGTGGGGACGAAGGGCACGGCTGTGGGGAGAAAAGGAGGGTGGAGGTGGCTCGCGGCGGAGGGCAGCGGTGAGTGGTGGTGGAGCTCGTCGGGGCCGAGGACTTTGGGGGTTTTCTGGAGTCAGGCTCTGCGGCGGATGACGGCGAGGGATATGCGGGTGGTCGTCGAGGGGATGAGGGAACGGCGGCCGGAGGAAGGGGGTTTAAATAGGGTTAGGGGGGAGGAGGATGGCCGGGGGTTACACGGAAGAGGAAGGGGAGGCACTCCGGGGGTTACGGCGGTTGCAAGAAGCCGAAGCGGCGGCGGGTGCAGAGCTGAGCAGTCGGGGGAGAAGAGAGAGGGGATTTCGGTTTCGGGCGGGTCCGGGTCGGGTCTAAGCGGGTCGGGTTGAACCCGGATTCGACCCGCTAAGGCCTGGCTCGGTTCAACTAGACCGGGTCCGGTTCGGGTCAGCTTAGTTTGGTTTATTTAAAATAAACCCGGTTTAATTAGGATTTTTTTGGATTAATTATACAATAGTTTTTAGGGCTTTAAAAATACTTTCGGGGTCCAATAAATTTCTGGAAAATTACCCCATGTCTAGATTGTCATTTTACACCAGAAAATATTATTTTTATAATATTTTAATATTATTTAACATTATTTAAAAATTATTTAAATTCAAAATACCTTAGTTTTAATTAACAAAAATCCCAGAAAAATTCCAGAAAATTATAAAAATTCCAAATTAAAAGTTTTGAAAATCAGGGGGTTTATAGGTTGGCTTAACGCCCAAAAGATTATAGTATACAAAAGTGGAGCAGTGAATGAAGGAACCCACTCGTACCCCTCAACAGCCGTCCTTTTGGTACGTGTTGATGAGGGAGAGATACGCTTGATCCTCAAGTACCACAAGGAAGCACGAAATAAAGAAACAAAACCAGTTCTATAGCATGAGATGCTTAAACCAACAATCAATGACATATGCATATGTCCCATCCATGACATGACACTCCTTCATCAAACAAGGACAGGAAGTGCCATATCACATCAAGATAGAATACATTCCTTGATTATGGTCAAGCTAGAATAACTCTGCATCGTAGTTTCAGTCCACAGGCTATTGTAACACAATAGCGCAACCCAACAACCAAATAAGAAAATGAGTTGAACTATCATATCACGACAGACTATATCTCTAATTCCACTCAACAGAAGGCACAAAACACAAGCAGGAATACAATATTAAGTAAAAATAACATAGTAATAATAAGTAGCTTTGATCCGTGTCCCATTGTAACACAACGGCCTAACTCAACAACCAAATAAGGACATAAGTTGAACTTTCATACTACAACAGTCCACTTTTCTAACTAAAACAGATTTAACTGCCAACACATGTGTTACGGCTTGATTTGTGATCTTTGAGTTATCCCAGAAATGCAATATATAAGTATCCTCAGATCGGGCCATAATCGAGCAGGGTTGGATGAACCAATCATATACAAGCAAGAATATATGATGCATCAGTCCCTTACAAGGGCCCTGAGCTAAATTAATGATCGGTAGCAGTTTCAAGCTTTCTATAGGAAATACACTGGCTCGGTTATAAATAAGTCAGATACTTTACTCCATTAGTGCAGATGATATACAGTATTCGTGGTGGCCAGCCTTTACTCCTAGCTAACTTAGGGTAGTTTGACATGCACGATCTCGAGATACCGTTCCCTCCCAATGCTCTACAAATTAAGTTGCCTAGTTAACCTTAGGTGATTTAGAATCTCATGCCGTGGTCATATGAACATTCCTTCCTAAATATCTTACTTTAAGTACGAGCACTCTTGATACGAGTCCACATTGTCTCTTAAAGTCAAATATGGATTCATCCAAGTGTGATGCAACAATCAATACTGTCTAGCCACGACTAAAGTCACTGTCCAACTACCAGATCCGTACAAGAAAATAATTACATATATCATGTAGCAAGTATATGTGGCTCGACGACTCACTATATATCGAGTAGCACTCTTGGTGTGATCAAGTGTATCATCATGGATACAATAGTCAGGGCAGGAACGAGTTCTAGTATCAAGGTTGTGGACAAGTTATCAAGTAGCAATGTATTCAGTATAGGACAAGCAATGGCGGTCATAATAATTTGTCACTTTATTATATCGATAGATAAAATAAGAGTAGTACGAGAACCCCTCGAGATCAGACCTACAATCCTTAAACCAAACAAGGACTGGGATTACAGGCCCTCCCTCGAGTTAAACTATGCCCCTTATTTTGTCCAACGTATAATAAGGTGATCCAGGAAAAGTAGCCTAATCAGCAATTAAGTACATGTAAGGCCATATCTACAGGCTCATGTGTCATGCCCTAGTCCCAAAATACGTAGGACTAGGATACGTAAGCATGCCAGCCGCATGGACATGATAACTCTAATATATGGAAACCAAATCCCATACGTACGCTGTAATATAAATATTAAATCCACAAGTAGTATAAATCTATCATATGTCACAGGGCATAATCTAAATCTTATCCACAGAAAATCAAATATAAATAAATAACCAATATCTATATCACTAGATCTCAATATGAAGTATCTAAAGATGATAGTCAGATGGAAATAAATCCACTACCGAACTAGAATATAAAATAAACACAATATAGGTATATCACCAATAATCACGAGGCTCGAAGGGAAGACCTCCTCAAATATAAGTAACCAGTCCAGATCTGCGCTCCTGCGAATACTCATGAACATCTACAACTGGAAAGGGACCAGGTCCTTAGAGGGACATAACAAGATACATAGAAGCATGCCAATTAAGTACTGAAATAAATATCCAATGGGTCGTCTAACCGTCTAAGTGAATGCAGTTTGAGAACAACTTTCCAATAAGTGGGCTATCTGGCTAAAAATAGGATTGGCGTGACTCTCTCGGAGAATCAGGGGCCTACAAAGCATGTTATCTTTTGAACGACAGAGACCGCCTAATAATATATAATATATAAGGGTCATCACTACCCGTATCTCCAGCGGAGTTTCTGGGTTACAGAAGAAAAAAGTGCAAAGGAGCCCAAATGTCTTACTTGTTGTTCTCTCCACCCCATGCTCTAAGAATGTCACATCCATGACACGATTTGGTTCATAGCCTACTTTTAGTACAATAGCCCAATCCTGCAACCAAACAAGGACAAGGATTGGACCACCGTACTACAATAGGCTATGTCCAGGGACCACTAATAACTGCTAAGTCTTCTAGCATACAATGTTTCTAACAACAGTTACCCCTAACACACGGCCATACGTACAGGAGGCCAGACCTGTCATATAGTCCGTGATCTATATGAGACTCACACTCGTGTAACTACTGTGTCACGGCCAATGAAACCTAATGATGCTTCATGATAATGGAGTGGTCTCATAAACAAGGTCAATGTATATACAAAATAAAAATAAATCACGACGACACCGTCGCGCGCATTTTATGTAACAGTTAAAATATATGAACTAAAGACAGAAAATAAAGATGTATGTAACCTATGGAATATGAATGACAGTAAAATGGCAAGGTATACTTGCCTGACAAGAGAGCTGCAAAATATAACGTCCAGATGTCAAACACCAAGAGTCAGAAACTATGGCCTCAGAATGAACATCTCTGGATGCTGAAATAAACATCACCAACGTTCCCAGAATAAGAGAAATAGCTAGAAAACACTACCCTTTCGTCCAATTTGGACACAGGGGCAAAACGGTAATTTCGTGTCAAAGCGGGCTCCATATGTGGGCCACTTTGCACCGAAAAAGTGTGCCAGGGGTAACGGTCTCTAAATGGGATAAATTATAGGTCAAACAAACTTTAAATGTTAGTACGAACTCAACGGTATGTCCAAGTGTGGATTCCGGTGAGCCGAACACAATTTTGCCCAAAAAGTCAACCGTGGGGCCTGCCAATAGGCGGCTTGGTCAACTATCTCAGAATTGTGTGAAAATTGGGCCACAGGACCAGCGCGATACCACGAGTCCAGTGGCACAAGTTTCGTCGTATTTTGACGAGCGTGCACTAAATGCGCAGGACTTTTGCAAAAGTTGTGACACGTGAGATTTTCTGCGGATACGGGCTGATTCCAACGCGCACACGCATCTAAATCAGTTTCTGTGAAAGACCACACGTCTGGGTATACCGCGCGCACCTTTTGGTACACTTGGTACATGATGGGGCGGTCCCGTTTGGTACACTCCGTATCACAAATTTTAGAAATTGCCAAAAAGTATATTTTCATGATTTTTTACCTGATTTAATTCTACATACAACAATAATTAAGTTATTATATTTGACAGAAAATAAACTAGGTTAGGTGATCTTCGTATACCAAAAAGAAAAACCGAATTCGGATCTCTGTGGTGGGAGATACGAACCCATAAACATAGGTAGTTACCGCAGTTTTTTGTGATCCCAAAAGTTATCATTTTTTGCCAACTTGGTCGCTTTTTTTGCCTAGGTTTACATGCTTTTCGAGGTAAACTAACACACGGGTATGGAAGGAGGATAGGTTATGAACGTATCGGTGAAGGCGGGGTTGAGTTTGGTGGAGCGAGGACGCGAAAATCGATACGTGAACATGGCTAAGTCGCTGCAATTTCCTGCTGTCTCGCGTGCGGCTTGAAAGGCGACGTGGACGCGCGGGGTGGTCGCGGCGTGTCACTACCACATTTTAGGAAAAAAGATATTTTAGTAATTTTCTATTTAAATAAATATTGTGCATGGTAAATAATTTTTGTTGTATTATTTAATTATTGTTGGATGTTATTTAATTATTTTGGACTTATTTTAGTAGACCCAACTAGTGTAGTTTGGACCCATGGACCAACATGAATTAAATAGTTAGATTTGGCCCATTTAGAAAGCCCATAGTTAAGGAGATGGATTAAATTAATTAAGTGATTAGACTAGAAGCTTCCTTCCTTAATTATTTCTTCATGAGAGGCCCCAAGGGGTACATTGGACATTTTACAATTGCTTGGGAGAGGGGCAAGGCCGGCCTATTAAAAGAGGGGGAAAATTTCTCTCTCCTCTCATTCTCATTCCAAATCTAGATCTAGAATTTCCCACTCCCAAATTCCCTCCATTCCTATTCCAATTCTCCACCAAATTCATCCCAAATTCTTCCAATTCACCATTAGAAAGTTGAAAAGCAAGGATCTAGAAGGAGGAAGCAAGGATCTATAAAGAGGAGCAAGGATCTACAATTTGGAAGCAAGTTCATCTCAATTGGAGGTTTCATTGGGAATCCATCTCCCAATAGGTATAATTCAGTTTTTTTCATTAAAATAGCTTCTAAATCTGAGATTTAATCATGTAAAATCAACCTATATGTATGTACTACCCATAGGACTTTGTTTTATGTTCATAGGAGACCCATAGAGAAAGTTATGGTACTTTTTGTGTCAATTTTGTTGGAATTCCGAATTTACATTTTGTTGTGTGTGTCAATTGATCCTATAGATCAATTGGGCATGTGCTTATGTGTTTGGGGCTTGTGTCGTGTCCATATTTGGGTACATGTGGTTCGTATCCCAACTATTTGGTGATACGTGTCATTTTGGGGGTTTTCCTCCGACACAGGGCTTTGAACATGTCATATTTTAACACGGACACATAGATCTACTTTTGACACTTTGATTTATTCATAAATATTATTTGTGACATGTTTGTGTCCTTCGGGGTGCAATTGGTTGTGTGTTGGACTCGTGTCACATGCGTATCCTAGATCTAGTGGGATACGGTGTGATACTCTCCAATTTGGTGTGTTTATGTGTAGATCTAATTAATTATGCTTTAAATTCTTCATTTATAACTAGTAAATATATATAGATATTATATATTATTTTAGTGTATTTATTATGGTATTTATTGTAGTATAGATCTATAGATATTTCTATGTGTTCTAATGTGATGTATAAATATATGTATGTAGCTTTCTTGCATGCAATTATATATGTACTTATGTTAATAACATAATTTATGCATAAATGTTTTATAAAATATATTTATGTGTTTAAATGTGTAATTATATTATTTATAATTATTATATATTTAATTGTTAATTTAATGAATGTATTTTTATGTGTGCTTCTAGCCATGTAAAATATGTACATTAATATGTGCATTGTGTTTAGTAATTATTAATATTTAAATGTGCAAGTTTATGTGTATATATATATAAGTATATATATTTATTAAATTGTTTTATATATGTATATAAATATATATATATTTATATTGATTTATAGTTATTAATATATAGATTATATATATATAGCTTTGGCGACAGGGCATTTAATGACAGAATCCTGTCATTAAAACAGCAGCCGCTGTAGCATTAATAGAGCATTTAATGACAGTTGTCATTAAATGCAGTGCGCAGGTTTATTAAGCAGCAGTTTCCGCGACAGTTTCTGCGACAGTTTTAACTGTCAGCGATCCGAGTCAGCAGTGGTTTATATATAGAGTTTCTGCGACAGATTTTCTGTGACAGTTGAGACTGTCACTATAAGCTATTTTATTTAAATTGTATTTTTAGCTCACTATTTTCAGTGACGATTTGGCAGATTTAATTTATATATTATATATTATTATTGTATATATATATATATATATGTATATATATATGTGTGCTTTTGTGTAGTATAATACTAATAATAATATATTATTTTATTTGTATAAATATTGGTTTGTATATACATTATTTAGAGTGTATAATATTGTATTATTAGTATACCTTGTGTGGGTATCAATTGGGATCTAATTTTGATTCCTAAATTATTGTATTTTATTTTCTATATTATTTATATAGATGTCTTGTGAGGATGACCTTGGTTTGACCATGTTTGACTTTAGTTGACTTTAGAGTTGACCATAGTTGACTTTTAACTTAGAATTTATTTATTGACCTAGAAGTTGACTAGTTTGACTTGTTCTCTTCCCGGGACCTTGTATTAATGTGGTATTCTATATCTAGGTCTTCGAGACACCGAGTCAGACATCTGTGAGACTGTTCTTTGGACTTCAGGCGAGTACATTCTCTGATAGTTTCTCATTTATGATATCCTCTATGTTCGTTGTATCTAGTGTAGATATACATGTTTCTCTTGACACTATGGTTACACGGATTGGTATATCCGGATCTCGTCATGAGATATTATTCCTTGGTATATGGTGTATATGGTGCAAGTATTGTTTCATTGGTTATCTTGTACATGTACAGATATCGATTTTCGAAAGGAGTCGCTCTCTTCTTGGGAAATCTAGTGCCATAGCATACCGTGGTTGGATCTATTATACCAGTTGGGGGTGGGGAGTATTAGTATAGATATGTGATCAAATCCCTATTGAATAAAGTATTAGTAAGCGAATAGTGTTGATCATGCACCGCACGTATGATTAGCCAGGCCGCATTGTATCTTGCCCAAGCCGATCACATGTTAAGCTAGTACTCACACACTTAGTCATTAGTATTATTATTTTATTGGCATATTGTTCATTATTGTATTTCTTTCCAGTATTTCCTTATTGTCTATATATCTCTTGTATCTATTTTGTGCATCTTGTTTATCCATAGCTATTTACTGTTACATAGTTTTTATCATGGATTAGAACTGCTGTTAGAGATGTACTCTGCTCCTTTCCTGACTGGATATATTTTTCCAGATGACACTGAGGAGTACCCTATCTATTATGGACCCCAGGATGTTATGGGTTTAGATTCTGAGACCCTGGCTCAAGAGGGACTTATCCCAACTGAGACAGTTGACCCTGGAGTGTAGCTTTGCTGTATGATAGTATTCTTTTGTACTGGATTTATCTCCAGCTTATTTCTGTTACTCTTCAGACTCATTGATATATTATTTTAAACTCATGAGTTGTATGATGACTATTCTATTCTTATCTGATTCGTGCTCATTCTATCTTAGTTCTGTGATTGAGTATACTATTATTATTGGTGGTTCATTTTATTGTTAGATAGACTATCTAGACAGCGTTCTACTACCGATTCTGCGGCGTAGGCTGGGCGTTGTTTCCGACTAGTACCCTTACACCGGGTGCGGGTCGTGATACATTTTTGGTGGTGGCCCATGCAGGTCTAGCTTCACAAGTATGTGATGTCATGGTAGTGCGATAACTTAGTTGTACTAATACGAGCCTGCAATAGGATATAGGATATAGGCTGAGATACTCAATCACATCTAGGATTGATTCAACTATTCTCCTTTGACATTGATACTTGAACCCTTAAACTGTCCTTTCCTTGATGTCTTACATCTTGTGCCATATTGATTCTTTCTTTCGCTTTGTCTCAGGATGCCGCCTAAGACTAGATCACAGCAGGGGAGAGCAGCTTCTGAGAGGTCTGCGACATCCCGAGGGCCTGCACCAGTCACTTCTCCGGTGATTGGAGGGTCAGCTGCTTTCGGAGGTCCACCACCTACTCAGAGGACTATGCCAGCTGTATCTGAGGGGCTTCCACCTCCACCTTCTGTGCCAGCAGAGGCGTCACAGATGTTTACACTGTTTTGTGAGATGCTCGAGGCACAGAGGGCTCAGTCAGAGGCACATCAGAGGCAGACCGATGTTCTATGGCAAGGCATCGAGAGTGCTCATCAGCTTGCTCATGCTGTAGTTGAGAGAGGAGTTTCGATCCAGCAGCAGGTTGTTCCTCAAGTTGCTCAGCTTCGGCCAGGCAACATTCAGGACTTCAAGAAACTGGAGCCTAGGGTTTTCAAAGGGACGGAGAGCATCGTCTATGCTGATGATTGGCTTGAGGACATTGAGCGTCTTATGAGGGTATCCCGTCTTTCTGAAGATCTGAAGGTTGAGGCTGTAGGACTTCAACTGTTCGACGTTGCTCGCACTTGGTTCAGGAATGAGCCGGTTCTAGTTGACGCAGGACAATCTTGGGAGGTATTCAAGGACCTTTTCAAGAAGAAGTTTTTCGCCCGGATAGACAGGCTTGACTTGGGGAGACAATTTGAGAGTCTCATTTAGGGGAGCATGTCTGTGGAGGAATACGCTGCGGAGTTCGGTAGGTTGAGCCGATTTGCAGAATACTTGGTAAGGGAGCCGGAGGTTCGAGCTACTCATTTCCGAGAGGGTCTAAACTGGGAAGTGAAGATTCTTATTCCGTCTTTTTATGAGACATACTCGGAGATACTTGCGGAGGCACGCAAGGTTAAGCGGGATCTGGGTTTGAAGACCAAGAGAGACCGTGATTCTTTTTTGGGGGCCAACGGCAGTGCAGTATCTGCCAAACGTCCTTATTTCCAGTCCAAACCTTTCCAGCAGCCACAGCAGAACCAGACTCCAGCTAGAGCGCCTTTTCACCATGCACCTCAGCAGCAGAGACAGTTACAGCAAGCTCTATACAACTTTTGCAAGAAGCCCGGACACATCTGGGAAGTTTTCAGGAGGAGGCTAGGAGTTTGTTTGTATTGTGGTACTGAAGGGCATCAATCAAGGGAGTGTCCTCGTCGTGCAGTTCAGGAAGCAGCTCCAGCTCCGAGGACACAGACGAGACCACCTGCAGCACAGCCGAGGGGACCGCTTCCGACACAGCAGCAGCATTTTGTCCAGCATCAACAACAGAAAGGTGCTCGATAGGGACAAGAGTTTGCTATGACCGTCGAAGAGGAGGAACCCACCGGAGATGTTATCGCAGGATCTATTCTTCTTGATTCCATTCCAGCTTTAGCTTTGTTTGATAGTGGTGCTTTTCATAGTTTTGTATCTGTTTCTTTTGCTCTGAAGCATGGTTTGGTAGCTGAGTCTTTGCTTAGGACTTGCAAGATCATGACCGGGGGAGGCATTATCCTGGTTAATGATATTTGCAAGGATCGTAGAGTTACTCTGGGAGGCCGGGAGTTGAGTGCGTGTCTACTTGTAATGCCACTTCCGAGCTACGATATTGTACTTGGGATGGATTGGTTGAGTAGGCACCGTGCTAGCATAGACTGTAGAGGAGGTAGAGTTTTGTTTGGTTCGCCAGGAGAGCCAGAGTTCGAGTTTGCTAGAGGAGCTGCGGAGCAGGGGGAAGGCATTATTTGTGGAGCTATGGTAGAAGACAAGGAGTTGCCGCATCCGTTGATAGCAGAATTCTTGGATGTATTTCCTGAGGAATTGCCAGGATTGCTACCAGATCGAGATGTTGAATTTTTTATAGACTTGGTGCCAGGTGCAGAACTAATTTCACAGCATGTCTATAGAGTAAACAACAGCGGGCTGGTCGAATTGAAGAAGTAGGTGGACGAATTACAGGATAAGGGATTTATCAGATCGAGTTCTTCACCATGGAGAGCCCCGGTATTGTTTGTACCGAAGAAGGATGGATCGGTGTGTATGTGCATTGATTACAGGGCTTTGAATAATCTCACTATCAAGAATAAGTATCCTTTGCCACGGATTGATGATCTGTTTGATCAGTTGAGTGGTGCGAAGGTATTTTCTAAGATAGATTTGAGATCAGGCTACCATCAGGTGAAGGTGAAGCCGGAGGACATACCAAAGACTGCTTTTAGAACTTGGTATGGTCAGTACGAGTTTATGGTGATGCCGTTTGGTTTTACTAATGCACCGGCGGTATTTATGAACTTGATGAACAAGGTGTTCCACCAGTACCTTGACAAGTTCGTGGTGGTGTTCATCGATGACATACTCATATACTCGAGGACACCGGAGGAGCATGAGGAGCATTTGAGGATTGTGTTGGATGTGCTGAGGAAGGAGAAGTTGTATGGGAAGTTGTCCAAATATGAGTTTTTCTTGGACAAGGTAGAATTCTTGGGGCATGTTATGACTGGTGATGGTATTTCAGTGGATCCGAAGAAGATTCAGCAGTAGAATCTTGGAAGACTCCGAGTTTGGTAGCAGAGATCAGGAGTTTCTTGGGATTGGCAGGTTATTACAGGAAGTTTGTGCAAGATTTTTTGAGGATTGCCGAGCCGATGACCAGACTCACAAGGAAGGATGTGGAGTTTGTTTGGACGGAGGATTGCCAGGTTGCTTTTGAGGAATTGAAGAAGAGGTTGACGTCTGCTCCTATTTTGACGTTGCTATCAGGGTCCGGAGGTTTCACTATTTATAGTGATGCTTCGGGAAAGGGTTTAGGTTGTGTTCTTCAGCAGCATGGGAAAGTGATTGCCTATGCATCCAGGCAATTGCGTCCTCATGAAAAGAACTATCCTACCCATGATTTGGAGTTGGCAGCTGTCATATTCGCCCTGAAGTTGTGGAAACATTATTTGTACGGAGAGCGTGTGGAGATCTTCACAGACCACAAAAGCTTGAAGTACGTTTTCACGCAGAAGGAGTTGAACATGAGGCAGCATCGGTGGTTGGAACTGATGAAGGATTTTGATATCTCTTTACAATATCATCCTGGGAAAGCCAATGTAGTTGCCGATGCTTTGAGCAGGTATCCGGTAGCTATGTTCTTAACGCAGGATTGATATTTGTTGGAGGACTTGGAGAGCTTGGGCATTGAGGTGATTGTTCCTGGGTGTGCTATGCAGATGTGGGGATTGCAGATACACTCAGATTTGATGGACAGGATCAAGGCAGCACAGTATGATGATGTATCTTTGAGGAGTATCAGAGCTCAAGTGAGGGCAGGATTGGAGGATGATTTCACTATTGCAGAGGATGGATCGTTGAGGCATGGAGTTAGATTGTGTATGCCTAGTGGGGAGTTGCGAGAGGAGGTATTGCAGGAAGCGCATCGCTCTCAGTATTTCATACATCCAGGTGCTAACAAGATGTATCGGGATATGCGAGAGAGTGTGTGGTGGTATGGCATAAAGAGGGAAGTGGCACAGTTTGTATCCAGATGCTTAGTGTGCCAGTAGGTGAAAGCCGAGAGGCAGAGGCCAGGAGGGTTACTTCAGCCATTACCTATTCCAGAGTGGAAGTGGGAACACATTACTATAGATTTTGTGTCCGGACTTCCACGATCTCCAGGAGGGAAAGACGCGATTTGGGTCATTGTTGATAGGTTGACCAAGTCGGCCCACTTTTTGCCTTTCAAGGTGGGTTTGTCTACGGAGTAGCTGGCAGAGATGTATGTGAGACAGATCGTTAGGATACATGGAGTTCCCATCAGCATAGTCTCAGATCGGGATAGTCGTTTTACTTCTCATTTTTGGAGGAGTTTGCAGGAGAGTTTGGGCACTCAGCTCAAGTTCAGTACTGCATATCATCCCCAGACAGATGGGCAGTCAGAGAGGACTATCCAGACTCTCAAGAATATGTTGCGTACTTGTGTACTAGATTTCGGGGGTTCTTGGGAGGACCATCTCCATTTGGTAGAGTTTGCTTACAACAACAGTTACCAGGCCAGTATAGAGATGTCACCTTTTGAAGCTCTATATGGTCGGAGGTGTCGTACTCCTTTGTCTTGGGACGATGTTGGAGAGAGAGTTTTGCTTGGGCCAGAGATGGTTGTGGATGCAGCAGAGAAGGTTCAGTTGATCAGAGACAGACTTCGAGTGGCGCAGGACAGACAGCGGCATTGGGCCGATAGCCATCGAAGACCTTTGGAGTTTGAGGTATAGTTTAGATTTTGTTTGTGCTTGTTCTTGTTTGTTATAGATTAAGTTCTTAAGATGGTGTTTTGTTCTAGGTGGGTGGTTTGGTGTTTCTGAGGATTTCTCCGACACGAGCACGATTCGCTTCGGTGGAGGCGAAAAGCTTAGTCCGCGATTCATCGGACCTTTTACTATTCTAGAGAGGGTCGGTGCAGTTGCTTATAGACTAGACTTGCCACCTGCATTGGAGGGAGTGCGCAACGTGTTTCATGTGTCGCAGTTGAGACGATACGTGGCAGATCCTAGTCATGTATTGGATCACTTAGAGATAGAGGTGGGCCCTACTCTTAGCTATCCAGAGCAGCCAGTTGAGATTATGGATCGGAGAGAGAAGGTGCTGAGGAACCAGACTATTCCTTTGGTACGCGTCGCATGGAGGCATCACTCTCCGGGGGAGTCTACCTGGGAGAGAGAGGATGACATGCGAGAGCGTTATCCATATTTGTTTGTACCTTGAGGTATGTTATTTTCTAGTTATGTTCTGTTCATTAGTTAATTGTGATTCTTTAGTTCTGTTCTGTGATTTTTTTGGGAGTAGTTTTCATCTTCAAATTTCGAGGACGAAATTATTTTAAGAAGGGTAGACTTGTCACTACCACATTTTAGGAAAAAGGGTATTTTAGTAATTTCCTATTTAAATAAATATTGTGCATGGTAAATAATTTTTGTTGTATTATTTAATTATTATTAGATATTATTTAATTATTTTGGACTTATTTTAGTAGACCCAACTAGTGTAGTTTGGACCCATGGACCAACATGAATTAAATAGTTAGATTTGGCCCATTTAGAAAGCCCATAGTTAAGGAGATGGATTAAATTAATTAAGTGATTAGACTAGAAGCTTCCTTCCTTAATTATTTCTTCATGAGAGGCCCCAAGGGGTACATTGGACATTTTATAATTGCTTGAGAGAGGGGCAAGGCCGGCCTATTAAAAGAGGGGGAAAATTTCTCTCTCCTCTCATTCTCATTCCAAATCTAGATCTAGAATTTCTCACTCCCAAATTCCCTCCATTTCCATTCCAATTCTCCACCAAATTCATCCCAAATTCTTCCAATTCACCATTAGAAAGTTGAGAAGCAAAGATCTAGAAGGAGGAAGCAATGATCTATAAAGAGGAGCAAGGATCTACAATTTGGAAGCAAGTTCATCTCAATTGGAGGTTTCATTGGGAATCCATCTCCCAATAGGTATAATTCAGTTTTTTCATTAAAATAGCTTCTAAATCTGAGATTTAATCATGTAAAATCAATCTATATGTATGTACTACCCATAGGACTTTGTTTTATGTTCATAGGAGACCCATGGAGAAAGTTATGGTACTTTTTGTGTCAATTTTGTTGGAATTCCGAATTTACATTTTGTTGTGTGTGTCAATTGATCCTATAGATCAATTGGGCATGTGCTTATGTGTTTGGGGCTTGTGTCATGTCCATATTTGGGTACATGTGGTTCGTATCCCAACTATTTGGTGATACGTGTTATTTTGAGGGTTTTCCTCCGACACGGGGCTTTGAACATGTCGTATTTTGACACGGACACATAGATCTACTTTTGACACTTTGATTTTTTCATAAATATTATTTGTGACATGTTTGTGTCCTTCGGGGTGCAATTGGTTGTGTGTTGGACTCGTGTCACATGCGTATCCTAGATCTAGTGGGATACGGTGTGATACTCTCCAATTTGGTGTGTTTATGTGTAGATCTAATTAATTATGCTTTAAATTCTTCATTTATAACTAGTAAATATATATAGATATTATATATTATTTTAGTGTATTTATTATGGTATTTATTGTAGTACAGATCTATAGATATTTCTATGTGTTCTAATATGATGTATAAATATATGTATGTAGCTTTCTTGCATGCAATTATATATGTACTTATGTTAATAACATAATTTATACATAAATATTTTATAAAATATATTTATGTGTTTAAATGTGTAATTATATTATTTATAATTATTATATATTTAATTGTTAATTTAATGAATGTATTTTTATGTGTGCTTCTAGCCATGTAAAATATGTACATCAATATGTGCATTGTGTTTAGTAATTATTAATATTTAAATGTGCAAGTTTATGTGTATATATATATAAGTATATATATTTATTAAATTGTTTTATATATGTATATATATATATATATTTATATTGATTTATAGTTATTAATATATAGATTATATATATATAGCTTTGGCGATAGGGCATTTAATGACAGAATCCTGTCATTAAAACAGCAGCCGCTGTAGCATTAATAGAGCATTTAATGACAGTTCTGTCATTAAATGCAGTGGGCAGGTTTATTAAGCAGCAGTTTTCGCGACAGTTTCTGCGACAGTTTTAACTGTCAGCGATCCGAGTCAGCAGTGGTTTATATATAGAGTTTCTGCGACAGATTTTCTGTGACAGTTGAGACTGTCACTATAAGCTGTTTTATTTAAATTGTATTTTCAGCTCACTGTTTTCAGTGACGATTTGGCAGATTTAATTTATATATTATATATTATTATTGTATATATATATATGTATATATATGTGTGCTTTTGTGTAGTATAATACTAATAATAATATATTATTTTATTTGTATAAATATTGGTTTGTATATACATTATTTAGAGTGTATAATATTGTATTATTAGTATACCTTATGTGGGTATCAATTGGGATCTAATTTTGATTCCTAAATTGTTGTATTTTATTTTCTATATTATTTATATAGATGTCTTGTGAGGATGACCTTGGTTTGACCATGTTTGACTTTAGTTGACTTTAGAGTTGACCATAGTTGACTTTTAACTTAGAATTTATTTATTGACCTAGAAGTTGACTAGTTTGACTTATTCTCTTTCCGGGACCTTGTATTAATGTGGTATTCTATATCTAGGTCTTCGAGGCACTGAGTCAGACATCTATGAGACTGTTCTTTGGACTTCAGGCGAGTACATTCTCTGATAGTTTCTCATTTATGATATCCTCTATGTTAGTTGTATCTAGTGTAGATATACATGTTTCTCTTGACACTATGGTTACACGGATTGGTATATCCGGATCTCGTCATGAGATATTATTCCTTGGTATATGGTGTATATGGTGCAAGTATTGTTTCATTGGTTATCTTGTACATGTACAGACACCGATTTTCGGGAGGAGTCGCTCTCTTCTTGGGAAATCTAGTGCCATAGCATACCGTGGTTGGATCTATTATACCAGTTGGGGGTGGGGAGTATTAGTATAGATATGTGATCAAATCCCTATTGAATAAAGTATTGGTAAGCGAATAGTGTTGATCATGCACCGCACGTATGATTAGCCAGGCCGCATTGTATCTTGCCCAAGTCGATCACATGTTAAGCTAGTACTCACACACTTAGTCATTAGTATTATTGTTTCATTGGCATATTGTTCATTATTGTATTTTTTTCCAGTATTTTTTTATTGTCTATATATCTCTTGTATCTATTTTGTGCATCTTGTTTATCCATAGCTATTTACTGTTACATAGTTTTTATCATGGATTAGAACTGCTGTTAGAGATGTACTCTGCTCCTTTCCTGACTGGATATATTTTTTCAGATGACACTGAGGAGTACCCTACCTATTATGGACCCCAGGATGTTATGGGTTTAGATTCTGAGACCCTGGCTCAAGAGGGACTTATCCCAACTGAGACAGTTGACCCTGGAGTGTAGCTTTGTTGTATGATAGTATTCTTTTGTACTGGATTTGTCTCCAGCTTATTTCTGTTACTCTTCAGACTCATTGATGTATTATTTTAAACTCATGAGTTATATAATGACTATTCTATTCTTATCTGATTCGTGCTCATTCTATCTTAGACAGCGTTCTACCGCCGATTCTGCGGCGTAGGCTGGACGTTGTTTCCGACTAGTACCCTTATACCGGGTGCGGGTCGTGACACGGCGGCGGCTCCGGCGGCTGCGCGTGGTCGACGTCGGGCTGGAGGCGGCGGTCTAGGGTTGGGGAAGATAAAGATTGAGGGTTAGGGTTTGGGAAGGAGTCATATTATATAGAGTAGAGAATCGAAAAGGGGGGTCTCGAATTGGCTTACGCGCGGGGGGGTATACATGCCGCTGCTGCTGTTTTTATAATGCGGCCGGGTTGCACAATAGCGGGTGGGGGGTAGTATAGGGTTTGGGTAGTTAGTTTGCGGGTAGGGTTTTAATAGTTATTAGTGGGTTAGGGTTTGGTAGCTAATGGGTAGGGTAGTAAGTATCCATTAAGGTTTTTCTTTATTTATTTATTATTTCTTTTCATTTTCTTTCTTTTACTAACTTTATATATATATATATATATATATATATATATATATATATAATTCTAAAAATTTTTACTGGTGTATACAATTAATCTGTCGGTCGTCTACAGGGTCTCCTACATGGAATAAATTAAGAAAAATTTATAATTTCTCTATAAAATCTCTTAATGCACAAACATCTAAAAATAAAATCCAATAAATTCTATTTATCCTAATTATCTAATAAATACTATAATTTAATTAGATAAATAATTAAATACTTAATACGGTTTTTAGGATTAGGGGTTTTATATTTTACCTAACTTATAAAAATTTTGTCCTCGAAATTAAAACTAAGCCACGATAGAAAGTCAAGGATGGTATAAGATAGAGATTTGCAGCTTATTCTGTACCTTCCTCCATTCTAACCTCCATGATTTTCCAATTGTCATGGGGATGTTTGGGGGGCTATAATTTGCATTGTTTAAAATGCAAGGCTAGGTTTAAATGAGGGGGCGATGTTGCGGGTTGCACTTTCCAAAGATCATGGGAAAAATTCATATGAACGAAAAAAATAAGTTTCTTCATGTGTCATGTCCAATGGTGTGGACACCTTAATGCACATTTTCATAAAAGTGCCTAACAATTGGAAAATTTGTACAAAGATGGAAATTGGGTTAAATTAGTTAAAATTAATACGCAAGGTTTTCTTGAATTAATTAGAAGTACATGGGGATACAATTAGATAGGACACAAGTGTCATGGACATAGAGGGCTCAGGATAAGATTTTATCAAAAATTGGGTTGCACGAAATGGATCAAGATTGTGTCTCCAATTTCGATTGAAATGCGCAAGGATACAAGTTAGAATTAATTTAGAATTTAAGAAATAAAGTTCGCGACGAATGTTGTGCATCTAAAATGTAGCACAAGTGAGCTTAATTATAAGTCATGCAAAGGTCAGAATAGATGGCGGACATGTCTAGGACAAGGATGTGAAGTTTGGAGGAAGGCAATGGCTAGTGAGGTGCTCCAATTATTGAAGCAACGGTAAGGTGCACTATATGATATTGTATAATTAAATAAAATACCGTGTTCTATTTCTGTAAAGCCCCTCACCCGAAATTAGGTTTACTTGGCTTATATAGTGGAATTAGGGTTAGTTTGAACCCAATTAGAATTTAGAACACGATATTTGACTTAACTGTATATTATTTTATCGCATAGCGCACCTTACCGTTGCTTCATTAATTGGAGCACTACACTAGCCATTGCCTTCCAACGAATTCCACAACCCTGTCCTAGACTTGACCACGATCTATTCTGACCCCTGTATAATTTATAATCATGCTTTCTGGTGCGATATTTTAATCGCACAATAAACGTCGTGGACTTTATTTTGTAATTCTAAATAAATCATATCTTTGTACCCATGTGCGTCCCAATCGAAATCAGGAACCTAAACTTGACCGTTTTGTGCGACCTAAATTTTATTAATATTCTACACTATATTCTTTACGCCCCAGACACTTGTGTCCGACCTAATTTTATTCCCAGGTACTCCTAATTAATCCTAGAACATCGTGCGCATTCAATTAATTTAATTAAATCTAATTTCTGCCGTTGTGCAATTTTTCCAATTGTTGGGGGCTGTTATGCAAAAATGCATTGAGGTGTCCCCACTGTTAGACAATACGTGAAGAAACCCAAGTTTCCCTTTACGTGGATTTTTTCGTAATTTTTCGGGATGTGCAACGCACGCACATCGCCCCGTATATTAATTTACCCTTGCATTTAATTAATGCAAATTTTAGCCCTCCCAATATCCCCATGTGAGCCCAAGGCCCATACGGAGGAGTGTTGACCAAGCCCTAATCCTAGGTCAAATCCAAGCCCAAATTTCTACATGTATAAATTACTTTTTCTATTGTTCATCTTGACCTAAATTAAATACCAAAAACCTAAATCTAAATAACTACTCAGCCGACCACCTCTCCCCTTACTATTCCTCCTTCATCCTCGTCCCGATTCTTTCCCGCCGGAGACCCTATTGCCAGAGCCGCCTCTTTCACTCGCCGGAGAATGAAGCCACGGCCACCCAGCACCTGACTCCTCACAGCCCGTACCTCCCCGTCGTCTTCCTCTCTCCTCCGGCCCCGCCTGGAACACCACCACCCCGCTCCCTTGCTCTTCTCCCTGTACCCCGATCCCCGGAGCATCCGAACGGACCGCTGCACCACCGCCTCCGACTACCTCCCATCCACCCTGCCATCTCCTCCCGTTCTGTCGACCTCCCCCTCCGACAACCCGAGCCCCTCCTCTAGTCGATATCTCCTCCCTTCCGATGTCAGCCACCCACGCCGAGCAACCCCCTCCGCCTGACTCGACCGAGCAGCCCCGCTGCTCCCGGCTGAGCCGAGCTCCCTCGCTGAACCCCCAGGCCTGAACTCCTCCTCTCCTCCTTCTCCCCATGTCCCTGTCCCCCCTCCGACCGGACATCCCCCACTGGCCGAATTCCGGCAGCACCTAGTCGTCGTCATCACGATCACTTTTACCATCATCAAACGCTATCATCATTATCGTCATCACCTAAACCATCATTATCAACATTCATTCTCAAACACATAAAACCTAAACATCATCACCATCCTTAGTCGTCGTCCTCCCTATCATCATCACCCTAACCATCATCGTAGCCATTGACGACAACATCATCGTCGTATCATCTTCACCACTCCTTCACGATTATCATCTCCAATATCATCACTATCACCACTATTATAATCACCATCATCGTCACCAATACCTTAGCCCAAATCGCCCATATTGCCCTTGTCATCACTATCCTCCCCATCATCGCCCTCGTCACCACCACCTTACACATCATCATCTACACCATCAACCTAGTCATCATCTCATCATTGTCATCATCATCATCTCACCCTTGGCGTCATCATCGTCATTAAACACTGTCACCCTTAACCATCACCCTTGGCAACTTCAACCATCAGCATAAACCCCATCATCGTATTTATCGTGGACCGACACTCTTGCCAGACAACCCGCAGTAGTCACCCCGCTTTCCGAATCTGTGCACGCTGATCTGTCGGATCTATCTGCGCGACTTCAGGAGCAGATTATTGGGACTACACAGCTGCCTGTAAGGCAAGTATACCTTTCCTTTGTTGTACTGTTGAAATTCTATATTATTAGTTGCATTTTTACTTATTTTAAACTGTGCGCGTCCGAGAGAGACCCGGGTGCAGTCAACGGATGCGTTGACGTTAGGACTTGTGTCTGACCTAGTGTCTAGTAGACCCACCTAAAGTTGTGGAGTTATTGGTATGACTCCCAAGCCTTGACACATTTCTTACACGAGTTATGAGTATCATGTAGGGCACGGACCTGCGTATGTGGTTGGCCACCTGTACGTGTAGGTGTGAGACAGATAGGGAATAACTGCTGATAGTGATGCATGTTAGAAGACTTAGCAGTTATTAGTAGGCGGAGCATAGACTGTCGTAATACGATGGCCCAATCATCGTCCTTGTTTGTTTGTAAGGTTGGGCTATTTTTCTAGCGACAGAGTTACGACGCCCGACGTAGTAGCTAAGGCGTGTTGTGGATACAACATGTTAGATCATTGGGCGGGAAGGACTACTAGTAGGCGTATGGGACACCCACTTTCTTTATTCAGATTCCTCGTTCGATGGAATGGTATGGACGTTATATACTTGCAGATTTCCCGTTCTTCGGAGCGGTATGGACGTTATATTATTCAGATTTCCCGTTCTTCGGAGTGGTATGGACGTTATACTATACAGATTCCCCGTTCTTCGGAGCGGTAGGATGTTATTATATTGCAGTGCGCCCTTGTATTGGGGGCATATGTGGCATATACTAGCCAATTGTCACGATTGGTAAATTACGTCAACATATGTCTAGCCTACACTTTCCTATACTCTCAAAGTTGTCCTCAAGTTATATTTCACTTAGTTGGTTAGGTCACCCTAGAGTTTTATAGTATTTACTTTATGGCATGTATTTTTGTATCTTGTTACGTCCCTCTGAGGACCTGATCCCTTTCCAGGTGTATTGTTCATGAGTATTTGCAGGAGCGCGGATCCGGACTGGTTACCTATACTTCGAAGCAGGTCCTCTCTTCGAGTCTCAGTAGTTGATAGTGTTGTACTTATATTGTGTTTATCTCGACTATTCTATATACTCTAGTTCGGTAATGGATTTATTTCCATCCGACTGCCCCCATTAGATGCTTTACATGGAGATTTAGTTATAGATATTGGTTATTCATTTGTATATGATTTTTGTGGATGAGATTTAGCTATGCCATATGACATCTATTGTATACTACTTGTGAATTGCTATTCATATTACAGCGTATGCGTGTTATGGTTTCCATATATTGGAGTACCATATTCATACGGCTGGCATGCTTACGTGTCCTGGTCCTATGTATTTTAGGACTGGGGTATGACATATTTTTGTGGTGGCCCATGCAGGTCAGAGCATATTGTCTCGGTTACGTTACTGTACCGAGCAAGCCTGCACCTAGGATTAGATTATAGGATCTCATCCATAACTGACTATGACTCCTCCTTCCAATCCGTTCCGTTGAATAAGTGCATCATGCTTTATTCATATGCCTTTCCATTAGTTCCTTGAGTGTAGCCTTCTCCTAGAATATAGAAGTCCCTGTTGATAGGATGATAAGTAGGGTAACCTTCCTACTAAGAGTACAACTAGGATATTGACACACCACTAAGTTAGAATGCTTAATGAACCCTAGCGTCCCTCACCTATAGAATAATTTACCATTATTTCTTGATATAGTCATGAATGACCTAAGAGTAGTATAGGCACTACTAAGAACTAGTTAGAGATTTGACCCTAATGTTTGACCCTAGTATTGAGGAACCAATAGAAATCCGAGATCGAATGTTAGGACTGAACCTAATGTGCTTAGTGAGATATTATTAGGATATAGATTCTTGTCGTGATATTAGCAGACCGTACCCTAGAAAGCCAAGAGGAATGAATATAACATTTTCTCGATCAATCCTCAAACACAGAGTTTAGCACACTACCTTCCCCTTAGGAAACCATGATGTTATCTTGAGTCCCTCTATTATAAATTCATATCTTGTTCCTCCAAAACCTTAGCGTTCGCTAATTGTGCGACGACTAAGTTATGATTCTTCTTTTCTTCATCTTTTAACTCGTGCTACATAACTCTTATGATTAAAGGCCAAGTGATCTTATTTTATGTTAGGATATATAGTTTGCTAGGGTTATAGTTTGGTAATTTGAACTTTGAATTTTGTGCGTGGTATTTAGAATTTGATAGTTTGAGTTGTTCCCTTAGATTATGATCTGATTATTCTTAGTTGTAAATCACATAACATGTACCCCACCTCAATATAGATTATATCCTCTTTTCCTTGAAGACCAGTAACTCCTCCTTTCATACTATTGATACTTGTATTCTATGAACACTATGATTAAGACTTAAGATGGCCATTACCTACATGATACCATAGGAGACCCTAATGAGAACTGAGATTCGTTCCTCGTATAGCCCAATAAGAATTTGTACTTTAATTACAAGGACTTTATTAATTTGTAGGATCCCCTCAAGACTGTCACGGTATTAGTCTATAAATTTTTAAGTTGGGTAGTATGCCTCACAACCTAGTACCACATAGCCTAATGACCCATTGATGAAGTATAATAGGATGACACAACTTTAGACTTGCATAAGAAGATAGTGTTTATTCAGACTGTAGAAATTAAAGGTCCATACCCCTATTTAGTCGACTAGCGACTTAGACAAGGAGTGAGTATGACAACTGTAGAGATTATAGAATCTTAATTTTTTATCTTGTTTGGTTTTGTGAACTTAAAATTATTTCTGTACCTTCCTTCATCATAATCTAGCGTACTTATATTTTTGTACTACCTCGACTTATGCTGCTGTTATAGCCTAGTTTTGCAAGCTCAGTCTTTTATCAAGCTTGTTCATGACATATGTATTAGTGGACGCATACACTAATATATTTCAGAATCAGTGTACTACGGTCTGATCAACCATAGTGCGCTTGGTTCACCCTTCGTATAACTACTTTACGTGGATTGAGATATATAGTGATTAGTAGACGAATGTACTTGCCCTCTAGATATGTCTAAGCATGTCGTATCCGTTACATAACTGTACCGATGCGAGCATGTGAATAGGAATTACCAGAAATAGGATTTCAATCCACATCTGCCTTGATAATTCCTATTGTATTCTTTAAACGCCTTGACCCCTATACTCCTAATCTATTACCTCCCCCTTGAACTCCTTATTATTGTTTTTCGTCTTTCCTTATTTCGGAAAGATGAAACATCGTGCTTAGCATAAGTTGATACACAGATAGTATTAGATGTACCCTATGGGCCGAACACATTAATTGATGATTATTTTGTAACCAAGGGCATATCACATGTAATATATTTGGCGTTAAATTTTGAGGAATGAGTAACATGATTAATTAAAATTGAGGAATGAGTTTTCTTAAATGAAAGAGCCTTATGTGATTGATGGGTAAACTCTAAGTTGGGTAGCAGTTGCATTTATCAGCTTGAGAGGAATTTCTTTAGATTGTGATCGAGCAAAAATCTGATTGAAAGGTTCAATGTCATTTTAAATTCTAGAATTTTGGATGAATAAGTAAGAGGATAAGGATCAATGAATTTCAATTTTTAGCACATGACTTAAATTTAATATTGAAGGTTGAATCAACGATTTAAACCTCGAGAAAAGTAAATAAAACTCTAAACATGGACAGGGACGGATTAAATCTCGAATTTGAGGATTAAATTAAAGAAATCTTTGATTGCAGGATTTTCTATTTGAAATATTGAGGATATAAATTGAATTTAAAAAAAAAATTAAGAGTACGGAATTCACAAGTGGAGGAAAGAAATAATAATTGATTACAATTTTCTAGAGGAAATTTTAACAGTTGAAGATTGCGATATAAATTCTGATTTAGGGATGCCATAGAGATTTGAATTAGATTGGATGTGGATTATTAAATTGAGAATGGAGAAGACAACGCAATGTATTGACATTCGATTTAAACAATGGTTCAATTTGAAAGGGATTTCGATGGATTTGAATAAGTTAAATTTTAGAAAAGATGGTGATTTAACTTGCCTTACGTACGCAAGTGAAGGAGTTAAACCAATTATGTCTTATTTTAATTTCGAGGACAAAATTATTTTTAAGTTGGGTAGATTGTAAACCCCCACACCCAAAATTTGGTTTACTTGGCTTATATAGTAGAATTAGGGCTAGTTTGAACCCAATTAGAATTTAGAACACGGCATTTGACTTAACTGTACATTATTTTATCGCATAGCGCACCTTACCGTTGCTTCATTAATTGGAGCACTACACTAGCCATTGCCTTCCAACGAATTCCACAACCCTGTCCTAGACTTGACCACCATCTATTCTGACCCCTGTATAATTTATAATCATGCTTTCTGGTGCGACATTTTAATCGCACAATAAACGTCGCGGACGTTATTTCGTAATTCTAAATAAATCACATCTTTGTACCCATGTGCGTCCCAATCGAAATCGGGAACCCAATCTTGACCGTTTTGTGCGACCTAAATTTTATTAATATTTTACACTGTATCCTCTACGCCCCAGACACTTATGTCCGACCTAATTTTATTCCCAGGTAATCCTAATTAATTCCAGAACATTGTGCGCGTTCAATTAATTTAATTAAATCTAATTTCTGCCTTTGTGCAATTTTTCTAATTGTTGGGGGCTGTTATGCAAAAATGTATTGAGGTGTCCCCACCGTTGGACAATACGTGAAGAAACCCAATTTTCCCTTCACGTAGATTTTTTCATAATTTTTTGGGATGTGCAACGCGCGCACATCGCCCCGTATATTAATTTACCCTTGCATTTAATTAATGCAAATTTCAGCCCTCCCAACATCCCCATGTGAGCCCAAGGCCCATACCGAGGAGTGTTGACCAAGCCCTAATCCTAGGTCAAACCCAAGCCCAAATTTCTACATGTATTAATTACTTTTTTTATTGTTCATCTTGACCTAAATTAAATACCGGAAACCTAAATCTAATTAACTACTCAGCCGACCACCTCTCCCCTTACTATTCCTCCTTCTTCCTCCTCCCGATTCTTCCCCGCCGGAGACCCTACTGCCAGAGCCGCCTCTTCCCCTCGTCGGAGAACGAAGCCACGGCCACCCAGCACCTGACTCCTCACAGCCCCAACCTCCCCGTCGTCTTCCTCTCTCCTCTGGCCCCGCCTGGAACACCACCACCACCACCACCCCGCTCCCTTGCTCTCCTCCCTGTACCCCGATCCCCGGAGCAGCCGAATGGACCGCTGCACCACCGCCTCCGACTACCTCCCATCCACCCTGCCATCTCCTTCCGTTCTGTCGAACTCCCCCTCCAGCAACCCGAGCCCCTCCTCCAGTCGACATCTCCTCCCTTCCGATGTCAGCCACCCACGCCGAGCAACCCCTTCCGCCTGACTCGACCGAGCAGCCCTGCTGCTCTCGGATGAGCCGAGATCCCTCACTGCACCCCCAGACCTGAACTCCTCCTCTCCTCATTCTCCCCGTATCCCTGTCCTCCCTCCGGCCGGACATCCCCTACTGGCCGGATTCCGGCAGCACCTAGTCGTCGTCATCACGATCACTTTTACCATCATCAAACGCTATCATCGTTGTCGTCATCACCTAAACCATTGTTATCAACATTCATTCTCAAACACATAAAACCTAAACATCATCACCATCCTTAGTCGTCCTCCTCCCTATCATCATCACCCTAACTATCATCGTAGCCATTGATGACAACATCATCGTCGTATCATCTTCACCACTCCATCGCGATTATCATCTCCAACATCATCACTATCACCACCATTATAATCACCATCATCGTCACCAATACCTTAACCCAAATTGCCCACATCGCCCTCGTCATCACCATCCTCCCCATCATCGCCCTCGTCACCACCACCTTACACATCATCATCCACACCATCAACCTAGTCATCATCTCATCATTGTCATCATCATCATCTCACCCTTGGCGTCATCATCGTCATTAAACACTGTCACCCTTAACCATCACCCTTGGCAACTTCAACCATCATCATAAACTCCGTCATCATGTTTATCGTGGACCGACACTCTTGCCAGACAACCCGCAGCAGTCACCCCACTTTTCGTACCTGTGCACGCTGATCTGTCGGATCTATCTGCGTGACTTCAGGAGCAGATTATTGGGACTACACAGTCGCCTGCCAGGCAAGTATACCTTGCCTTTGTTGTACTGTTTAAATTCTATATTATTAGTTGCATGTTTACTTATTTTAAACTGTGCGCGTCCGAGAGAGACTCGGGTGCAGTCAACGGATGTGTTGACGTTAGGACTTGTGTCTGACCTAGTGTCTAGTAGACCCACCTAAAGTTGTGGAGTTATTGGTATGACTCCTAAGCCTTGACATATTTCTTACACGAGTTGTGAGTATCATGTAGGGCACGGACCTGCGTATGTAGTTGGCCACCTGTACGTGTAGGTGTACTACGGATAGGGAATAACTGCTGATAGTGATGCATGTTAGAAGACTTAGCAGTTATTAGTAGGCGGAGCATAGACTGTCGTGATACGATAGCCCAATCATCGTCCTTGTTTGGTTGTAAGGTTGGGCTATTATTCTAGCGACAGAGTATGAGCCGGAGTTACGACGCCCGACGTAGTAGCTAAGGCGTATTGTGGATACAACATGTTAGATCATTGGGCGGGGAGGACTACTAGTAGGTGTATGGGACACCCACTTCCTTTATTCAGATTCCCCGTTCGACGGAACGGTATGGACGTTATATACTTGAAGATTCCCCGTTCTTCGGAGTGGTATGGACGTTATATTATTCAGATTCCCCGTTCTTCGGAGCGGTATGGAGGTTATACTATACAGATTCCCCGTTCTTCGGAGCGGTAGAACGTTATTACATTGCAGTGCGCCCTTGTATTGGGGGCATATGTGGCATATACTAGCCAGTTGTCACGATTGGTGAATTACGTCAGTATATGTCTAGCCTATACTTTTCCATACTCTCAAAGTTGTCCTCAAGTTGCATTTCACTTAGTTGGTTAGGTCACCCTGGAGTTTTCAGTATTTACTTTATGGCATGCATTTTTGTATCTTGTTACGTCTCTCTGAGGACCTGCTCCCTTTCCAGGTGTGTTGTTCATGAGTATTTGCAGGAGCGCGGAACCGAACTGGTTACCTATACTTCGAAGCAGGTCCTCTCTTCGAGTCTCAGTAGTTGGTAGTGTTGTACTTATATTGTGTTTATCTCGACTATTCTATATACTCTAGTTCAGTAGTGGATTTGTTTCCATCTGACTGCCCCCATTAGATGCTTTACATGGAGATCTAGTTATAGATATTGGTTATTCATTTGTATATGATTTCTGTGGATGAGATTTAGCTATACCCTGTGACATCTATTGTTTACCACTTGTGAATTGCTATTCATATTATAGCGTACGTGCCATATATTGGAGTGCCATATTCATACGTCTGGCATGCTTACGTGTCCTGGTCCTACGTATTTTGGGACTGGGGCGTGACAATTTCTAATTGGATTCAAACTAGCCTTAGTTTCTCTTTCTAAGCCAAGTAGGTCTAATTTTGGGTGAGGGGGTTTACAATCTACCCAGCTTAAAAACAATTACATCCTCGAGATTAAAATAAGGCATAATTTGTTAACTCCTTCACATTCGCATATAAGGCAAGTCAATCGCAATCTCTTCCAAAATTTAAAATCTATTCAAATCCATCGCAATCACTTTCAAAATTAAGGTAACCTCTGTTTAATCAAAATTTAACATATTGTAATCTCTTCTCGATTTGTCAAATCATCAACATCTAAATCTAATTGAAATCTATATGACATCCCACATCAAAATTTATATTGCAATCTCCAACTATCATAATCTCCTCTAGAAATTAATTCTAATCAAATATGATTCCCAATTTTCACTTAAGAATTTTGTACTCTTCAAATTTTAGTTTCAATTTGCATCCTCAATATTTCAAATAGGTAATCCAACAATCAAAATTTAACTTTTTATTCAAATCATCAAATTTGGAATTCAATCCGTCAATGTTCATGTTTAGAGTTCCATTTATTTTTCTTAAGATTTAAATCGATGATTCAACCTTCAATATTTAAAATTTAAATCATGTTCCCAAGTATAAATATTTGGTCCGTAATATCAAGATATAAATTTTCCATTAAATCCTCGTTATCTGAATCATTCTTCTAAAATTCTTAATATTTAAAATGACTTAATCTCTCAATTTTAACCTTACTTGATCACCATCTAAGAGAATTCACCTCAAGTTAACAATGCAATTTCTACCCAACTTAAAATTTGTCTATCTAGCACACAAGGCTATACATTTAAGAAAACTATTCCTCAAATTATTTAATCATGCCATTCGATCCTCAAAAGTTTGAAAACCAACATATCATATTTGATATGCCCTTAAACAATTATAAAAGATAGTCACCAAATAATACTATCTGTATATCAAACTTATACCAAACACGAGATTTCGTCTTTCCGAAATAAAGGAAGATGGAAAACAATGATAAAGAGTTCAAGGAAAAGGTACTAGAATAGAAGTATGGAGGTCAAGGCGATTAGAGAATTCAAAAGGGAATTGTCAATGCAGTTGTTGATTGAAATCCTATTTGGTAATTCTGATTCACATGCTCGTATCAGTACAGTTATGTAACTGATACGATTCGCTCAGACATATCTAGAGGGCAAGTACATGCGTCTACTAGTCAACTACATATCTCATTCCACGTAAAGTATTATTACGAAGGGTGAATCAAGCGCACTATGGTTGATCAAACCGTAATACACTAATTTTGAAATGTATTAGTGTAGTACTCCAATAATACATGTCATGAACAAGCTCGATAAAGAATAAGCTTGCAAAACTAGGCTTATAATAGCAACATAAGTCAAGGTAGTACAGAAATTATAAATACGCTGGATTATGATGAGAGAAGGTATAAATAATTTAAGTTTACAAAGAAGATAAGACTCTACAGTTGTCATACTAACTCCTTGTCTAAGTTGCTAGTCGACAAAATAGGGGTATAGCCTCTAAGTTCTACAGTCTGAATAAACATTATCTTCTTATGCTAGCGTACAGTTAATGTCATTCAATTATACTTCATTAATGGGTCAAGAGGACTATGTGATACTAGGTTTATGAGGCATACTACCCAACTTACAAGAATAAACTAATATTATGACAGTCTTAAGGATAAAGTAGAAACGCCTGTTAAGGTTTACGAGAAAAGGTCTTGGTACTTATTAGGTCATCCTATTGCATTATATAGGTAATGGTCACCTTAAGTCTTAATCATAGTACTTATAGAGCAAGTATCAATAGTAAGAATGGAAGAGCTACTGGTTCTTAAGTGAAAAGAGGATATAACCTATATTGAGTTATGGATACAAATTACGCGATTTAAAACTAAGGATAATCTTCAAGTTACAATCTACAAGAACAACTCAAAACTATCAAGTTCTAACTACCAAGCACAACTTTTCAAAGTTTAACATTAACAACTATAATCCTAGCAAACTACATATCCTTAACATAAGATAAAATTGTTTGGCCTACAGTCATAAGGGTTAGGTGGCACAAATTGAAAGATGAAGAAAAGAAACATAATTAGTCGTCGCACAAATAGCGAGTGCTAAGGGTTCAGAGGAACAAGTCATAAAACTAAATAGAAAGACTCTAGATAATGTCATGGTTTCTTGAGGAAAGGTGGTTGCTAATCTTTGTGTTCGAGGTATGATCAAGAAAATATTCTATGCATTACTCTTGGCTTTCTAAGGTACTGTCTGTTAATCTCAAGACAAGAATCTAAATTTATAGTTCTAATATTATCTCACCATAAGAGTTAGGTCCAGCCCTAATATTTAACCTTGGATTTCTATTGGTTCCTCAATACTAGGGTCAAACACTATGATCAAATTTCTAACTAACTCTAGTAGTATCTATACTACTCTCAAGTCATCCCTAATTATCAAGGGGTCATGGTCAATCAATCTACAAGTAAGGGATGCTAGGGTTCATTAAGTATTCAGGAGTGCTAGGGTTCATTAGGTAGTCTAAACTTAGTGATGTGTCAATTTCCTAGTTGTATTTTTTTAATAGGAATGTTGTCCTAATTATCATCCTAATAATAAGGATTCTTATATTCTAGGAGAAGGCTATACTCAAGGAATTATGAGGGAAGCACATGAATCAAGCATGATGCAATTATTTAAATAGAACAGATTGGAAGGAAAGATGAGTCATAGTCAAATGTGGATGAGATCCTATACTCTATTCCTAGGTACAGGCTTGCCCGGTACAGTAACATAACCGAGACAATATGCTCTAGACCTACATGGGCCACCACTAAAAACATGTCACGCTCCAGTCCCAAAATACGTAGGACTAGGACACGTAAGCATGACAGCCGCATGGATATGGCAACTCCAATATATGGAAACCAAATCCCATACGTACGCTGTAATATGAATATCAAATCCACAAGTGGTATAAATCTATCACATGTCACAGGCATAATCTAAATCTCATCCACAGAAAATCAAATATAAATAAATAACCAATATCTACATCACTAGATCTCAATATTAAGTATCTAAAGATGATAGTCAGATGAAAATAAATCCACTACCGAACTAGAATATAAAATAAACACAATATAGGTACATTACCAATAATCACGAGGCTCAAAGGGAAGACCTCCTCAAATATAAGTAACCAGTCCGAATCTGCGCTCCTGCGAATACTCATGAACATCTACACCTGGAAAGGGACCAGGTCCTCAGAGGGACATAACAAGATACATAGAAGCATGCCAATAAAGTACTAAAATAAATATCCAATGGATCGCCTAACTGTCTAAGTGAATGCAGTTTGAGAACAACTTTCCAACAAGTGGGCTATCTGGCTAAAAATAGGATTAGCGTGATTCTCTCGGAGAATCAGGGTAACAATCTTCTCAGAGAATGTTATACGAATTCTACCTTCTGTCGTCTGGGCTACGATCTTCTTTTGGAGAGAACCATCAGACACAAGCGTCCGTCTTTCGAATAATAGAGGATGAGAAACAATGATAACAATATTGACAGAAATTGAATGAATACAAATTGGAAGTCCAAGGGCGATAATCACATACAAAGTGAGTTTTTTTTTAAATCGATTATGGATTGAGATCCTATTCAATAAAGATAATATCTATTCCTAATTTCCAGGGTCGCTTGGCACAGTCAGGTGACCAAGACGATTTAAATTGGACCTGCATGGGCCACCACAAAAACATGTCACGCCCCAGTCCTAAAATACGTAGGACCAGGAATACGTGACACGCCAGCTACGCATTCGACCAGACTTTGGTCTGACTCGAATACGTATAAGCTGTATAATATAAAGGCACTATCTAGATATCCCATAAATGTAAACCTCTATGTCTCAATCCACAATGTACAACAATATACAAGAAAGAACTATATGTGCTAAAGTCGGCCGCCCAATAACAAACAAACTCGAAAAGACTCGAGAAGAGATGAGTCTACAAAACTAGGCTACAACAGCAGATGAATAATCAATATGAATAAAGTAACCATAATGCCGGTAGAAATGATATGAGTACCTGGTACAATGCTCGCAAGACGTGCCACTCCATCAGCAACTCCAAATTCTCCGTAATTGTCTATGCTGCAAAACTGGCAGGGACCAGGTCCTCAGAGGGATGTAACAAGGTATAAAAATACAACATGCCAAGTAAACAGAAAGTGCAAGTACAACAACAGGGTACTCTATCATAACCAAACAAGTGTGACACAGTTTGAAGACAATGTTCGACGCGTGGGCTGTCCAAAATAAAATTATAGCTCCGAACACAGAGACACACGGGGCGTACCGTAGCTCCGAGCACAGAGTCACACGGGTGATACACTACTCTAGAATACAGGATCACTACATAAACATATATAAGCACCTACAGAGGAGCCCAAACGTCTAGTAACTGTCTTCCCCATCCCAAGCGGTCAACGATGGTGCGCTGAACCTGAACCTCTATCTACCAGTCTCGACACACAGAAATAACTCAACAGACGCGACCCTAAGGTCGTCACAGTCTCTGGTCATGATGTCAGTATCAGGATACAGGAATCTGGCACGATCATAGTGTATGAGTGTGTCCTGGGGTGTTGATATACTCAGGTACGTACATCGAGGTGCTACGAAGCATCTATCAATTATTCTAAGACATTACGACGAACGTCAGCACACGGTTGTGATCCGAACACGAAGTATCGAACGTCAACAAAAATACATGCACAATGTACATAAAGAACAATAAATATCTGTAATCTGAAATACAGGGTGGCAAGGTACACTTGTCTGCGTGCGGCTGCTGATGATGGGGTCCCGATACCACGTCCAAGCCCTCAGGTTCCGCAGTACCTAGAGATGAGATACAAACCAAAATCAATAATCTATTCCACGTCAAACAAAGATGCGACACACATCTATACCTAAGCTCAGTCTCAATCTCAAATAGTTAACTAATAATTCACAGTTCTCAATCTCTGACCCTTGATCCGATATAATACCTATCTCAAAATCAATCACCTGTATAATATCATCAAACCAAATCCTCAATCCCCAATATTCATCATGGTGTTTTTCAGTAGTTCAAGTCATGATCATCCTTAGATTTTACCCTGGTATTCACCGACATTAACATGCACGTTTAAATATATCAACCTCGAATAAAATAAATATTAATTATTTAAACCCTCGATTATACAATCCATTAGTTAATTATTTGAATGCCGTTTTCCAATAACCTAGCTACTACTCAAATAAATTCATTATCAAATATTAGCTCTCCAAATAACCAATGTTTTGTTATCACAACATCATTTCACAATAAATTAACCTGCTCCTCAATAACCATCAAATGCTTGGAACAAATATATCAAACCCTAAAACTTAATGCATTCATAAACCCTAAATCCAATATAGCATACATAAACCCTAAATCCAACATAGCATACATAAACCCTAACTATGTTCTTTATAACAATACACAACACAATACTACACAAGGAGATGGGGGAGAGGTTACCTCGATGGCGAGGTGGGTCGCTAGCCGGAGTGAGGTGGTGCGGGGGGATAATGATCGAAAACTCGCCGGAGAAGAAGAGTGGAGGAAGTGGTGGTGGTGAAAGCTTGTGGTGGTGGTGGTGAGAGCTTGTGGTGGTGGTGAGACCGGACAGGGAGGAGGTCGGATGGGGGAGCTCTGAAGTGGAGGAGGTCAGATTGAATGGGGCGTAGGAGGTCGGACAGGGTGGAATAGGCCGGAGCCTAGGAGAATGGGAAGGATCGAACTGGATACGGGTGGAGAGGAGGTCGGATGGAGGGAACAGGCCGGAGCCACCGCGGGTTGGAGAGGAGCAGTGGCTGTGCATCCGGAGCGGGGATAGGGGTGTCAATCGCCGGAGTGGAGTCAGCCGCCGGAGTCGGGGTGCCAGTCGCCGGAGTGGGATTCAGTCGGCCGGACAGGGATGCTCTTCAAGAAGAAGAAAGGAAGAAGAAGAAGAAATAGGGAAAAAATAAATATGGAGGAGGGAGGAGAGAGAGAGAGAGGGGGGGTTTCCAATGCCTAGGGATTAGGGCCTGCTTGGTATGTATGCATTAAAGAGACACTTTATAGGGGTTGGTGATGTGAGTGTGTGGTGGGGATGCTCCAATTCAAATGGAGGGCTAAGATTTAACATGGAGGATTTGGGTTTTTTCATACAAAGAAAGGGGGAGGATGTTGACTACGGTCAAAGAAGGGTAGGCTCTCCATTTGGTCTTGGCCAATGAGGTGAGGACACCTAAATCAATAAATTGTAACTAAGCCCCTTAAATTTGGAAAATTGTACGAACACATGAAATAATGCAAAAATTATGGGAAAAATGGTGTTTGGTGATTTGCTTGGTGAGGGGGTGTTGTGTTTTTGGCATGGGTTAAATTAAATGGGCATTGAGATTAATTGGGGATTAAAATAGGATTAGATAAAATTGGTATCCCCGATTTAAATAGAATTAAAGTGTCTCGCGCGTTTAAATTAAATGGGGGCACTTGGGGTCAAAATTTGGAAATGACACAAAGGTCCAAAATGGTGTGGGCTTGAAGTCAGTCTTAGACCCTTTAGTTGGTATGACTCAACGGGTTAAGTTGGTATCTCAAAATTGAGGGTAACGACACAGGTATCCGACACAAAATTAAATATGGGATTTAGGATTCGAGAAATTGTGCGATTAATTTAAGGCACAACGGATTTGATTTTTGTGTGACGGAAAAGTCCAGTGCCTAAATTGGTGAGTCAAGTCAGAAGTACAATAGTCTGATGGAATTTATGGGCTGATATTGGTCTCCGAATAATTTAGCAACGGTAGGGTGCACCAAGGGTTTAATTAAATAAAATAACAGACAAAAGCAACTCTACTCTAAACCTCAACATCCGCTGCTAATCTAAAATTTTTCCAATCCATACCTGACTATATATAGAATTAATCGAGGGGGTTTATATTCTTCCCAACTTAGAAAATTTTCGTCCCCGAAAGTAAAAGTAAAGCACGATAATAGCTAAGAGAATTTAAAAATAACTAGTAATCAAATGTCGTACGTAAAATCGTACCTTGCTCCTCAAATAAATACGGGAACCGTTGTCGAATAGAATCCTTGCGCTCCCAAGTAGACTCGCCTGGTGAATGGTGCTTCCATGCAACTCTGACCAGTCGAATAGTCTGCCCTCTCAAAGTCTTCTCGCTGTGATCGAGGATCTCAACTGGCTGCTCTATGTAAGATAGACTGGGCCCGACTGTGATCTCCGAATGATCAAGCACGTGGCTAGGGTCTGCGACATATCTTCTCAGCTGCGATACGTGAAATACGTCATACACTCCCTCTAATAATGGAGGCAATTCAAGACGGTAAGCCACTTCGCCAACTCGTTTCAAGATGTCAAAAGGCCCGATGTACCTCAGAATCAGCTTGCCTCTACCTCCGAATCTGATGGTACCCCGAGTAGGCGATATCCTCAAAAATACATAGTCACCCTCATTGAACTCCAATGGTCTGCGGTGCGCATCTGCCCAATGTTTCTGTCTGTCCTGTGCTGCACACAGGTGACTCTGTATCTACTTGACCTTCTCCACTGTCTGTGTCACCAACTCTGGACCAAGTATCTAACGCTCTCCTATGTCACAACAAACTGGCGACCTATATTTTCTGCCGTACAGTGTCTCATAAGGTGCCATCTGTATGCTAGCCTGGTAGCTGTTATTGTAGGAGAATTCCACCAAGTGTAGGTGGTCCTCCCAAGATCCTCCAAAATTGATCATGCACGCTCTCAACATAACTTCTAGTATCTGTATCGTGCGCTCTGACTGACCATCAGTCTGTGGATGATATGCAGTGCTGAACTTGAGCTGAGTTCCTAGACTCTCCTGCATACTCTGCCAAAAATATGATGTGAATCTGGAATCATGATCCTGATATAATGCTGACAGGCACTCTATGTAGTCGTACTATCTGCCTCATATACATGTCAGCTAATATCTCTGTGGACTGCCCAACTCTGAAGGGCAAGAATTGAGCAGACTTGGTCAGTCTGTCTGTGACAACCCAAACTGTATCCTTCATGCTAGGGCTCTGTGGGAATCCTGTGGCAAAGTCCATGGTAATGCGTTCCCACTTCTATTCGAGAATGGGAAGCGACTACAATAGTCCTGCAATTCTCTGATATTCAGTCTTGACTTGCTGACATACCAAGCATCTCGCCACGAATCTTGCAATCTCTCTCTTCATCCCATGCTACCAGTAATGTTGCCTTAAATCTCGGTACATCTTCGTACCTCCGGGTTGAATAGAATAAATCGAGCTATGAGCCTCGATCATCAACTCCTGGTGTAGCTCGCCACTCGGAACGTATAGTCAATCTCTATACCTCAATGTTCCATCTTCATGAAGCCTGAGTCCCGTCTGCATGCCGGCCTCTGTCCTCTCTTTTAGACGTCAAAATCTCGTATCTGTAGGCAGGGCCACCTTGATCCTCTCAATCATCTGTAGACAGGGATCTGAACCTCGAGATTAGCCATCTGTCCATCCATGCCTGGCAATATAATCTCTATCCCAAGCTCCTGGAGATCCTCTAGCAATTGCCGCTGAGTCATCAAAAAGTATGCCATGGGCTTCCTGCTTAAGGCATCTGCCACAATATTTGCCTTGCCAGGGTGGTACTATAACTCAATATCATAATCTGTCATCAACTCTAGCCAGTGCCTCTGTCTCATGTTGAGCTCCTTCTGCGTATAGACATACTTCAGACTTTTATGATCTGTGTAAATCTCAACACACTCACCATAAAGGTAGTGTCGCCATAGCTTTAGTGCAAATATCACTACAGCTAGCTCTAGATCATACGTCGGATAGTTCTTCTCATAAACTCTCAGCTGCCTCAATGCGTAGGCTATTACTTTGTCGTGTTGCATCTGTACACATCCTAAACCGCTCCCAGACGCATCACTATACACTACAAATCCTCCTGATCTTGAAGGTAGTGTCAAAATCGGTGCTGATGTCAGACGCTTCTTCAGCTCATCGAAAGCCGTCTGACACTCGTCGGTCCAAATAAACTTTTCGCCTTTATGCGTCATTCGCGTCATAGGCGGAACGATCCTCGATAAGTTTTCTACGAACCTCCGATAATATCCGGCAAGTCTGAGGAAACTCCTAACCTCTGTAACTGATGTAGGGGTAGGCCATGTCTCTACTGCAGCTACCTTCTTTGGGTCAACGATAGTCCATCTCTGGTGATTATGTTCCCCAGAAATGGTACTCTATCCAGGCAGAACTCACATTTTTTGAGCTTGGCGTACAGCCTCTCATGTCTCAGCATCTCTATCACGATCCTGAGATGCCTCTCATGCTCCTCCTGACTCTTGGAATATACCAAGATGTCGTCGATGAATACCACCACGAACTTATCTAAGTACTGGTGAAAAACATTCTTTATCAAACTCATAAATACTGCTGGCGTGTTGGTTAAACCAAACGGCATGACTAAAAACTCATAGTGGCCATACTTTGTCAGAAAGGCCGTCTTCGGGATGTCCTCTCTCCGTACCTTGATCTGATGATAATCGAATCTGAGATCGATCTTCGAGAATACACATGCACCGCTAAGCTAATCAAATAAATCATCGACGTGCGGCATAGGGTACTTGTTTTTTATCGTTACAGCCCTTAATACCCTGTAATCATTATGCAACGTACCGTCCCGTCCTTCTTCGGTACACTAAGATGGGTACTCCCCATGGAGATATACTAGTCCATATGAAACCCTTATCTAAGAGATCATCTACTTGGACTTTTAACTCAACCAACTCCTTCGGTGCTAGTCTGTAAACGGGAGAAGTAACTGGCTCGGCTCTTGGAGTCAACTCTATAGCAAATTCTATCTCTCTGTCAGGTGGCAGGTCCGAAAGGTTCTCTAGAATCACATCCTCAAACTCTGATATAATGCGGGGGTACACCGGTTCACCTCCTGCATTATATACCCCTAAGGTAGATGGGCACCATACTCCTGGGCTCCCTGAAGAAACTCAACTCAGGGTAACCTGGTGGCCTAAAAATATAATACAACTACGTCGACAATCTAGCGTCGCGTGGTATTGGCTCTACCAATCCATGTCTAGGATAAGGTCATAGTCTAGACTAAACTTCATAACAATTTCTCCCGTTCTGTTTACCACACTAATCCTCCAAAAGAAAAAAAATTCTTCCCTGCCTAAAGTATAATTTCTTTTCTCCTCAAGGTTTTCCCTAAAATTTTATTCCTCAAATTTTTTTCTTTTCGTTATTTCTCTCTCTAAGTCACATAGTACAATAATGGTATCACTCAAGCACATACTAGAATTCCTGGAATCAGATCATTATCTTCTAAGTAAGAGCCTGAAATTTTATCCTCTAGTCCATAGTATCATTCCTGGTATCGCTATCATTTACAACAACTAATTCCTAGCATCGGGCTATGCACTTCCATAAATTATTCTAGGTCATGATCAACAATCCTTCCAGCTCCCAGTACTTCCAAGATCACTACTATCTCAAGTACGAATAGGGTACTACTGGTTCCAATTCTCTTGCTACCCTTTCATACTAGTTCTAGAATCCAAAATAACCTATCAATCTATCCTACTCAGGGTAACAATCTTCTCAGAGAATGTTATACGAATTCTGCCTTCTGTCGTCTGGGCTACGATCTTCTTCTGGAGGGAACCATCAGGCACAAGCGTCCGTCTTCCGAATAATAGGGGATGAGAAACAATGATAACGATATTAACGGAAATTGAATGAATACCAATTGGAAGTCCAAGGGCGATAATCACATACAAAGTGAGTTTTTTTAAAAATCGATTATGGATTGAGATCCTATTCAACAAATATAATATCTATTCCTAATTTGCAGGGTCGCTTGGCACAGTCAGGTGACCAAGACGATTTAAATTGGACCTGCATGGGCCACCACAAAAATATGTCACGTCCCAGTCACAAAATACGTAGGACCAGGAATATGTGACACGCCAGCTACGCATTCGACCAGACTATGGTCAGACTCGAATACGTATAAGTTGTATAATATAAAGGGCACTATCTAGATATTCCATAAATATAAACCTTTGTGTCTCAATCCACAATGTACAACAATATACAAGAAAGAGCTATATGTGCTAAAGTCGGCCGTCCAATAACACACAAACTCGAATAGACTCGAGAAGAGATGAGTCTACAAATCTAGGCTACAGCAGCAGATAAATAATCAATATGAATAAAGTAACCATAATGCCGGTAGAAATGATATGAGTACCTGGTACAATGCCCACAAGACATGCCACTCCATCAGCAACTCAAAATGCTCCGTAATCGTCTATGCTGCAAAACTGGTAGGGGACCAGGTCATCATAGGGACGTCACAAAGTACAAAAATACAGCATGCCAAGTAAACAGAAAGTGCAAGTGCAACAACAGGGTACTCTATCATAACCAAACAAGTGTGACACAGTTTGAAGACAATATTCGACGCGTGGGCTGTCTAAAATAAAACCGTAGCTCCGAACACAGAGACACACGGGGCGTACCGTAGCTCTGAGCACAGAGTCACACGGGTGATACACTACTTTAGAATACAGGATCACTACATAAACATATATAAGCGCGTACAGAGGAGCCCAAACGTCTAGTAACTGTCTTTCCTATTCCAAGCGGTCAACGATGGTACGCTGAACCTGAACCTCTATCTACCAGTCTCGACACACAGAAATAACTCAACAGACGTGACCCTAAGGTCGTCCCAGTCTCTGGTCATGATGTCAGTATCAGGATACAGGAATCTGGCACGATCACAGTGTATGAGTGTGTCCTGGGGTGTCGATATACTCAGGTACGTACATCGAGGTGCTACGAAGCATCTATCAATTATTCTAAAATGTTACGACGAACGTCAGCACACGGTTGTGATCCGGACACGAAGTATCGAATGTCAACAGAAATACGTGCACAATGTACATAAAGAACAACAAATATCTGTAATCTGAAATACAGGGTGGCAAGGTACACTTGCCTGCGTGCGGCTGCTGATGACGGGGTCCCGATACCACGTCCAAGCCCTCAGGTCCCGTAGTACCTAGAGATGAGATACAAACCAAAATTAATAATCTATTCTACGCCAATCAGGGATGCGACACACATCTATACCTAAGCTCAGTCTCAATCTCAAATAGTTAACTAATAATTCACAGTCCTCAATCTCTGACCCTTGATCCGATATAATATCTATCTCAAAATCAATCACCTGTATAATATCATCAAACCAAATCCTCAATCCCCAATATTCATCATGGTATTTTTCAGTAGTTCAAGTCATGATCATCCTCAGATTTTACCCTGGTATTCACCGACATTAACATGCACGTTTAAATATATCAACCTCGAATAAAATAAATATTAATTATTTAAACCCTCGATTATACAATCCATTAGTTAATTATTTGAATGCCGTTTTCTAATAACCTAGGTACTACTCAAATAAATTCATTATCAAATATTAGCTCTCCAAATAACCAATGTTTTGTTATCACAACATCATTTCACAATAATTTAACCTGCTCCTCAATAACCATCAAATGCTTGGAACAAATATATCAAACCCTAAAACTCAATGCATTCATAAACCCTAAATCCAATATAGCATACATAAACCCTAAATCCAACATAGCATACATAAACCCTAACTATGTTCTTTATAATAATACACAACACAATACTATACAAGGAGATGGGGGAGAGGTTACCTCGACGGCGAGGTGGGTCGCTGGCCGGAGTGAGGTAGTGCGGGGGAATGATGACCGAAAACTCGCCGGAGAAGAAGAGTGGAGAAAGTGGTGGTGGTAAAAGCTTGTGGTGGTGGTGGTGAGAGCTTGTGGTAGTGGTGAGACCGGACAGGGAGGAGGTCGGATGGGGGAGCTTTGAAGTGGAGGAGGTCGGACTGAATGGGGCGGAAGAGGTCGGACAGGCTGGAACAGGCCGGAGCCGAGGAGAATGGGGAGGATCGAACTGGATGCGGGTGGAGAGGAGGTCAGATGGAGGGAACAGGCCGGAGCCGCTGCGGGTTGGAGATGAGCAGTGGCTGTGCAGCCGAAGCGGGGAGCGGGGTGTCAGTCGCCGGAGTGGAGTCAGCCGCCGGAGTCGGGGTGCCAGTCGCTGGAGTGGGATTCAGTCGGCCGGACAGGGATGCTCTTCAGGAAGAAGAAAGGAAGAAGAAGAAGAAATAGGGAAAGAATAAATATGGAGGAGGGAGGAGAGAAAGAGGGGGGTTTCCAATGCTTAGGGATTAGGGCCTGCTTGGTATGTGTGCATTGAAGAGACACTTTATAGGGTTTGGTGATGTGAGTGTGTAGTGGGGATGCTCCAATTCAAATGGAGGGCTAGGATTTAACATGGAGGATTTGGGTTTCTTCATTCAAAGGAAGGGGAAGGATGTTGACTACGGTCAAAGAAGGGTAGGCTCTCCATTTGGTCTTGGCCAATGAGGTGAGGACACCTAAATCTATAAATTGCAACTAAGCCCCTTAAATTTGGGAAATTGCACGAACATATAAAATGATGCAAAAATTATGGGAAAAATGGTGTTTGATAATTTGCATGGTGAGGGGGTATTGTGTGTTTGGCATGGGTTAAATTAAATGGGCATTGGGATTAATTGGGGATTAAAATAGGATTAGACAAAATTGGTATCCCCAATTTAAATGTAATTAAAGTGTCTTGCGCGTTTAAATTAAATAGGGGCACTTGGGGTCAAAATTTGGAAATGACACAAAGGTCAAAAATGGTGTGGGCTTGGAGTCAGTCTTGGACCCTTTAGTTGGTCCGGCTCAACGGGTTAATTTAGTATCTCAAAATTGAGGGTAACGACATAGGTGTCTGACACGGAATTAAATATGGTATTTAGGATTCGGGAAATTGTGCGATTAATTTAAGGCACAACGGATTTGATTTTTTTGTGACGGAAAAGTCCAGTGCCTAAATTGGCGAGTTAATTCAGAAGTACAATAGTCCGATGGAATTTATGGGCTGATATTTGGCTCCGAATAATTTAGCAATGGTAGGGCGCGCCAAGGGTTTAATTAAATAAAATAACAGACAAAAGTAACTCTACTCTAAACCTCAACATCCGCTGCTAATCCAAACTTTTTCCAATCCATACCTGACTATCTATAGAATTAATCGAGGGGGTTTACAGGAATCGACGCATAAACATGGCTAAGTTGCTGCAATTTCATGTTGTCTTGTGCGCGGCTTAAATGGCGGCGTGGACGCGCGGGGTAGTCGCGGCGGCGGCTCCGGCAGCTGCGCGCGGTCGACGTCGGGCTGGAGGCGGCGGTCTAGGGTTGGGGAAGATGAAGATTGAGGGTTAGGGTTTGGGAAGGATTCATATTATATATAGTAGAGAATCGAAAAGGGGGGTCTCGAATTGGCTTACGCGCGGGGGGATATACATGTCGCTGCTGCTGTTTTTATAATAAGGCCGGGTTGCACAATAGCGGGTGGGGGGGTTTAGTATAGGGTTTGGGTAGTTAGTTTGCGGGTGGGGATTTAATAGTTATTAGTGGGTTAGGGTTTGGTAGCTAATTGGTAGGGTAGTAAGTATCCATTAAGATTTTTCTTTATTCTTTTTTTTTATTTCTTTTTATTTCTTTCTTTTACTAACTTTATATATATATATATATATATATATATATATATATATATATATATATATATATATATATATATATAATTCTTATATTGGTGTATACAATTAATCTGTCAGTCGTCCACAGGGTCTCCTACATGAAATAAATTAGAAAAAATTTATAATTGCTCCATAAAATCTCTAAATGCACAAACACCTAAAAATAAAATCCAATAAATTCTATTTCTCCTAATTAGCTAATAAATACTATAATTCAATTATATAAATAATTAAATACTTAATACGGTTTTTAGGATTAGGGATTTTATATCATGCCAGGTGCTTAGTCATTTAGCACATGGTCACATCTGGGTCAAATAATTTATTCCTAAGTTAACACCTAATATCACAATCATTCAATCAATATCTACATTAAACCAAGCAAGTGTCCATAGTGAGTAAGAAACAATAGGCGCATAGGTGAAAAGACGCATAGCTTGGTGTCGCATAATCGTCGAGGCCACATAGGGTCAAGGCCGCATAATATCAAGGCCGCATAATCAGAGCAAAGTCCACTCTTCGAGAAATGTGTGATATGACAAACAATAAATGTAAGTCAAGTCAAGTCAGAAAATTGACTGATGTGACATATGATAAAAGTGTCATAAGAAAAGACAAATTATGAAAAGTCGTGTCGAGTCCGTCAGAAGTAATGTGTTCCGAAGGGGTGAGATGCATAGCTTCTGGCCGCATGGTTGACTAGGCCGCATGCTCCTCTGGGCCGCATGCACACTTGGCCGCATGAAATCTCATTAGACTTAGTAAAATTTTATTCGTTCAAGTTCATGCACTTGGCAAAGGTGGCATGGCAAATTCAGTCATGCGTCCAACAAGCACTACTAGAAAAAGCGGGATTAGCGACATTTTTTAGCGACATCAAAGGACACGTTGCTAATAAAATATAAATTAACGACTCCATGTAAAAATGTCGTAAGACATCGCTAAATGGCGATATTTAGCGACGTTTAGCGACTTTTATTAAGATTTTAAAAGATTAGTCGCTATAAGTTCAATTAAGGTCACTAAACGTCGTTAATATGTCTGATTTAGCGACGTTTAGCGACGTTTATATTAAAAATATTTAGCAACGTGTTTAGCGATGTCTATGACGTCGCTAAAATTTATTTTAGTGACGTTTTTATTTGACGTTGCTAAACGTCGCTATAATTTGGTTAATTAGGGCTCAATTTTATTTTCCCCCATATGTCGAATTTTTTGAAAGATTTGAAAAACTTTCGATTTCTCCCACCCCCCTCTCCGGCGACCGGCATCTCCACAGCGGCTACTCCGGCATCCCCCTCATCCTCCTCGAGCTCTAGGTAAACCCTAGCTCTCTCTCTCTCTCTCTCTCTCTCTCTCTCATAGGACACATATGTGACACTGACACAACACACACACTTGAAAGACACGACACACACACACGTGACACCAACCCTAACCCAAAACTGATACGGCCTGGGATCAGGACCTAGGGTTAGGGTTAGGGTTAGGGTTAGATTTTTTTGACCTGGGGTTAGGGTTAGGGTTTTTTATCAGGATTGATTCCTATACGTCTATCTTATTCAAGACTACCTTAATCCTAGAATATATTGTCTACTGCTCTGCTCTGCTCTGCTCTGCTCTGCCTAAATACATATACTTTCTGCTTACATGTAATTAATTATTGATGTTCACTAAGTTTATATTGTGCACACTGCACACACTAACTCTACAATGACATAGCTCACTGGACACACACATCAATGATACACTGATCACTTATGACACACACACACAGAATGACACTAATATCAACACACCGTAAACTGTATATTTATTTGACATTTGATTCTTGTTTCAACTTTTAGCCTTATAAAGTAAATATACATCTCTATTCTCAGTGTCACATGTGATTTGAAGTTATTTGCATTATCAGGTTAATTGGACAATTAGCATAAACTACTTGGAAGCTGTAAGTACTACTCACATGGGTAGTCACTTGTTTTAAAGTTATTTGCATAGTTTCATAGTTGTACTATGTTCACTAATTGATGTGATTCACATGTTTTGCCTAACTTTAATCATTTCTACATATAATCATTTGCATATTTCATTGCTTTTAAATACTACTGTTGTCACTTCCATATTTTTTCTTCTAAAGATGGAAGTATGTTTTTGTATGTAGTAACATAGTATTAGAACCAATAAGGGGGCGGTTTAGTAGTAACACTAGTAAGGAAAGGAAGGAGTAGGTATTGGTTTGAACGTTAGCGTGAGCAATAATTAAATGGGGGACAAGGTCTTGGTTTTCCTAGCTTAGGATGGGGATGGACATTAAGTATTGATGCTAGTAGTAGCCTAGGACAGGAAAAATCAGGGGTCAAATGACCTTATCTATAAATAAAATATAGAATCAGATTTAAAATATGACCATCTGGAATGACAAAGCGGACAAGGGTTTGGATAATACTTTGCTACTGTAGTCCAGTGGATATATTCACTCTGAGGAAAGAAAGCAGAAACTTGAATCACATCAAAAAGTGTTGCTTATCAAATTCATTTTTACATAAAAATTTATTTCCTTTTTTAATTTAATCCTACCATCTTATAATAAGCTTTAAAAATCCCAAACCAAGCCTAACAATCTTATATATATATATATATATATATATATATATATATATATATATATATATATATATCGAGAGCTGAGTTTCCAATCTTTTATTTCGAATTTAAGTTAAATTTAGTCTGCTATCTTTGAATTCATTGCTTTGTGAACGATAGAGTAGGCTCCAATGATCTAGCATGCTGCACAGGATCTAGCATGCTGCTGTCCTAAAAAATATTATACCTATACTGGTGTGCACACACTCTATATAGTGTCCCAGTGTCACTGTTACACCACAGTGCTAATGCACACCCACACTAGGAAAACTTTGCTTCTTCTAGATTTGAGAATGCTACAATGGAGTTCCTTAGGAAAACTTTGAAGCCTACTTACCACATCCTTCTTGATGGTGATGCATAATTATAATCATATATATCCTACTTTGCTTATTCTATGTGACTTCAAATATAGATTACCTAGCCAACTAATTGTCAGCTTCTTCTTTAGAGAATCACACTGTATGTAATGATTTATATGATACATACTGTCATTTTTACAGAAGTATCTAGAAATGGATATGAATTACTATCTGTGTCATCGTTCATGGATGTACAACCGTCATCCTGACATGTGCGGTGTGCGAGATGAATTCATTGAGGGTGTACAACAGTTCTGCAGTTCGCCAAGGCGTTCTCTCAGTACATGGACGGTACCAAAATTAAGTGTCCGTATGTGAGATGTCACAACAGAAAATATCATCCAAAAGTGGAAGTCACATATCATTTGTACTCGAAGGACTTCACGCCAAATTACTATCAGTGGACCGCGCACGGAGAACTTGTGTCTCTAGCATCGGAGTCGGAGCCTTATGTGGAGCCGTATATGGATGTCCACGACCATGATGCTTACGACGACGGGTGGGTGAACATGGTTTATGATGCGACGGGACCTAGTTTCAATCCGGACAATTATGATACGACGGGACCTAGTTTCAATTCGGACAATTATGATGCAGCTGAGGAGGCACCGAATGCCGATGCTGCAAAGTTTATGGAGTTGCTGGAGAATGCAAGGACTTTACTATATCCTGGTTGTAAGGATCATTCACCGTTAGAGGTGGTTACAAGATTATTGAGCATCAAGTCCGATTTTAACATGTCGCAAGAATGCTATAATCGACTGCTCAATTTGATTATAGAGATCTTGCCCGAGGTTGCAAAGTTGCCTAAAGACTTCTATCGATCTAAGAGGATGGTGAGATCGCTCTGGATGGGATACGAGAAAATTAATGCATGTCGCAATGGGTGCATGTTGTACCACAAAGACGACAAGGATGAAGATACGTGCAGATTCTGTGGTACTGATCGCTACAAGGCCACTGTTAGAGGAAAGTCTGTCGGTACAAGAAAGCCTACCGATTCGATGTACTACTTGCCTTTGATGCCGCGGTTGCAGCGGTTGTTTATGGTTAAGGAGACTGCAGAAAACATGAGTTGGCACAGGCAAAAACAGATCGAAGGAGTATTGGATCATCTATCCGATAGAGAAGCATGGAAGCACTTTGATCGAGAGTATCCACATTTTGCCGAGGAAGCACGTAATGTCAGATTGGGGCTCTCCTCTGACGGTTTTACCCCATTCGGACTTTCGGGCTCCCAGTATTCGTGTTGGCCTATGATCGTCACTCAGTATAATCTACCGCCTTGGATGTGCATGAAGACTCCGTATATGTTCCTAACCGTTATTATCCCGGGTCCGAACAATTCGAAGAGGAACATCGATGTGTATTTACAACCTTTGATAGATGAGTTAAATCAGCTATGGGAAGTAGGTGCCAACACATACGATGTTTCTAAAAAGCAGAATTTTCAGATGAGGGCAGCACTTATGTGGACCATCAACGACTTTTCGGCCTATAGAATGTTATCGGGATGGAGCACCCATGGTCGTCTCTCATGTCCATATTGCATGGACCGTACTAAGGCTTTCCGTTTGAAATACGGAGGCAAACCGTGCTTCTTCGATTGTCATCGACAATTTCTACCGAAGGATCATCCGTGCCGGAGGAACATGAATGCTTTTCGTGTGGGAGTTATGGAGAAGGCCAATCCACCGCCAAGGTGGCCCGGATACACGATATGGGAAGAGATAAAAGATTTACTAAGTGCTATCGAAGAGCCTGCTAAGGGGTATAAGTGTGACGGATTTGGTCGCACCCATAACTGGACGAAGAGGAGTATATTCTGGGATCTGCCATATTGGAGCACCAATCTGATCAGACATAACCTTGATGTCATGCATATTGAGAAGAATGTATTTGATAACATAATTAATACTGTAATGGAGTAAAGGGGAAGACGAAAGATAATCCGAAGGCCATGTTGGACTTAAAATAAATATGTAGACGTCCTGCATTGCATTTGATAGAGGAGGGGAATAAAAAGTTAAAGTAACCTAAGTCAGTTTTCTCACTGGAGAAAGAGGATAAAGGAAGACTTTGTAGGTGGATTTAGGGTCTAAAGTTTCCAGACGGGTACGTATCGAACTTGAGAAGATGCGTCGACCTCAAGGAGAACAAACTGGCGGGTATGAAGAGCCACGATTGTCACGTATTCATGGAGAGGTTAATTCCAATTGCATTTCGGGAATTCTTACCGCAGATCATTTGGGATCCATTGACAGAGCTCAGCATATTCTTCAGAGATCTTTGTTGTACTAAGTTGCTCGTCGATCGTCTAGAAAAGCAAGAGAAGGATATTGCGGTAACACTATGTAAGCTCGAGAAGGTGTTTCCTCCTGGATTCTTCAACTCTTTGGAGCATTTTCCAATTCATCTTTCCTATGAGGCATGTGTTGGTGGTCCTGTCGGTTATCGGTGGATGTACCCCTTCGAGCGACATCTGAATCACCTAAAGAGAAAGATGAAAAATAAGGCACGGGTTGAGGGCTCTATTTGTGAAGCTTATGTTCTCGAGGAGATTACAAACTTTTGCTCGACGTATTTCAAACCGCATGTTGCTACTAATAGAACGAAAGCTCCGAGAAACGATGACGGATATCAGGAATCTAATGATGCAATACTCAAAGTATTCAGTGCGTCCGAAAAGCCTTCAGAAAAAATAAAGAAGAGATATTTGAATGACGACGAGCTAAGGGCTGCTCAGTTGTATATATTACTCAATTACGACAAGGATGAAGTGGAGAAGCTAGAGGGATAAGTAATTAATATGTTCACGTTTACATCATCTCAATTTAATAGTATAAGCTACTATTATGCTACTAATCAGCAGTTGCTTTATTATTTTTCAGCACATATAATGATGAGTTGAGGTCGGTTAGACCCTATATAACAGACGAAGAAGTAGAACAAGAAATAAGATACCATTTTCCTTCTTGGTTGAGTGCATATGTAAGATACTTGGTAATTACTTTTTAATTCTGCACTTGCAAAACAAATAACTTACTATCGCTACTTTGGTATTTAGGTCGATCGTCTAATAATACCCGAGACTGAATCTATTAGAACTCTAGCCAAGGGACCAATTACTGCCGTTAAAATATGGCCAAGTTTCTGTGTGAATGGGTTCAGGTTCAAGTCAACAAATGCTCCTATCAAAGACAGCTTTCTGGATCATGATTCCACGAAAAACAGTTGTTTGTGTATAAAATCTTCGAACTACAAAGACATCGATCCAGGCAATGATTACTTTGGCATCTTACGAGAGATTGTGGAGTTGATATATAATTATGGCACAGAACCTGCTAATATCGTGCTATTCAAGTGTGAATGGTTCGATCCGATTCAAGATCAAGATTGGAAAATTGACAAGCATGGCCTTGTGGATATAAACTACAAGCGTAGATATCAAGGCTATGAACCATTTGTCCTATCAAGTCAGGCTCAGCTCGTGTACTTCACAACTTATCCTAGACGGGGGACAACGAGGTCGGATTGGTGGGTAGTATGCAAGACTAAAGCTAGAAATACCTTTGACATTGACGAAATAGCTTATCAGGAGGACGATCTACCTCTTGTAACAAATATTATAGATGTGGACTCAACGGAAGTTACTCATTACATGAGTAATAATATAGAAGATGTAGAATTATCCGAAGAGGAAGACGAAAACAAAGACAAAGTAGATGAAAGTGAAGACGAGGGAGAGGAGGACGAGGAAGGTGAACAAGATGAATTTTCTGAAGATGATTGAAAATAAAATATTTTGCCTGTAGAATGTAACTATAATTTGACTGTAGAATATATTATTTTAACGAATATATGTATTATATTTTGACTGTAGAATGCTGTGAGATATGCATCATATTTTGACTGTAGAATATATTATATATTTATATTTTTCTATATTCATCATATGTTGTTATCAGGTATGACAGGACGACACGGAGGATTCGGCAGGTCCCGAGGTAGACAGAGTGCTCCTCCGGTACTGCCTACTATTGGGTCCGGATTGTCGTCGCCCAGTACTCCAGTATATTGATCACTCACATCTCCGACTGTTGGGATGAGTAGTTCCAGGCATGATTGTACTCCCTCATCCAGCGTTCCTCCTGCTGACGGAACCATGGAGACAAATGAGCATATCGAGGAGGTCATGCCCACGTTGTCCCAGCATCAGCAAGATCCTTCATGAGCACCTCCGGAGGAGACGAGGACGGAGATTTGGGCCGACGATACAAAGTAAGTCAATTAGATGGTTTAGCATCATATATATCATGTATTTCTTTATTCATCATATATTAACTTTTTCGATAAAAATAATTATCTCTGTATAGATATCGTCCATTGTCGGTTCAGAGACGCCTGAGCCTATTTCTGAGGAACAACTGCGGAGGCCCTTGGGTCAACTACTCTGAAGCTCCGGAGGAGAGGAAGGCATTCTGGTTTGCGCACTTCCAGGTAAAAGTATATTAAATAAATCCTCTAATTTATGCATATTATATAACTTATCCGTGATGCTCACTTACTAAATTATTTATTATAGCAAACGTATTTCTATCCTCCGCATCGGGCTGAGTTGATCGAGCGGTTGTTTCCTACCGTTGCCGCCAAGCTTATCCGAGATGCTCTGGTTGACCAGAAGGCTCGTGATCGTGCTGGAAAACTGATCTAAGATCACGCCTGAGCAGTGGACTGCGATGAGGGCTAGATTCAACGATCCGAGCTATAAGGAAAGGTCTGAGAAGGCCAATGCGGCTAGGCGGAATGCTGCCAAGTGGTGTGGTGGCTCGATTCCGATGACGGAACATTTTTGTCGTTTGGTATATTTTTTATTTAAGATATATTATTTTAATGTAAGTAAGATAAAATGGTAGTAGAAAAAAATGTTTAAGTTTAGTACTAAATAATATATTTTTAACAGGTACAGAGGGGTGATGATGCAAACATGGTGACCGTCTTCTTGGCCACCCATCGCAAGGACAAAAATCTCATTGATGAGAGGGCCTCGCAGACCTATGTAAGTATTACTTTACTTTGTATTAATTTTAATATAACTTAGACAATTATCGAGTTTCCAAACCTTTGTGAGCGGGCGACTGCTAGTGCACCTACAGCTGGAGAGGCTGGTACTTCCTCGCAGCCCGCTCCAGCTCCGTCGGCGAACGACTTGTGGGTGACCGCAGCTGGTGGTCTCTAGAGGGGTACGTACTACGGTACGGGATCCTATGGTGTCCTGGTTGTGACGAAGTCATCTAGGGCCTCCCCGACAACTGTGCATTCCACACAGCCTTCGCAGTCGTCGGCCAGAGTCCAGGAGGCCATTGACCGTCAGATTGCGTCTCTCCGTGACGAGTTACTACGAAGGATGGAGGAGCAGCCCCGGTCCCAGCCGCAGTCGGACGATCCGACGCTCATTGTACGATTCGATATGCTCGACCGCAGCATCACAGAGCTCCAAAATTTGACAAATGATCTTAGAGTCTCGACAGACCGCAACATCACGGAGCTGCAGGTGTAAAACCCCTAATCCTAAAAACCGTATTTATCCTTTTTAATTAATTATTAATTGAATTGTAGTAATTATGAACTAAATAGGGGAAATAAAATTTATTTAATTTTTATTTTAGGTGTTTGTGCATTTAGGAGATTTATGGAGCCAATATAAATTTTTTCGAATTTATTTCATGCAGGAGACCCTTTGGACAGTTGCTAGCTTAATGGTATGCAATAATATAAATTCTAGAATTTTCTATGTGTATATATATATATATATATATATATATATATATATATATATATATATATATATATATATATACATATTTTTAAAAGAAAAAAAAATAAAAAAGGAATTAGAAATAAAGAAAGAAAATAAAAATCCTAATGAATCTAAACCCGCTAACACCTAACCCAAACCCACCTTAATTATCTACCCGCACCCGCTAAGGGAAATATCAACAGTAGCAGCAAAAACTGACTTCTCAACCCCCCCGCGCGCGAGAGACTTTCACCGCCCCTCTTTACTATATATATAAAACTTCCCAAACCCTAATCCTAATCTTCTCCCCCATCAACCCAGCCGCCGCGCCCAGCCCAGACCGTCGGAAACCGACCCCGACGACCGCGATCAACCGCGCAACCCACCGCAGTTTTGAACAGCGACGTACCTGTGTTCACGTGCTGTTTTCTGTCACCTCGCTCAACCAAACTCGATTCCGTCTTTACCGGTATGTTCATCACTTAACCCCCTCAATATATGTATGATAGTTGACCTCGAACAGCGCGTAACCCTAGGCAAAAATAACACCCAAGTTGGCAAAAAATGATAACTTTTGGGTATCGCAGAAAACTGTGGTAACTACCTATGTTCCCGGATTCGTATCTCCCACCACAGAGATCCAAATTTAATTTTTCTTTTTGGTATGCGGAGACCACTTGACCTAGTTTAATTTCTGTTATTTATATTAAATTATTAACTACTGTGTAAAGAATTAATTAGTTGGAAAACCCAGAAAACCTATTTTTTCTAGATTTCTAAAAATTATGATACGGAGCGCGTCCCGCCAACCGGAACCGCCCCATCGTGTACCAAATGTACGAAAAGGTGCACGCAGCATACCCGAACGTGTGAGATGTTACGGAAACCGATTTGGACGCGTGTGTGCGTCGAAATCAGCCCATATCCGCAGCAAATCTCCCGTGTCGTAACTTTTACAAAAGCCCTGCGCATTTTGTGCACGCTCGTCAGAATATGACGAAACTTGCGCCACTGGACTCGTGGTATCGCGCTGGTCCTGTGACCCAATTTTCACACAATTCTGAGACAGTTGACCAAGTTGCCAATTGGCGGACCCCACAGTTGACTTTTTGGGCAAAATTGTGTTCTACTCACCGGAATCCATATTTGGACATACTGTTGAGTTCGTGCTGACATTTAGAGTTGTTTGACCTATAATTTGTTCCATTTAGATACTGTTACCCTTGGCACACTTTTCGGTACAAAGTGGCCCACATGTGGGCCCCACTTTGACCCAAAATTACCGTTTTGCCCCTGTGTCCATATTGGACGAAAGGGTAGTGATTTTTAGCTAATTTGCTGATTCTGAAACGTTAGTGATGTCTATTTCAGCATCCGGAGACGTTGTTCGGAGACATTAGTTCCTGATTCCGTGTCCTTGATATTTGGACGCCTACATTATACAGATTTCTTGCCATACAAGTATACCTTGCCATTGTACTGTATTTACATTCCATATGATGCATGCATATTTATTTCTGTTTATTTAGTTTATTTATTTTAACTGCTATATAAATTGTGCGTCCAAGGAAACTTGGGTGCAACGACGGTGTCATCGTATTATGTTTTTATTTATGTATATGCATTGGACCTACTTTATGAGACCACCCCATTTTTATGAGGCATCATTAGGTTTCATTTGACTGTGACATATTTTTACACGAGTTGTGAGTCTCATATAGATCATGGACTTACGTATTGACTGATCAACGGTACGTGTGGGACGTGCGTTAGGGATAACTGTTGTTAGAAACTTTGTATGCTAGTAGACCTGGCAGTTATTAGAGGTATTATTATGGCATGGATGTGACATGCTTAGAGCATGGGGTGGAGAGAATAACAAGTACCGCATTTGGGCTCCTTTGTACTTTTTCTATTGTGCGCCCGGATTCTCCGCCGGAGATACGGGTGGTGATGACCACTACATATTATATATTATCAGGCGGCCTCTGGCATTCAAAAGACGATATGCTTTTTAGGCCCCTGGATCTCCAAGAGAACCATGCCAATCCCAGTTTTCAGCCAGATAGCCCACTTGTGGGAAAAGTTGTTCTTAAACTGCATTCACTTAGACGGTTAGGCGACCCATTGGATGTTTGCTTTCAGTACTTTATTGGCATATTATTATGTATCTTGTTACGTCCCTATGAGGACCTGATCCCTTTCCAGATATAGATGAGCAGGAGTATCCGCAGGAGTATGGGCCTGGACCTGACGCTACTTATCAGACTGAGGAGGTCTTACCTTCAGAGTATCTGTGATCCGTTGCAGCTATTAGAGATTTTTGCTGCTATTCTTTTAGAGATATTTATTCTTATATTAGAGTTGATTCTCTTCTCTCTTTAGTAGTTTTGGTATAGTCGATTTGTAGTGGATTTATTTTCATCCGACTATCATACTTTGAGATTTCTTATTTGATACTCATCTTTGATATTCAGTTATTCATTCCCATTTATTTATTTATTTATTGTGTTGTGGATGAGATATAGATTGCGTGTGACTTGTTGAGATAGTATATTACCACAGGTGGATTGAATATTCATGTACAGCGTACGTGTGTATATGGTTTCCATATATTGGAGTTCGTATACATACGGCTGGCGTGTTACGTATTCCTAGTCCTACGTATTTTGGGACTGGGGCGTGACATCAGGCATCACAGCTATCCATGGGCGAGAGGCTGACGATGATGCAGGATTCAATGGTTCATAGCAGTACGAGGCTGTTATCTACCATGGATTCTTACAACCAGCGACTCGCAGACTTGGAGCGGATACGGCCTCCTGGTGTGCCTACATCGACACAGACTCCACCGACGTCACTGCCTTCTCCATCTACATCGGTATCGATTTCACGGGAGCAGTATGAGCTATTCTTATCCTTCATGCGCGCCGGTGGTCATCCTCCTGCAGATCCGCACTAGTATAGTTGCTGGATATTTGTATTATTTGTATTATTTAGGATGAGATTGTATGGATATATATTTGCTATATTCTTTACGATAATATTTGCTGGATGCTTTCTTTTCTTCAAATTTTATTATATTATTCATATTAAATATATTATTTTACCGGTATTGAGTGTTCAACCTAAGGGGGTTGGCAAACCCAAAAATTCAACGAAGGGTTGCTCCAGGTCTATTTGTACAGATTGTAATTTAATAAACTGAAGGAATAATAGTTTGGAAACAATTCAGTATTCATTTTTTTTATTTTTTCTGTAGAATTAGCGACATTTTTAGCGACGTTTAGCGACGTTTATACCGTCGCTAAATACGTCGCTAATTAGCGACATTAATACACGTCGATAATGACGTCGTTAAACATGTCGCTAAAAATACCGCTGTAGGTCGCAAATTTCTAACATGGCAGTACTGCCAGGTCATTAAATACGTCGCTATAACGTCGCTAATTAGCGACGTTTGTTTACGTCGCTAATTAGTGATACTGCGTCGCTAAACGTCGCTAATTTAGCAACACATTTACGTCGCTAAAAAACGTCGGTATAGCGACGTTTAGCGACATTTTTTCCTTTTAGCGACGTGCTGAGTTCCGACTTCTATAAAACGTCGCTAATTACGTTGCTAAAAGTGATTAGCGACATTTTTTTGTCATTTAGCGATATTTTTTGACGTCGCTAATTTAACTTTTTCTGGTAGTGAAGGTTGGCCACATGGTGTCTCGAGACGAGAATTTCAGGCCGCATAGCACTCCTTCGTCTCCACTAAACGGCAGCTTTTCGGCCATGGCCAAAAGCTCAAAAATAAAATTTTGTTTCTTCCATAGAAACCTCAAATGATACCCAAATCCAGTAAAGTAAAGTTCTAGACTACTCAAAATCAAGTGCTCATCAACATAGAACAAAGAGTTTTTGAAGACATTAAGTTTTAAAGGATCAAAACCCAAGAATACTCAAAAACACAAAAAAAACTATAAAACTTAAAACTTAGATCTACACTAATCCATCCACCGAATCCAAAAATACCAAATTCTAAATGCATGGAGAATCATATAAGGAACATAATGGAATAAAAATATAAAAGGTTTCTCCATTCCTTGCAAGATGTACTTGCATATGGAGGGTCAGAGGAAAACCTAAGAAAGAGAATGGAAGAGGAAAAATGAGGGGAGAGAGAGTGAAGTTGGGTTATATATGGAGGGTTTGAGGTTTGGACAATGGGTTCAACTCATGACAAAACCAAACAAATAAACCAAGAGCCAAGCGAACCAAAGAATGAGTCTAGTCTCTCTACAACATATAACTACACCGGCAAGAAAAAAATAATTACGCTCCAAATACGTATATTGGGAACGGGGAGTGACAATATGCCAGGCTTGGACCCACAAATTGTGGTACACAAGCTCAATATTATGCCAAATGCTAAGCCAGTAAAGCAACAACAACGACGATTCTGTCCAGACGTCATGAACGCCATCGAAACTGAAGTGAACAAGCTGATAGCAAGCGACTTTATTCGCGAGGAGCGACATCCAGATTGGGTAGCCAACATCGTTTATGTCCTCAAGAAGAATGTTAAAATCTGAGTCTGCATAGTCTTTCATAATTTAAATGCGTCATATCCAAAGGACGAATTTTCTCTCCCGATCACAGATATAATGATCGACAACACTTGTGACTTTGAGCGTATGTCCTTCATGGACGAGTTATCAGGCTATAATCAGATCAAGATGTTCCCAGGCGACGAGAAGCATACGTAGTTCCGGACGCCAATAGGGGTATACTGTTACACAGTGATGCCCTTCGGTCTGAAGAATGTAGGTGCGACATAACAGCAAGCTATGAGCACCATCTTTTGCGATCATCAACGAAAGACAATCGAGTGTTATGTTGATGACATTGCTGTCAAGAGCCATTTTCAGGATGACCACCTCCATGACCTGAAGACAGTGTTCAACTTAATGCAAGCACACCAAATGAAGATGAACCCCACAAAGTCTTTTCTGGGAGTCTTCAGTGGCAAGTTCTTGGGTTTTATCATAACTTCGAAGGGCATTCACATAGACCCTGAGAAGACCAAGGCTATCTTTGATCTTCGTGGTTTGCAAGAAAGGTTGGCGTATATTAGAAGGTTCATAGCCAACCTCTCTGGGCGATGATAACCCTTTAGTCGGATTATGAAGAAGGGATTCTCCTTCGTCTTACCGAAGAATGCCAGCGAGCCTTCGACGATATTAGGGAATACCTTACAAAGCCCCTAGTGTTGGTGGCTTCGGTCATTGGAAAACCCTTTTTTCTATATGTGCGAGCAATTGATCATTCTCTCGGTGCTCTACTAGCCCAAAAGAGTGATGTAGGTCATGAGCAGGCCATATACTACCTCAGTAGAATGATGGTCGACGTGGAGCATAGATACAACCCCGTTGAGAAGGCGTACCTCGCTCTAGTATTCGCTATTCAAAAGACCCGTCATTATGTGGCTGTGCAAACAATTTATGTGATCTCTCAAGTTAACCCCCTCAGAGTCCTTATGACTAAGCCTGGGGCACTTAACTCCCGCGTGGCCACATGGGCAATATTGCTGTCACCATATGACATGATGTTTGTCCTGCAGAAGGCGATCAAGGGCCAAGTATTGGTTGACTTCCTGGGAGCTCATCCCGTGCCAGAAACGTCGAAACTCTATGATGATATTCCAAACAAAGTGTTAGAGTCTAACACAACGACGGGAGAGTCCGTTTGGCGAATGTTCTTCGATGGTGCTTCAAGAACATGGCCTAAGGGCGATATCGTTGCTGGAGTGAGGGTGGTATTGATTTCTCCCGATGACCTGGTCATTCAATGCGCTTATTCACTCACTGAGCCGTGTTCCAACAATGTAGCAAAATACAACGCTCTTATTATTGGACTCCAACTGGCCAAACAGTTGGAGGCGGACTACCTAGAGGCCTACGGCGACTCCAAGCTGATAGTTAGTCAGGTCCGAGGCGAGTATGAAATCCGACACGGGGACTTGATTCCTTACCACCAAGCTGCGATCGAAATAATCTCCACCTTCACCGGGTTCTTCATAGAGCACGTACCATGACTGCAAAGCATCGAAGCCGATGCTATTGCCGGTTTTACAGCTTCCTTGGCAGTCCCGATCAAGATCCATCAATTGTTAAAAGTAGTTGGTCAAGAACTAGTATGCCCGAGAAACAACCTCTGCCTGTGTTTGAGCTACTCGGTGGAAGCAAACATCAACATCAAAGACTGGAGGCTCCCTTTCATAAACTATTATCACGCCCCAGTCCCAAAATATCGAGGGACTAGACACGTGGCAATGGCTAGCTACACATTCAAGCAGACTCATGTCCGACTCGAATACGTATAAGCTGTCTAATGTGAACTCTAGTCCAAGAATATACCAAAATACATATAAATGTCAAGTATCTAGATCTCATCCATAAGAACAGTATATGAACTAAATAGCAAACTGGAATAAATGCTGAAAATAAAGATACTGTCGAATATCCAGCAAGAAATGATACTAAGTCGGGTGGAGACAAATCCACTACCGATAAACGAGAGAATAAAGACAAGAAAATATAACTAAATGCATGCTAGAAAGTAACTAAGTATAAGCAGGGCCATCAACTGCTATCGTACCCTCGTCTGGTGTCGGTCCGTAAAGTTGCGGGTACTCCTCGTCTCCTAAATCTGGAGAAAAAACCAGGCCCTCAGTGAGACGTAACAAGATACAAAAGAATACGAGCCAAAAGTACAATAAATGAACATGCAAGATAGATAAGAAAATAAATACAAGAGAAGCAAATAAGACACAAAAAATTACTACATCTAAGACGGTAGCATGCCGATGATGCTATCAAACATGACTACAAGCAAATCGGGGTAACCGCATCTCAATGAGAGATCACGGTCCTATAGAAAGTAGGCCAATAGGGACTCCCAATCTATAGTATGGCTCTTTTGTAGCCCAATGGGAGCTCACGAATGAGGTAGTCAAATGAACAAGTCTCTATCGCAGCACAATCAGAAAAAGTCAAATTAGCGACGTCTAAAAACGTCGCTAAATAACCAAAAATTGTCGCTAATTTGGTTTAGCGACGTAATTAGCGATGTTTTAAAGCAGTCGGAAAAAATCAAGTCGCTAAAACAAAAAACGTCGCTATACCGACATTTTTTAGCGACTTTAATGTGTCGCTAAATTTAGCGACGTTTAACAACGCCGCGTCACTACATAGCGACGTTTATTGAAGTCGCTAAACGTCGCTAATTAGCGACTTATATAGCGATGTTACACCGACATCTTTAATGACCTGGCAATACTGCCATGTCAGCAGATTACGACGTACAGCGACGATTTTAGCGACGTCATTAGCGACGTATTTAGCGACTTGTTACAACATCGCTAATTAGCGACGTATTTAGCGACTTAAGTTAACGTCGCTAAACGTCGCTAAAAACGTTGCTAATTTTAAAAAAAATAAAAAAAATTATTGCATTTCTAGGTTTACCAACCCCCTTGGATTCATTATCAGGGATATGATGGTAGTAGAAATAATTGAATAAAGAACACAGTAGCAGCACCAAGGGGAAAATTTCTAGTGCACTGGGTAAATACAGGCCAAGTATCAGTCATCAGTTATAAATCAAAATATGAATAATATAATAAAATTTGAAAAAAAGAAAGCATCCAGCAAATCTCATCGTAAACGTAAAGAATATGGCAAATTTATATCCATATAATCGCATCCTAAATAATAATAAAAATATAAATATCCAGTAACTAACTATACTACTACGGATCTGCAGGAGGCTGACCACCGGCGCGCTTGAAGGATAAGAACTCCTCATACTCGTCCCGTGGAATCGACACCGATGTCGATGGAGAAGGCAGTGACGTCGGTGGAGTCTGTGTAGATGTAGGCGCACCAGGAGGCCGTGCCCGCTCCAAGTCTGCGAGTCGCTGGTTGTAAGAATCCAGGGTAGATAATAGCCTCGTACTGCTATGAACCATTAAATCCTGCATCATCGTCAGCCTCTCGCCCATTGATACTTGTGAAGCCTGCAGCTCCATGATGTTGCGGTCATTGGAGGCTCTAATATCATTTGTCAATTCCCGGAGCTCCGTCATGCTGCGGTCGAGCATATCGAATCATGCGATGAGCATCGGATCGTCTGCCTGTGGCTGGGACCAGGGCTGCTGCTCCATCCTTCGTAGCAACTCGTCACGGAGAGACGCAATCTGACGGTCAACGGCCTCCTGGACGGCCTCCTGGACTCTGGCCGACGACTGCGAGGGCTGCGACTGCGAAGGCTGTGTGGAATGCGCAGCTGTCGGGGAGGCCCTAGATGACTGCGTCACAACCAGGGCGCCATAGGAGCCCGTAACGTAGTATGTACCCCTCTGGAGACCACCAGCTACGGTCACCCACAAGTCGTCCGCCGACGGAGCTGGAGTGGGCTGCGACGAAGTACCAGCCTCTCCAGGTGTAGGTGCACTAGCAGTCGCCCGCTCACGCAGCCTAAGATACTCGGCCTAGAAAGGTTTGGAAACTCGATAAATGTCTAAGTTATATTAAAATTAACACAAAGTAAAGTAATACTTACATAGGTCTGCGAGGCCCCCTCATCAATGAGATTTTCGTCCTTGCGATGGGTGGCCAAGAAGACGGTCACCATGTTGGCATCCTCACCCCTCTGTACCTATTAAAAATATATTATTTAGTACTAAACTTAAACATTTTTTCCTACTACCATTTTATGGTACTTATATTAAAATAATATAATTTAAAAGAAAAATATATACCAAACGACGAAAATATTCCGTCATCGGAATTGAGCCACCACACCACTTGGCAGCATTCCGCCTAGCCGCCTTGGCCTTCTCAGACCTTTCCTTATAGCTAGGATCGTCGAATCTAGCCCTCATCGCAGTCCACTACTCAGGCGTGATCCAACCTTGGATCGGTTTTCCAGCACGATCACGAGCCTTCTGGTCATCCAGAGCATCTCGGATAAGCTTGGCGGCAACGGTCGGAAAGAGCCGCTCAATCAACTCGGCCCGATGCAGAGGATAAAAATATATTTGCTACAATAAATAATTTAGTAAGTGAGCATCACGGATAAGTTATATAATATGCATAAATTAGAGGATTTATTTAATATACTTTTACTTGGAAGTGGCAAACCAGAATGCCTTCCTCTCCTCCGGAGCCTCAGAGTAGTTGATCCAAGGGCCATCGTAGTTATTCCTCAAAAATTGGCCCAGGCGTCTCTGAACCGATGATGGACGATATCTATATAGAGATAATAATTTAGAATACTGAAAAAGTCAATATATGATGAATAAAAAAATACACGATATATATTATACTAAACCATCTAATTGACTTACTTTGTACCGTCGGCCCAAATCTCTGTCCTCGTCTCCTCCGGAGATGCGCATGGAGGATCTTGCTGATGCTGGGATAACGTGGGCACGACCTCCTCGACATGCTCATATGTCCCTATGGTTCCGTCAGCAGGAGGAACGCTGGACGAGGGTGTACTATCACGCCTGGAACTACTCGTCCCAACAGTCGGAGATGTGAGTGATCGATATACTGGAGTACTGGGCGACGATGATCCGGAACCCACAACAGGCAGTACCGGAGGAGCACTCTGTCTACCTCGGGACCTGCCGAATCCTCTGCGTCGTCCTGTCATATCTGATAACAACATATAATGAATATAGAGAAACACAAATATATAGTACATTCTATAGTCGAAATGTGATGTATATCTCAAAACATTCTATAGTCAAAATATAATACATATATTCGTTAATGGAATATATTTTATAGTCAAAATATAGTTACATTCTACTTCGTCAATTTTCCAACCTTGATCTACATTTGACAGTCAAAATATAGTTACATTCTACATGCAATATATTTTATTTTCAATCATCTTCAGAAAATTCATCTTGTTCGCCTTCCTCGTTCTCCTCTTCCTCGTCTTTACTTTTATCTACTTCGTCTTCCTCTTCGAATAATTCTACATCTTCTATATTATTACTCATGTAATGAGTAACTTCCGTTGAGTTCACATCTACAATATTTGTTACAAGAGGTAGATCATCCTCCTGATAAGCTATTTCGTCAATGTCAAAGGTATTTCTAGCTTTAGTCTTGCATACTGCCCACCAATCCGACCTTGCTGTCCCCCGTCTAGAATAAGTTATGAAGTACACGAGCTGAGCCTGACTTGATAGGACAAATGGTTCATAGCCTTGATATCTACGCTTGTAGTTTATATCCACAAAGCCATGCTTGTCAATTTTTTAACCTTGATCTTGAATCGGATCGAACCATTCATACCTGAATAGCACGATATTAGCAGATTCTGTGCCATAATTATATGTTAACTCTACAATCTCTCGTAAGATGCCAAAAAAATCATTGTCCGGATTGACGTCTTTGTAGTTCGAAGATTTGATACACAAACAACTATTTTTTATGGAATCAAGATCCAGAAAGTTGTCTCTGATAGGAGCATTTGTTGACTTGAACCTGAACCCATTCATACAGAAACTTGGCCATATTTTTACGACAGTAATTGGTCCCTTGGCTAGAGTTCTAATAGATTCAGTCTCGGGTGTTATTAGACGATCGACCTAAATACCAAAGTAGCGATAGTAAGTTATTTGTTTTACAAGTGCAGAAATAAAAAGTAATTACCAAGCATCTTACATATGCGCTCAACCAAGAAGAAAAATGGCATCTCATATCTTGTTCTACTTTTTCGTCTGTTTTGTAGGGTCTAACCGACCTCAACTCATCATTATATGTGCTGAAAAACAATGAAGCAACTGCTGATTAGTAGCATAATAGTATCTTATACTATTACATTGAGATGATATAAACATGGACATATTAATTACTTATCCCTCTAGCTTCTCCACTTCATCCTCGTCGTAATTGAGTAATATATACAATTGAGCAGCCCTTAGCTCATCGTCATTCAAATATCTCTTCTTCATTCTTCCCGAAGGCTTTCCGGACGCATTGAATACTTTGAGTATTGCATCATTAGATTTCTGATATGCATCATCGTTTCTCGGAGCTTTCGTCCTATTAGTAGCAACATGCGGTTTAAAATACGTCGAGCAAAAGTTTGTAATCTTCTCGAGAACATAAGCTTCACAAATAGAGCCCTCAACCCGTGCCTTATTTTTTACCTTTCTCTTTAGGTATTTCAGATGTCGCTCGAAGGGGTACATCCACCGATAACCGACAGGACCACCAACACGTGCCTCATAGGAAAGATGAATTGGCAAATGCTCCATAGAGTCGAAGAATCCAGGAGGAAACACCTTCTCGAGCTTACATAGTATTACCGTAATGTCCTTCTCTTGCTTTTCTAGACGATCGATGAGCAACTTAGTACAACAAAGATCTCTGAAGAATATGCTCAGCTCTGTCAATGGGTCCCAAACGACCTGCGGTAAGAATTCTCAAAATACAATCGGAATAAACCTCTCCATGAATACGTGACAATCGTGGCTCTTCATACCCACCAGTTTGTTCTCCTTGAGGTCGACGCATCTTTTCAAGTTCGACAAGTACCCGTCTGGAAACTTTAGACCCTGAATCCACCTACAAAGTCTACCTTTATCCTCTTTCTCCAGTGAGAAAACTGACTTAGGTTGCTTTAACTTTCCATTCCCCTCCTCTATCAAATGCAATACATGACGTCTACATATTTCTTCTAAGTCCAACCTGGCCTTCGAATTATCTTTTGTCTTCCCTTTTACCTCTATTACAGTATTAATTATGTTATCAAACACATTCTTCTAGATATGCATGACATCAAGGTTATGTCTGATCAGATTGGTGCTCCAATATGGCAGATCCCAAAATATACTCCTCTTCGTCTAGTTATGGGTGCGACCAAATCCGTCACACTTGTACCCCTTAGCAGGCTCTTCGATAGCACTTGGTAAATCTTTTACCTCTTCCTATATCGTGCATCCGGGCCACCTTGGCGGTGGATTGGCCTTCTCCACAACTCCCGTACGAAAAGCATTCTGGTTCCTCCGGTACGGATGATCCTTCGGCAAAAATTGTCGATGATAATCGAAGAAGCACGGTTTGCCTTTGTGTTTCAAACGGAAAGCCTGAGTATGGTCCATGCAATACGGACATGAGAGACGACCATGGGTGCTCCATTCCGATAACATTCTATAGGCCAGAAAGTCATTGATGGTCCATATAAGTGCTGCCCTCATCTGAAAATTCTGCTTTCTAGAAACATCGTACGTGTTGGCACCTACTTCCCACAACTGATTCAACTCATCTATCAAAGGCTGTAAATACACATCGATGTTCCTCTTCGGATTGTTCGGACCCGGGATAATAACGGTTAGGAACATATACGGAGTCTTCATGCACATCCAAGGTGGTAGATTATACTGAGTGACGATCATAGGCCAACACGAATACTGGGAGCCCGAAAGTCCGAATGGGGTAAAACCGTCAGAGGAGAGCCCCAATCTGACATTACGCGCTTCCTCGGCAAAATGTGGATACTCTCGATCAAAGTGCTTCCATGTTTCTCCATCGGATGGATGATCCAATACTCCTTCGATCTGTTTTTGCCTGTGCCAACTCATATTTTCTGCAGTCTCCTTAACCATAAACAACCGCTGCAACCGCGGCATCAAAGGCAAGTAGTGCATCGAATCGGTAGGCTTCCTTGCACCAACAGACTTTTCTCTAACAGTGGCCTTGTAGCGATCAGCACCACAGAATCTGCACACATCTTCATCCTTTTCGTCTTTGTAGTACAACATGCACCCGTTGTGACATGCATTAATTTTCTCGTATCACATCCAAAGCGATCTCACCATCCTCTTAGATCGATAGAAGTCTTTAGGCAACTTTGCAGCCTCGGGCAAGATCTCTATAATCAAATCAAGCAGTCGATTATAGCATTCTTATGACATATTAAAATCGGACTTGATGCTCAATAATCTTGTAACCACCTCCAACGGTGAATGATCCTCACAACCACAATATAGTGGAGTCATTGCATTCTCCAACAACTCCATAAACTTTGCAGCATCGGCATTCGGTGCCTCCTCAGCTGCATCATAATTGTCCGAATTGAAACTAGGTCCCACCGCATCATAATTGTCCGGATTGAAACTAGGCCCCGCCGTATCATAAACCATGTTCACCAACCCGTCGTCGTAAGCATCGTGGTCGTGGACATCCATATACGGCTCCACATAGGATTCCGACTTCGATGCTAGAGATACAAAATTCTCTGTGCGTGGTCCACGGATAGTAATTCGACGTGAAGCCCTTCAAGTATAAATGATATGTAACTTCCACTTCTGGATGATATTTCCTGTTGTGACATCTCACACACGGACACTTAATTTTGGTACCGTCCATGTACTGAGGGAACGCCTTGGCGAACTGTAGGAACTGCTGTACACCCTCAATGAATTTATCCCGCACACCGCACATGTCATCAGGATGACAGTTATACATCCACGAACGTTGACGCAGATAGTAATTCATATCCATTTCTAGATACTTCTGCAAAATTGACAGTATATATCATATAAATTATTATATACAGTGGTTTATCATCTAACTTCATAACTTAACCGTACTATAAAAATCATAACTGATATAATACATACTTTTATTTATCAAAGTCTAAAATAAACAATATTCAAAACAACTGACCATTTATCAAAGTCTAAAATAAGCAATACTTTTATTTCATAACTGATATAATACATACTTTCACTCTAATTGAACTGCACTGCACTGATCACTCTTGCCAATTAAATCCCTGATACCACAGTATCAGTTAAGGGCTGTATTGGCATGCAACAAGTGACCGGTGAACACCTACCCGATACTTGTCTATACCTTAACCCTAAGGGAATTTGGATCCTGGTAAATCTCTACCAAAATTCTGATATATTTTAGACAACATACAGGGTGGGAGTTACCAAAATTCTAAACTATTTTAGCATTTTGACTATATTCGGTTCGGTTCGGTTCGGTTTTCGGCGAGTGAGTTTGCAACTATGAATGAGTGACTCTGTTGGTGATCTTAATGCTAGAAAACAGAGAGTTGCGTTCCATGATGCTGATATGTTTTGAGAGGATCTCACCACACATAATAAATAAGTATGGTGATAGAGGACATCCTTGACGAATGCCACGGTGTGGATAAAAGGTCGACGAAGGGGACCCATTGATCAAGAGGGCAAAGGAAACTGTGGTTATACATTGCATGATTAAAGTGTAAGTTTTTCCTCAAAATTCAAATCCAAAAAGAGTGACTAATAACTTCCCAACTGAGTTTGTCATAGGCCTTGGACATATCTATTTTCAGAGCAAAGGAGCTATTCTAAGAGCTTTGTTTGGATATAGTGTGAAATAATTCCTGGGCTATTATCACATTGTCACATATTTGCCTTCCAGGGACAAAGGCATTTTGGAATGGAGATATCAATTTATGGAGGACAGATCGAATCCGATTAGCCAAGATTTTGGTAATAGTCTTGTAGATGATATTGCAAAGTGAAATTGGTCGAAATTCAGTATGTAGAAACTTTTGAAGATTGAGTAGCATCAGTATGTGGAAGCTTTTGAAGATTGAGTAATTTGTTCTTCCCTTCTTAATCTCTTCCTGGAGGTTACCAATCCGCTTCCTTCCCTAGTGTTTTGGAGTCGGCGGGATCTTTTTCAACTTAGTTTGGATGTCTGTATACTGCGCTACAGAGTTCCATTTGCTCTCGAACCGAACCCTAACCTCATATCGAAAAACCTAACCCTAACCCTAACCCTAACCCCATGTCAAAAAACCTAACCCTAACCCTAGGTCCTTATCGTGTCTGTGTCAGTGTGTGTGTGTGTGCCGTGTCTGTGTCACTGTCTGTGTGTGTGTGTCGTGTCTGTGTCAGTGTCACATGTGTTCTGTGAGAGAGAGAGAGAGAGTTAGGGTTTACCTAGAGCTCGAGGAGGAGGAGGGGGATGCCGGAGTAGCCGCGGTGGAGAGGCGGTCGACGGAGCAGGCAGTCGATGGAGCGGGGGAGGGGGGGCGGGGGAATTTTTTTGAATTTTTGACAGATGGGGAAAAACGAAACCGAGCCCTAATTAACCAAATTTTAGCGACGTTTAGCGACGTCAAAAAAAGACGTCGCTAAATTAAAATTTAGCGACGTTAATGACGTCGCTAAACACGTTGCTAAATATTTTTAATATAAACGTCGCTAACTTAGATATATTAGCGACGTGTAGCGACCAAAATTGAACTTATAGCGACTAATCTTTTAAAAACTGAATAAAAGTCGCTAAACGTCGCTAAATGTTGCCAATTAGCAATGTCTAGCGACGTTTTTACATGGAGTCGCTAAAAATGTCGCTAATCCCGCTTATTCTAGTAGTGAATGGGTACTCACAATCGAGAATGCTCAAGTATGGTCAATGCCTAATAACGATCATCTAGGAACTAAAGAAACCAATCGAGTCAACTCAAGAAAACAAAGAGTAAACATAAACCATCACAATATGCTATGAAACAAATAGTGATACATGGAAATGAGCAAATAATGTACATGCACGTAAAACGAGAAAATAGGACTAGAGCAACTGGAACAAATCAAATATGAAAAAGTGCATCAAGAAACTATATACAACAAGAAAATAACAACTGAAAAGCGAAGCATGCAAATAATGTACAAGAGTTGGCAAGGTATCTTGCCTGGGGTTTTGGCTCCAACTATAGCTCTGGTCTCAGTAGGATTTGCAGGTACTTCTCCGGTTGCTGAAATAAACATCTCCAACAGTCTCAGAAAATATCAAATAGCTAAAAACGCCTGTCCTTAAGTCCAATTTGGACATAAGGGCAAAAATAATATTTTTTGATCAAAGCGGGGTCCACATGTGGTCCGCTTCGCACCGAAAAATGTGTCAGAATCAATGGTCTCTAAATTTGTCAAACATAGTGTTAACAAGTCCAGAACGATGATACGAACCCAACGGAACTTCCAGAACTGGATTCTGATGAGCCGATCACAAAATCGCCCGTCAGGTGGAGCCGCGGGGCCCACGATACGCGATTTTGTCAATATTCTCAGAATTGAACCAAACTTGGGTCACAGGACCAGCGTATTGCTACGAGTCCGATGGCGAAAGTTTTGTTTCGATCCGACATGTGTACACAAAGTTACAACGTGTTCCAGAATAGGCGGATACGGGCGTTGTCGGCGGATACGCGTTGATTCCGATGTGCACGCACATCCAAATCAACTTCTGCAAAATTTCGCACGTCCGTATTAATGGCGCGCACCTTTTGGTGAAGGAGAGAAGGCGGTGGCGGAGCTAGACGAATTAGGGTTCAGGCGGAGAAGGATCTGGAGGAGCTCGGGGGCTGACAGGGAATGACGGCGGTGGAGCGGGGAGGGGTCGTCGAGGGCTGTGGGTCGTCGGTCGAGGGTCTGGGCGAAGGCGACGGCGAGGGGTGACGGTCAGGCGGGGGGCGACAGAAGAGATTAGGGTTTCGGCGTCGAGGGGATTAGTGTTTCGGCCGTAGAGGAAAATATATATAGGCGCGGCCGGAACAGTATTGTCGGTCGGATTAGGATTAGGATTACGGGTCCGGGTCCGGTCAGCGGGTAGCGGGTTAGACCCGGATCCATTAAGTTTTGGTGCGGGTTCGGGTATGCGGGTTTCGGGTCGACGGGTTAGACCCGGATCCGACCCGCAGGGTTGGATTTGGTTCAGTTGAACCGGGTCCTATTTGGGTTGGTTTGGTTCAATTGAACCGGGTTTATTTCTAGGGTTTAATTCAGTTTATTTAAAACTTAGATTTTAGGTCTTTAAAAATGTTTCCGGGGTCCAATAAATTTCCGAAAAATTATCCTATGTCTAGTTTTTTATTTCACACCCAAAAATATTATTTTCATAATATTTTAATATTAATTAAAAACATTTAAAAATTATTTAAATTTAAAATACCTAAGTTTAAATCCCAAAATTTCCAGAAAAATTATAAAAAATGATTTTAAAAATCCAAAAAAATCAGGGGGTTTATAATCTACCCCCTTAAGAGGATTGCGTCCTCGCAATCAAAGAGTAACCGGTCAACAGAGATGACACGGTTGCAAATATTATTCGAAGCACATCACGATCATGGAGAATCAAGGTTGAAGGTGTAAGAATAACACATAGGAAAAATTATTTTCCTAAGCATTAAAAGTTATAAAATTTCCCGGATGAAGGAAATCTAGAAAACTACAGTTCAGAAAAACTAGGTTATCACTTAAAAACATACTAGGTTATCAATTATAAAATATTCTAGGTTATTGATTATTAGCAAGTTCAAAATTACTAGGTTAAGGCTGAGGTCACGAACCAACGGACACGAACTAAAGCAAATCTAGAATCAGACAACTAGGAAAAAACTTACGCGCATTAGCTACTCCATGAATCTGTGCATTCTCCAAGGTCGTCACCAGAGCTTGTTCGCGTCCTTGCAGTCGATTCCTCTGCTGCTGTTGAGCCTGCTGGAAGAGTAGTGCTTGGGGTATCAAAGGTGGCCTCGACTGATACCCTCCTAGAGCTGGTGGTCTGACTCCTTGAACTCCCGTTTGCGGTGCTCCCAATGCTGGATAAGCTGGCCTCGGTGCTGGTGACATTAGTGCTCCTTCTCGATGCTGAGGACAATCCTTGGCTAAGTGTGGGTTGGACGCGCAAATCAAGCACAGTCCCAACTTGCGTCTACACTTGCTCTCAATATGGCCTACCTTGCCACAATAGTAACAAGTAGGAAGGAACGAGGCTCTGGATGCTGCTCTCGGTGGATTCTTCTGGGGTCGCTTTGCAACTCTTTTCTGCTGTGCTTGGTCTGGTGCATGTGCCCGCTTCTGGCTGGAATCTATCCTTGTGATGCACTCCATGGGTCGTGCTGCATGTCACGCCCCAATCCCAAAATACCGAGGGACTAGACATGTGGCAATGGCCAGCAGCACACACCGATGGACAAACCCAATTTAATGGATCCACCGGGACATATTTAAGCTGTAATACCATAATAAGTAGGTCCAATGATACAAGTCACAGTCTATTCTAATCCCATCCACATCAGATAATCACAGATCAATTGCTAGAATAAATGCAAATAATATAAACTAGCATATCTCAATAAAAGTGTCTCGGGTAATAACCCGAGAATAAGTCTGATACATCAATGCAATAAACATGAAATAAAGTAACTAGAAACAAAAATAAATGAGTATATGAAGCCACTACTCAGGAGAAGTCCTCTGGCACGATCTCGTCCTCGGGTTCTGCTCCAATGTATGCACATATTCTTGCTTCGGCTAATGCTCCGGTCCCGTATACCTCGGGATAGATCTCGTCAGCTAATCCTGGGGACATAATCCGGATCCAGGTCCTCAGGGGATATAGCAAGGTACAAAATAACTCAAGCCAAAATAGAATCAGTGCAACAATAAGTAAAACAATAGGGTAAATATATAACCAGCTAAGTGATATGCAAGTGAGAGTTTTAGTCATACTTGGGTTGAGACTACTATAGGATCAGTATCGAAGAAACCCATAGTAGTATTCTCTCGAAGGGCCAGTACGGTACCAAAGCTCTGTGTCAGAGTCTAAGGCACTTCCATTAAATTATTATATATATATAATCAGCCTTATCTATGGTAAATCTCTTCCCACCTAATGTAATCTCACGTCACAGTTTCATGATGTCTCATGTCCATGTCACGCAAGACCATATCTAATGCAATAAGTCATAATGAAATCTAAGCAAGTATAATGTATATGTCATAAACCTGTATCCTATACAGAATCAACTTGAATATTTTAGGAAGGTTCCGTCTCATAAATAGTGTCAAGTATTCTGGGTATAATGTACTTGATAAGACAAGTACGAGAATGTATCGGGTCTCAGTATCCATGTCTAGGTGACGTTACACAACTCCGTATACATCGTCGGCACCCGACTATAATCGGACGCTAAGTAAGTCACACGGTCCTGGGTCAAGCATGTACAACAATATAAATACAGTCAAAGAAATAAATAAAAAACTGTAAAGTTGGCAAGGTACGCTTGCACAACAATGTATAAATAAGTCAAGAAAATAAGTAGCAAAACTGCAAGATTTGGCAAGGTACACTTGCCTGGGGTTCTGGCTCCAATTGTAGCTCTGGTCTCGGTGTGATTTGCAGGTACTACTCCGGTTGCTGAAATAAATATCACCATTAGATTCAAAAAATATCAAATAGCTAGAAACGCCTGTCCTTGAGTCCAATTTGGACACATGGGCAAAAATGACAGTTTCTGGTCAAAGCGGGGTCCAGATGTGGGCTGCTTTGCACTGAAAAACGTGTCTAGAACAATAGTCTCCAAATTCATCAAACTTAGTGTAAACATGTCCAAAACGATGATACGAACCCAATGGAACTTCCAAAACTGGATTCCGACGAGTCGTTCACAAAATCGCCCGTCAAGTAGAGCCGCGGGGCCCACGATACGCAATTTTGTCAACGTTCTCAGAATCAAACCAAACTTGGGACACAGGACCAGCGTATTGCTACTAGTCCGATGGTACAAGTTTTGTTTCAATCCGATGTGTGTACACAAAGTTCCAACGTGTTCCAAAACAGGCGAATACGGGGCGTTGTCGGCGGATACGCGTTCATTTCGGTGTGCACGCACATCCAAATCAACTTCTGCGAAATCCCGCACGTCCGTATCAACGGCGCGCACCTTTTGCTGAAGACCGCATGCGACCAAGTCGTCCCGTTTGGCAGGGCACACTCAGTTCCGGGGTGAAACAGGGCGTTGTTTTTCCTATTTTTGGATCGCGGTTCGCGATCGCCACAGGACGCGACGCACCGAGCGGGTTGCACGGGCATCAAGAGGGTTACACAGCCTACGCGTCACAACTGAAAGAACAAAAAATGGGGTAACAAGGAGAGAGAACAGGTTACTAGAACATGGCTCTGTGGAACAGGGTTCTTCGTGTCTGGGTCGACACGACAAAGGGTGTCCGGGGTACTGTGCTGCTGTGTCCGATTACTGTTACTAGGGCTAGGGTTCAAGAGACTTCGCCGAAGGAGGGCAAAGACGGCCGGGAAGGGTCGACAGGCGGAGACAGCTCGGCTGGCACGGCGGCTGCTGTTGCGGAGGGTTATTCGAGGCCGGGGCTGCTCGTGGAGGAAGGCGGTGGGCACGGCGAGGGGAGAGGGGAGTTCTGTCGAGGGCTACAGGGACTGGACGTCGGAGGACGGGGGGGAGTCGTGGGCTCAGGCCGGAGCAAGAAGGAGGGAGAGGGCTATGGGGGATCGTCGGGGGAGGAAGATGAGGGAGGAGGACGACTAGGGCGTCGGAAAAGATGATGAGGAGCGGAGCGGAGGATGGCTGAGGTGGAGGAAGGTGGTGGAGAAGATTAGGGTTCAAGCGGAGGAGATAGGGTAGGCGGAGCTAGGGTTCCGGCAGGCGGCTGTGGGGGGTTCGACGACGTGGGGCTGTGGGATGAGATGGGGGATCGACGAGGGTCGTCAACGCTAGGGTTCAGGAGAGGGAGCAGTCGTTGCGGGCGGAGGAAGAGAGAGATGACTAGGGTTGCGGCGGCGGCGGGGCACGAAATTCGAGGCGTTAAAGAGGCGGCTGGAACAGTGTTTCCGGATGGGTTTAGGGTTTCGGGTCGGATTAGCGGTCGGGCGGCGGATCCGGCCCGATCCGCTAAGGCTAGGGTACGGGTTTTGGTATACGAGTTTCGGGTCGGGTTTAGATCCGACCCGACCCACTAAGGGCTTGGTTCGGTTCGGTTTAAGTTGAACCGGTCTGGGTTGGTTTGGTTTTGTTTATTTCAAAATAAACCGGGTTCAGTCAGGGTTTAATTAGGTTTAAATATATATTAGTTTTTAGGGCTTTAAAAATGTTTTCGGGGTCCACTAAATTCTTGAAAAATTACCCTATGTCTAGTTTTCTATTTTACACCATAAAATATTATTTTCATAATATTTTAATATTAATTAACAACAAATAAAAATTATTTAAATTCAATATACCTTAGTTTTAAATCCAAAAAATTACAAAAAATTATGAAAAATTCAAATTAAACATTCTTGAAAAATCAGGGGGGTTACAATCTACCCCCCTTAAGAGGATTGCGTCCTCGTAATCAAAAAATAACCGGTCAACAGAGATGACACGGTTGTAACATTGTTCGAAGCACATCATGATCGAGGAGATTCAAGGATGAGAGTGTAAGAATAACACATAGGGAAAATCATTTCCCTAAGCATTAAAGTTATGCAATTTCCTTAATAAAAAAATTATAGAAATCTACAGTTCATTACTTATAAAAATATATTAGGTTATCAATTATAAAAAACATACTAGGTTATTAGCAAGTTCAAAATTACTAGTTTAAGGCTGAGGTCACGAACCAACAGGCACGAACTAAAACAATACTAGAAACAGAAAACTATAAAAACTTACGCGCATTAGCTACTCCATGAATCTGCGCATCCTCCAAAGTCATAGCAAAAGCTTGTCCGCGTCCTTGAGGGGGTGCCCTCTGCTGTTGGTGGGCCTGCTGGAAGGGTGCTGCTTGAGGTGCCAAGGGTGGCCTTGGTTGATATCCTCCTGGTGCTGGTAGAGCTTTTGGTTTGCCCTAGGTGTTCCTTCTCTACGCTCAGGGCAGTCCCTCACTGCATGATGTCTGGATCCTCAACCTAAGCATAGTCCGAATTTACGTCTACACTCCTTCTCAATATGGCCTATCTTGCCGCAGTAGTGACAAGTAGGAAGAGTTAGGGATTTGGGTACAGCTCCTTGTGGTGCTTGATGTAGATGAGATTTCTTTGCAGCTCCTCCATGCGGTGCTCGGGCTGGTGCTGATATGGAAGACCTCTTCAGACTGGTCTCTCTCTTGGTGATGCGCTCCATGCGTCGGGCTGCAGCAAGGACGTCTGAGTAAGATGTAGGTGCAACGGATCCAATTAGTTTCTGTAGCTCAAAGTTTAGTCCGTCGAAGAACTTCTCGGCCTTCTCTTCTTCTGTCGGAATCAAGGTAGGAGCGAAGCGACTCAGACAAATGAATTATGTGTTCTACTCTTCCACTGTCAAAGTATCCTGAGTGAGGCGATTGAACTTGTCCCGAAGTTCTGATCGAGCGGTAGCCGGAATGTACATCTCCTGAAAGAGTCTGGAGAACTCCTCCCAAGTTATCACGCCCCAGTCCCAAAATACCGAGGGACCAGACATGTGGCAATGGCCAGCAGCACACACCGACGGACAAACCCAATATAATGGATCCATCGGGGCGTACTTAAGCTGTAATACAACAATAAGGGTCTAGATATACTAAACTCATCCACAGAAATGAATACAACAATATCAGAATCATAGAGCAAGATCAATCTCAATAAAATATAAACTCGGGAAACAACCCGATAATGAGTCTGATACAACTGTCAAGATACAAGAATAAAGATAACCACAGCAAATACTGAGTATGGAAACAGTATATACTCAGAAGATACCCTCAGGGATCACTCGTCTACTGGATTTGGTACTGCTCCAGTGCCTACTCCTGCTTCTGCTCTTGCTAATGCTCATGTCCCGTATACCTCGGAATAGATCTCGTCTGCTAGTCCTGGGGACATAATCCGGTATCCAGGTCCTCAGGGGACATAACAAGGTACAAAAGATACAAGCCAAAATGCAGTATAATAGTAAATAAAATAAATAGGGTACACTATATAACCATCTATGTGAAATACAATCTGAGAGCATCACTAAAACTCAGGCTGAAACCACTGCAAGCTCTATGTCGGGGAGCCGGTAGCAGTGATGTCATGTGGGTGTCTAGCTCAGAGAGAGACTGAGATGCCGACATAATATAATCAACCTGTAGCCTGTGTGTCTCTCTAGCAATAAATGAAATAATATGGTAAACTATATAACAAGCTAAGTGAAATGCAAGATAAGAGCATCACTAGAACTTAGGCTGAAACCTCTACAAGCTTTATGTTGGGGAGCCGATAGTAGTGATATCATGTGGTTGTCTAGCTCGAAGAGAGACTGAGACGCCGGCATAATATAATCAACCTGTAGCATGTGTGTCTCTCCAGCAATAAATGAAATAATAGGGTAAACTATATAACAAGCTAAGTAAAATGCAAGATAAGAGCAGCACTAGAACTCAGGCTAAGACCACTACAAGCTCTGTGTCGGGGAGCCGGTAGTAGTGATATCATGTGGTTGTCTAGCTCAGAGAGAGACTGAGACGCCAGCATAATATAGTCAACCTGTAGCCTGTGTGACTCTTCCCATCCAATGTAATCATGCATCTCATGTACACAACGTCTCATGTCCATGCCACGCAGGATCATAACTAATGTAGTAAGTCATAATGAGATCTAAGAATATAATGTCTAAGTCATGTAACATGTATCCTATACAGAATCACCATGAATATCTTAGAAAGATTCTGTCTCATGAATAGTTTCAAGTATCCTGGGTTATGATGTACTTGATAAGACAAGTACGAGAATGCAAAGGGTCACTATATCCATCTCTAATTGACGTTACACAACTCCGCGTACGGTGTTGGCACCCGACTATTAATCGGACGCTAAGTAAGTCACACGGTCCTAGGTCAAGCATGCACAAATATATATATATATATATATATATATATATATATATATATATATATATAAGTCAAGGAAATAAGTAACAAGAACTGCAATGTTGGCAAGGTACACTTGCCTGTGGTTCTGGCTCCAACTGTAGCTCTGGTCTCAGTGGGATTTGCAGGTACTACTCCGGTTGCTGAAATAAATATCACCATTAGATTCAGAAAATACCAAATAGCTAGAAACGCATATCCTTGAGTCCAATTTGGATACCGGGGCAAAAATGACAGTTTTTGGTCAAAGCGGGGTCCACATGTGGGCCGCTTCACACCGAAAAATGTGTCAGGGTCAAAGGTCTCTAAATTCATCAAACTTAGTGTTAACAAGTCCAAAACGATGATACAAACCCAACGAAACTTCCAGAATTGGATTCCGATGAGCCGATCATAAAATCGCCCGCCAAGTGGAGCCGTGGGGCCCACGATACGTGATTTTGTCAACATTCTCAGATTCAAACCAAACTTGGGTCACAGGACCAGCGTATTGCTACAAGTCCGATGGCGCAAGTTTTATTTCGATCCGACGTGTGTACACAAAGTTACAATGTATTCTAGAACAGGCGGATACAGGACGTTGTCGGCGGATACACGTTGATTCCGGTGTGCACGCACATCCAAATTAACTTCTGCAAAATCTCGCACGTCCATATCAACGGCGCGCACATTTCGCTGAAGACCGCGCGCGACCAAGTCGTCCCGTTTGGCGGGGCGCAGTCAGTTCCGGGAGAAAATGGGGTATTATTTTTCCTGTTTTTGGATCGCGGTTCGCGATCGCCACAGGACGCGACGCACCGAACGGGTTGTACGGGCATCAAGAGGGTTACACAGTCTACGCATCACAACTGACGAAACTGAAAACGGGGCAACGAGGAGAGAGAACGGGTTACCTGAACAGGGCTTCGTAGAACGAGGTTCTTCGTGTCCGGGTTACTGTTGTGTCCGGATTCTGCCGTGTCCGGGTCAGGTTCAGCCATGTCCGGTCTAGGATTTTAGTGCTGCGGTTGGGGGCTTCGCTGGAGCTTCGTCGGGGCGGCTCAGCCGGGGCAGCTCGGTCGTCGAGGTGCTGTCGAGGGGGCTGCTGCGGGATGGGGAGAGGGCTGACGGTGGAGGGTCGAGGCGGAGGATCGTTGAGGTCGGGCAGCGGGTCGTTGAGGGATGTGGGAGGGGGTCGAGGTCCTGGGTGGCAGAGGAGCTAGGGATTTCATCGTCGAGGAGGAGGTTGATGGTGGTGGTGCTGGGCGAATTTGGGTGGAGCGGGGAGAGGAAGACGGAGGCGATAGAGGAGGGAGGCGGAGAGGGGATTCTGGAGGAGGAAGACGAGGGAGGAGGAGTCGGAGGCAGAGCGAGGATGATGGTGGTGCTGGGCTGGGCTGGGCAGGGCACGGCGAGGGAACTGGGCAGCGGAGAAAGGAGAGGGGGGAGGAGGTGGAGAGGGGTTGGAGGATTAGGGTTCCGGCGTAGGCGGCGAGGGGAGGTCGGGGATAAAGTCTGGAGGATTAGGGTACCGGCGTAGGCGGCGAGGGGATTAAATAGGGGCAAGTCAGAACAGTGTATCCGGTAAAGATTAGGATTAGGGTTTCGGTTAGGGTTTCGGGTCCGGGTCGGGTTCGATTCGGATCCGACCCGATCCGCTATAGCTAGGGTGGGGGTTTGGGTCTGCGGATTTCGGGTCGGGTTTAGATCCGACCCGACCCGATAAGGTTGGGTTCGGTTCAGTTGAACCAGGTCTGGGTTGGTTTGGTTTGGTTCAATTGAACCGGGTTTATTTCTAGGGTTTTATTTGGTTTATTTTAAACTAGTTTTTAGGGCTTTAAAAATGCTTCCGGGGTCCAATAAATTCTCGAAAAATTACCGTATATCTAGTTTTTTCATTTTACACCATAAAATATTATTTTTATAATATTTTAATATAAATTAACATCATTGAAAAATCATTTAATTATAAAATACCTTAGTTTTAATTCCCAAAAAGTACAGAAAAATTATGAAAAATCCAAATTAAAAATTCTTGAAAAATCGGGGGGGTTACACAAGTGACTCGGTCTGGTCCGAGCCGTGTCTCCTCAGATAGCCACCAGTGATGTGCATTGCCCGTCAATTGCATTCTGACGACAGTCATCCAGCGTTCCCGTGGAAGCTCAGCTGCTTCTAATTGATGTTGTGTGTTGGTGGGTCACTCATGAACTTCTGTGGGCTCCTCCTTGCCTGAGAAAGTACGGGGCTTCAGCTGGCGAAAATCGGTGATAGAGCCCGTCGGTTGCCGTCGAGTTAGTAGGTTGGCCTGCTCCAGTGCATTTACTAGGCTGTTCCTCAAGTAATCTGCCTCTCGATGCTGAGCTTCTTGATAAATATGATGTTGGGCTTGCATCATTGCGTAGATCATTTAGAAAATCTGTTGCCCGTCCATAGGCTGTCCTTGTGGGAATACAGGTATTGGTGGAACGAACTACGGAGGTGGTGGGATGTCATCACGTCAAAATCTAGAAGCATGCTGATCTGCTTGGCTGCTTCGGTGAGTAGAGGGATCTTCGCTCAATGGCGTCACTTCATCTTCTCCGTAGGTGGTTACAGCACCTATTGGTGTATTTGCTAGAGTTTCAACGTTTGCTCTTGAATCCATTACTCTGCATCAAAAATAAACTATAAGAGGCGCACAGGAATCAAGACAGGATGCAAGTCAAGAAATAAATTTGAATCCGATATAGATATCAAGAACGATTCAAGCAAGTGGATGAGATCCTAAAAACTTATCCTATTCTTATTGCAGGCTTGCTCGTTCCCTAAGTTGAAACCAAAGCAATTTAGTCGTTGACCTTCATGGGCCACCACAAAAACCATGTCACGCCGCAGTCCCAAAATACCGAGCGACTAGACACGTGGCAATGGCCAGCAGCACACACCGATGGACAAACCCAATTTAATGGATCCACCGGGGCAGACTTAAGCTGTAATACCACAATAAGTAGGTCCAATGATACAAGTCACAGTTTATTCTAATCTCATCCACATCAGATAATCATAGATCAAATGCTAGAATAAATACAAATAATATAAACTAGCATATCTCAATAAAAGTGTCTCGGGTAACAACCCGAGAATAAGACTGATACATCAATGCAATAAACAGGAAATAAAGTAACTAGAAACAGAAATAAATGAGTATATGAAGCCACTACTCAGAAGAAGTCCTCTGGCACGATCTCGTCCTCGGGTTCTGCTCCAATGTATGCACCTGTTCCTGCTTCGACTAATGCTTCGGTCCCGTATACCTCGGGATAGATCTCGTCAGCTAATCCTGGGGACATAATTCGGATCCAGGTCCTCAGGGGACATAGCAAGGTACAAAATAACTCAAGCCAAAATAGAATCAGTGCAACAATAAGTAAAACAATAGGGTAAATATATAACCAGCTAAGTGATATGCAAGTGAGAGTTTTAGTCATACTTGGGTTGAGACTACTATAGGATCAGTGTCGAAGAAACCCATAGCAGTATTCTCTCGAAGGGCCAGTACGGTACCAAAGCTCTGTGTCAGAGTCTAAGGCACTTCCATTAAATTATTATTATATATATAATCCGCCTTATGTTTGGTAAATCTCTCCCCACCCAATGTAATCTCACGTCACAGTTTCATGATGTCTCATGTCCATGTCACGCAAGACCAAATCTAATGCAACAAGTCATAATAAAATCTAAGCATGTATAATGTATATGTCATAAACCTTTATCCTATACAGAATCACCTTGAATATTTCAGGAAGGTTCCGTCTCATGAATAGTGTCAAGTGTCCTGGGTATAATGTACTTGATAAGACAAGTATGAGAATGTATCGGGTCTCGGTATCCATGTCTAGGTGACGTTACACAACTCCGCGTACGGTGTCGGCACCCGACTATAATCGGACGCTAAGTAAGTCACACGGTCCTAGGTCAAACATGTACAATAATATAAATACAGTCAAAGAAATAAATAACAAAACTGCAAAGTTGGCAAGGTACGCTTGCACAACAATGTATAAATAAGTCAAGAAAATAAGTAGCAAAACTGCAGGATTTGGCAAGGTACACTTGCCTGGGGTTCTGGCTCCAATTGTAGCTCTGGTCTCGGTGTGATTTGCAGGTACTACTCCGGTTGCTGAAATAAACATCACCATTAGATTCAAAAAATATCAAATAACTAGAAACGCCTGTCCTTGAGTCCAATTTGGACATAGGGGCAAAAATGTCAGTTTCTGGTCAAAGCGGGGGTCCACATGTAGGCTGCTTTGCACCGAAAAACATGTCAGGAACAATGGTCTCCAAATTTGTCAAACTTAGTGTCAACAAGTCCAGAACGATGACACAAATCCAACGGAACTTCTAGAACTGGATTCCGATGAGTCGTTCACAAAATCGTCCGTCAAGTAGAGCCGCGGGACCCACGATACGCGATTTTGTTAACGTTCTCAGAATCGAACCAAACTTGGGTCACAGAACCAGCGTATTGCTACGAGTCCGATGGCGCAAGTTTCGTTTCAATCCGACGTGTGTACACAAAGTTACAACGTGTTCCAGAATAGGCGGATACGGGGCGTTGTCGGCGGATAAGCGTTGATTCCGGTGTGCACGCACATCCAAATCAACTACTGCTAAATTCTGCACGTCCGTATCAACGGCGCACACCTTTTGGTGAAGACCGCGCGCGACCAAGTCGTCCCGTTTGGTGGGACATACTCAGTTCCGGGATAAAACAGGGCATTATTTTTTCTGTTTTTGGAACGCGGTTCGCGATGGCCACAGGACGCGACGCACCGAGCGGGTTACACAGCCTACGCGTCATAACTGATGGAACGGAAAATGGGGTAACAAGGAGAGAGAACAGGTTACCTGAACAGGGCTCCATAGAACGGGGTTCTTCATGTCCGGGTCGACACGACACAGGGTGTCCGGGGTACTGTGCTGCTGTGTCCGATTACTGTTACTAGGGCTAGGGTTCAGGAGACTTCGCCGGAGGAGGGCGGAGACGGCCGGGGACGGGTCGACAGGTGGAGGCGACTTGGCTGGCACGACAGCTGCTGCTGCGGAGGGTTCGTCGAGGCCGGGGCTGCTCGTGGAGGAAGGCGGTAGGCACGGCGAGGGGAGAGGGGAGTTCTGTCGAGGGCTACGGGGACTGGACATCGGAGGACGGGGGGGGAGTCGTGGGCTCAGGGCGGAGCAAGGAGGAGGGAGACGGCTGTGGGGAATCGTCGGGGGAGGAAGATGAGGGAGGAGGACGACTAGGGCGTCGGGAAAAATGATGAGGAGCGGGGCGGAGGATGGCTGAGGCTGAGGAAGGTGGTGGAGAAGATTAGGGTTCAAGCGGAGGAGATAGGGTAGGCGGAGCTAGGGTTCCGGCAGGCGGCTGTGGGGGGTTCGACGACGTGGGGCTGTGGGATAAGATGGGGGATCGACGAGGGTCGTCAACGCTAGGGTTCAGGAGGGGGAGCAGTCGTTGCGGGCGGAGGAAGAGAGAGATGACTAGGGTTGCGGCGGCGGCGGGGCACGGAATTCGAGGCGTTAAATAGGCGGCCGGAACAGTGTTTCCGGATGGGTTTAGGGTTTCGGGTTGGATTAGCGGTCGGGCGGCGGATCCGGCCCGATCCGCTAAGGCTAGGGTGCGGGTTTTGGTATGCGAGTTTCGGGTCGGGTTTAGATCCGACCCGACCCACTAAGGGCTTGGTTCGGTTCGGTTCGGTTGAACCGGTCTGGGTTGGTTTGGTTTTGTTTATTTCAAAATAAACCGGGTTCAGTCAGGGTTTAATTAGGTTTAAATATACATTAGTTTTTAGGGCTTTAAAAATGTTTTCGGGGTCCACTAAATTCTTAAAAAATTACCCTATGTCTAGTTTTCCATTTTACACCATAAAATATTATTTTCATAATATTTTAATATTAATTAACAACAATTAAAAATCATTTAAATTCAACATACCTTAGTTTTAAATCCAGAAAATTATGAAAAATTATGAAAAATTCAAATTAAATATTCTTGAAAAATCAGGGGGGTTACAATCTACCCCCCTTAAGAGGATTGCGTCCTCGTAATCAAAAAATAACCGGTCAACAGAGATGACACGGTTGTAACATTGTTCGAAGCACATCATGATCGAGGAGATTCAAGGATGAGAGTGTAAGAATAACACATAGGGAAAATCATTTTCCTAAGCATTAAAGTTATGCAATTTCCTGAATGAAAGAAATGTAGAAATCTACAGTTCATTACTTATAAAAATATATTAGGTTATCAATTATAAAAAATATACTAGGTTATTAGCAAGTTCAAAATTACTAGTTTAAGGCTGAGGTCACGAACCAACAGGCATGAACTAAAACAATACTAGAAACAGAAAACTATAAAAATTTACGCGCATTAGCTACTCCATGAATCTGCGCATCCTCCAAAGTCATAGCAAAAGCATGTCCGCGTCCTTGAGGGGGTGCCCTCTGCTGTTGGTGGGCCTGCTGGAAGGGTGCTGCTTGAGATGCCAAGGGTGGCCTTGGTTGATATCCTCCTGGTGCTGGTAGAGCTTGTTGGTTTGCCCTTGGTGTTCCTTCTCTACGCTCAGGGCAGTCCCTCACTGCATGATGTCTGGATCCTCAACCTAAGCATAGTCCGAATTTACGTCTACACTCCTTCTCAATATGGCCTATCTTGCCGCAGTAGTGACAAGTAGGAAGAGTTAGGGATTTGGGTACAGCTCCCTGTGGTGCTTGATGTAGATGAGATTTCTTTGCAGCTCCTCCATGCGGTGCTCGGGCTGGTGCTGATATGGAAGGCCTCTTCAGACTGGTCTCTCTCTTGGTGATGCGCTCCATGCGTCGGGCTGCAGCAAGGACGTCTGAGTAAGATGTAGGTGCAACGGATCCAATTAGTTTCTGTAGCTCGAAGTTTAGTCCGTCGAAGAACTTCTCGGCCTTCTCTTCTTCTGTCGGAATCAAGGTAGGAGCGAAGCGACTCAGACGAATGAATTATGTGTTGTACTCTTCCACTGTCATAGTATCCTGAGTGAGGCGATTGAACTTGTCCCAAAGTTCTGATCGAGCGATAGCCGGAATGTACATCTCCTGAACGAGTCTGGAGAACTCCTCCCAAGTTGTCACGCCCCAGTCCCAAAATACCGAGGGACCAGACATGTGGCAATGGCCAGCAGCACATACCGACGGACAAACCCAATATAATGGATCCATCGGGGCGTACTTAAGCTGTAATACAACAATAAGGGTCTAGATATACTAAACTCATCCACAGAAATGAATACAACAATATCAGAATCATAGAGCAAGATCAATCTCAATAAAATATAAACTCGGGAAACAACCCGATAATGAGTCTGATACAACTGTCAAGATACAAGAATAAAGATAACCACAGCAAATACTGAGTATGGAAACAGTATATACTCAGAAGATACCCTCAGGGATCACTCGTCTACTGGATCTGGTACTGCTCCAGTGCCTGCTCCTGCTTCTGCTCTTGCTAATGCTCATGTCCCGTATACCTCGGAATAGATCTCGTCTGCTAGTCCTGGGGACATAATCCGGTATCCAGATCCTCAGGGGACATAACAAGATACAAAAGATACAAGCCAAAATGCAGTATAATAGTAAATAAAATAAATAGGGTACACAATATAACCATCTATGTGAAATGCAATCTGAGAGCATCGCTAAAACTCAGGCTAAAACCACTACAAGCTCTATGTCGGGGAGCCGGTAGCAGTGATGTCATGTGGGTGTCTAGCTCAGAGAGAGACTGAGATGCCGACATAATATAATCAACCTGTAGCCTGTGTGTCTCTCTAGCAATAAATGAAATAATATGGTAAACTATATAACAAGCTAAGTAAAATGCAAGATAAGAGCATCACTAGAACTTAGGCTGAAACCTCTACAAGCTCTGTGTTGGGGAGCCGGTAGTAGTGATATCATATGGTTGTCTAGCTCGAAGAGAGACTGAGACGCTGGCATAATATAATCAATCTGTAGCCTGTGTGTCTCTCCAGCAATAAATGAAACAATAGGGTAAACTATATAACAAGCTAAGTGAAATGCAAGATAAGAGCAGCACTAGAACTCAGGCTAAGACCACTACAAGCTCTGTGTTGGGGAGCCGGTAGTAGTGATATTATATGGTTGTCTAGCTCAGAGAGAGACTGAGATGCCAGCATAATATAGTCAACCTGTAGCCTGTGTGACTCTTCCCATCCAATGTAATCATGCGTCTCATGTACACAATGTCTCATGTCCATGCCACGCAGGATCATAACTAATGTAGTAAGTCATAATGAGATCTAAGAATATAATGTCTAAGTCATGTAACATGTATCCTATACAGAATCACCATGAATATCTCAGAAAGATTCTGTCTCATGAATAGTTTCAAGTGTCCTGGGTTATGATGTACTTGATAAGACAAGTACGAGAATGCAAAGGGTCACTATATCCATCTCTAAGTGACGTTACACAACTCCGCGTACGGTGTTGGCACCCGACTATTAATCGGACGCTAAGTAAGTCACACGGTCCTAGGTCAAGCATGCACAATATATATATATATATATATATATATATATATATATATATAAGTCAAGAAAATAAGTAACAAGAACTGCAATGTTGGCAAGGTACACTTGCTTGTGGTTCTGGCTCCAACTGTAGCTCTGGTCTCAGTGGGATTTGCAGGTACTACTCCGGTTGCTGAAATAAATATCACCATTAGATTCAGAAAATACCAAATAGCTAGAAACGCCTGTCCTTGAGTCCAATTTGGATACCGGGGCAAAAATGACAGTTTCTGGTCAAAGCGGGGTCCACATGTGGGCCGCTTCACACCGAAAAATGTGTCAGGGTCAAAGGTCTCTAAATTTGTCAAACTTAGTGTTAACAAGTCCAGAACGATAATATGAACCCAACGAAACTTCCAGAATTGGATTCCGATGAGCCGATCATAAAATTGCCCGCCAAGTGGAGCCGTGGGGCCCACGATACGTGATTTTGTCAACGTTCTCAGATTCAAACCAAACTTGGGTCACAGGACCAGCGTATTGCTACAAGTCCGATGGCGCAAGTTTCATTTCGATCCGACGTGTGTACACAAAGTTACAATGTGTTCTAGAATAAGCGGATAAAGGACGTTGTCGGCGGATACACGTTGATTCCGGTGTGCACGCACATCCAAATCAACTTCTGTGAAATCCCGCACGTCCGTATCAACGGCGCGCACATTTCGCTGAAGACCGCGTGCGACCAAGTTGTCCCGTTTGGCGGGGCGCAGTCAGTTCCGGGAGAAAATAGGGTATTATTTTTCCTGTTTTTGGATCGCGGTTCGCGATCGCCACAGGACACGACGCACCGAACAGGTTGTACGGGCATCAAGAGGGTTACACAGTCTACGCATCACAACTGACAAAACTGAAAACGGGACAACGAGAAGAGAGAACGGGTTACCTGAACTGGGCTTCGTAGAACGAGGTTCTTCGTGTCCGGGTTACTGTTGTGTCCGGATTCTGCCGTGTCCGGGTCAGGTTCAGCCGTGTCCGGTCTAGGATTTCAGTGCTACGGTTGGGGGCTTCGCCGGAGCTTCGTCGGGGCGGCTCAGCCGGGGCGGCTCGGTCGTCGAGGTGCTGTCGAGGGGGCTACTGCGGGATGGGGAGAGGGCTGACGGTGGAGGGTCGAGGCGGAGGATCGTTGAGGTCGGGCAGCGGGTCGTTGAGGGATGTGGGAGGGGGTCGAGGTCCTGGGTGGCAGAGGAGTTAGGGATTTTATCGTCGAGGAGGAGGTTGATGGTGGTGGTACTGGGCGAATTTGGGTGGAGCGGGGAGAGGAAGACGGAGGCGATAGAGGAGGGAGGCGGAGAGGGGATTCTGGAGGAGGAAGACGAGGGAGGAGGAGTCGGAGGCAGAGCGAGGATGATGGTGGTGCTGGGCTGGGCTGGGCAGGGCACGGCGAGGGAACTGGGCAGCGGAGAAAGGAGAGGGGGAGGAGGTGGAGAGGGGTTGGAGGATTAGGGTTCCGGCGTAGGCGGCGAGGGGAGGTCGGGGATAAAGTCTGGAGGATTAGGGTTCCGGCGTAGGCGGCGAGGGGATTAAATAGGGGCAAGTCGGAACAGTGTATCCGGTAAAGATTAGGATTAGGGTTTCGGTTAGGGTTTCGGGTCCGGGTCGGGTTCGATTCGGATCCGACCCGATCCGCTATGGCTAGGGTGGGGGTTTGGGTCTGCGGATTTCGGGTCGGGTTTAGATCCGACCCGACCCGATAAGGTTGGGTTCGGTTCAGTTGAACCAGGTCTGGGTTGGTTTGGTTTGGTTCAATTGAACCGGGTTTATTTCTAGGGTTTTATTTGGTTTATTTTAAACTAGTTTTTAGGGCTTTAAAAATGCTTCCGGGGTCCAATAAATTCTCAAAAAATTATCGTATATCTAGTTTTTTTATTTTACACCATAAAATATTATTTTCATAATATTTTAATATAAATTAACATTATTTAAAAATCATTTAATTATAAAATACCTTAGTTTTAATTTCCGAAAAGTACAGAAAAATTATGAAAAATCCAAATTAAAAATTCTTAAAAAATCAGGGGGGTTACACAAGTGACTCGGTCTGGTCCGAGCCGTGTCTCCTCAGATAGCCACCAATGATGTGCATTGCCCGTCAATTGCATTCTGATAGCAGTCATCCAGCGTTCCCGTGGAAGCTCAGCTGCTTCTAATTGATATTGTGTGTTGGTGGGCCACTCATGAACTTCTGTGGGCTCCTCCTTGCCTGAGAAAGGACGGGGCTTCAGCTGGCGAAAATCGGTGATAGAGCCCATCGGTTGCCGTCGAGTTGGTAGGTTGGCCTGCTCCAGTGCATTTACTAGGCTGTTCCTCAAGTAATCTGCCTCTCGATGCTGAGCTTCTTGATAAATATGATGTTGGGCTTGCATCATTGCGTAGATCATTTAGAAAATCTGTTGCCCGTCCATAGGCTGTCCTTGTGGGAATACAGGTATTGGTGGAACTGTCACCACCCCATTTCCAGAGCCGGGTATTTTTTTTTATTTTTAATTTAGTTAATTATGGTTTATTTATATTTAATTGTATTTATATTTAATTATTGATTGTATTATATTTTTATTGTTTGTTTTAGGATTTTGGCTAGCCTGGACCCATGTCAGACCCTAGTGGACCCATGTCCGACCCAGCCCACATCCTTGTGAGAATTATTTTGGGGCTTAGATTTATTATTTTATTTTTAGAAAGTTAGTTGGAGAGATTTGGAACTAGTTTGAGTGCATTTGGAGCCCCGAAACCCAAAACCTTTGTTAGGAGGGCATTTTGGTAATTTCTCCAACTTGTGAAACCCTTTATTATGTGTGACCGGCCTATTCCCAGCCCATTTTCGTGAACCACAGCAGCCTCTTCTCCCATTCTACTCTTCTTCTTCACTTCTTCTTCTTCTCCACTCATTTTTCTTCTTCCTTTCTCCTTCCTACTTCAAGTAAGTCCATTTTTCTTCCCTCCTCTTTCCATTTCTTCTACTTGTGTTAACCCTAACCGTAGATCTTTCCCTAACCTAGGTGGGTAGAGCCTAGATTTGGTGTTGGAGCTTGGATTGGGAGCTTGGAAGCTTGGATTGGAGGATTTGGAGCATTCTTGAGATTTTGGCTTGGGATTCCAACTCCCAAGAGGTAAACCCTAAATTTCCCCTTGTAATTACTCTTTTATAGTGTAATTAACATTTTAGAACCCTCCTAGACCCTAACCCTACCCGTAGGAGGAAGTTGAAACTAGTTTGGGTGAGTTTAGAGACTTTGACATTAGGTTTTGTGTCGAATTCGGGTGGAATCCGAATTTGGCCCAATTTTGGGTGATGTCCTAGGTTAGATGGACCTAGGTAGACGTTGTCGGGTGTCTAGAGGGTGAGTGCGTGTCTCCGTTCGGACACAGGAAGCCGTGTCGCGAAGAAACGGGCGTTTCGGGCGAAATTGGGGCTTTTCGTCGTCGCCGATTCTAAGTGCGTGTGCGTTTCCGCCACAGGCCTAGAATCGGCGTGGGAGCATATTTTCTAGGATCTAGACATCGTGTAGAGCGCGTGGGTAAATTTTGGGCCGATTCCGAGTTCGTTTGGTGTGCGTTTCAGGAGGTTTTCCGAGCCGCGCACCACGTGTTCGTCGAAATGACCGAACGGCCATTTCGACTTGGGTTCCTCGTTTCGGCTTTGTGCGCGCATTGGGTTAGTATCGGAGAGTGTGTGCTAGAGTTTTCGGGCTATATTATATATATTTTAGGGTATTGGTGAGTGTCGGGGTCGTTGGGCGTGAGTAGGGCGTGTGGTTTGAGTGTTGTGTGCGTGGTTGTGTTTGTTTTGATATGTGTCTATATATATATATATTTATATATATGTATGTGTGTGTATTTATATTTATGTACTTGTATATGTATATGTCTATGTGTATATATATATATGTATATGTGTAAGTGTGCTTGTGTGTGTATATGTGTATATATGTATATAGGTGTATGTATGTATATATAGTTGAGAGTGTGTGTAGATATATATATATATAGTTGAGAGTGTGTGTAGATATATATATATTAAGTGTATATATATGTAGCTATGTATATATATATTTATGTGTGTGTGTGTATTAGTGTGTGAGTGTGTGTATTAGTGTGTTTGTGAGTGTGTAGGTGTGTGTATTAGTGTGTGTTTAAGTGTGTGTGTGTGTTAGGATATAGATATTAGTTTGTGTATATATATATATCTAGTGGTATATATATATAGATATATAGAGTTATATTATGTATATAGGTGTGTGGTGTATAGGCAGCGAGGGGGGTGGCCAGTGCAGCGCAGCGCAGCGGGGGGAAACTGAACTGCAGCAGCAGCAGTTCAGCTGCAACAGCAGCAGCTAGCTGCTGCTAGGAGAGCAGCAGCAGCAGCTCCAGAAGGAGCAGCAGCAGCAGCACATGTAGGAGCACCTGCAGCAGCAGCAGTGCCAAGAGGAGCAGCAGCAGCGCAGCAATAACAGCGTGCAGCAGCAGCATTTTGAGCAGGGAGCAGTAGCAGTAGAGTACTAGTGAGGGTTAGGAATAGGTAGAGTGCTAGATAGATGTATCTATCAATAGGTTGATAGTTAGATAGATAATATAATAGATAGATGGTTAGGTAATTAGTTAGATAGTTAGATAAGTAGATAGCTAGTTAGTATTATAGATTATATACATAGATAGTTAGATATATCTATGGATTGATAGATAGTTAGAATTAATAGATAGATAGTTAGTTTATTAGATAGATAGCTAAGTAGTTAAATAGATTAGAGAGATAGATAGGTAGTTGGATAAATAGGTAAGATAAGTTATGGATAATTAGATAGATAGATAGATAGATATTGATAGATAGATAGCTAGGTATTTAGATAGGTAGATAGATACTAGATAGGTAGATAGCTAGATACTTAGATATATCTATCTAAGATATAGATACCTATATACGTATAGATATATATATATATATAGGTGTATGGGTAAGGTAAAGGGTATTGTGTATATGTGTGTGGATAAATATATACATAGGTACATATATGCTTAGATATATATAAATATGATAGATATATATATTATCTAGCCTAGATTAATAACTAGGTATATATTCAATAGCTAGATAGCTAGTTAGAGGGGTTTTAGAGCGAAACCTCAATATCTTGAGATACCAAGGTATTTCAATACCTTAAGATAACCAAGGTATTGGGTTTCGAAAGGGGTTTTTGAGCAATGGCCTAGGAATAGTATTGGAGTAATTTTTATATGTATATGTGTATATATTTACGCGTGCTAGCATAGGTTTTAGAGGGTATAGGCGGGGTATATAGCCTAGGTTGAGGTATCGGATACCGAGGGTATCCCGGTATCTCAAGGAGGCGAGTTTGTGAGTTTTCTAGCTTAATGAGCTCGGTTTGACCTAGAAATTCAGGAGCACCCTAGTTTGACCCAGACTTGACCGTAGTTGACTCGGTTGACCGCCAAAGTCAACTTTTGACCTAGTTTTGACCCAGAGTTGACTTTTTGGACCTAGAGTTGACTTTTTGACCCAGATTTCACCGGTTTGACCTGTTTGACCTAGAACGACCCTAGAAGCCTATTTTTAGTTATTTTATATCTGTTTAACTTATTAGAACCCTGTTTAACCTTGCTTTTCGTATTAGGTCCTTGCGACACCGGTTCGGATCGCCAGTTGCTCAGGACGTCAGGCGAGTACATTCTCTGATAGTTTTCATTATCTGATATTTATTATGATTCAGCTTCTAGTATAGTATCATCTGATTATTCTGGCACCACACGGAACACTGACTGGTATTTCTGGATTCATTTACTTGCGACACGTACATTTCATGTTTCTGGCCTCTATTCTGGAATCACTACTGGCATCACCTACAGGCATCACTACAGGCATCATTCATGTTCAGGCTGGACTCATCTTGATTTGCGTGTCGGGTCTTGGATCCACTTGTATTAGTCGGGGCGGGAAAATACTCGAGTAGACATGTAAACATTCCTATCTGGCATCATCAGGAATCACTCCCTCTGGTCTAATCTGGAATGATAGCAGCCGTGCACCCAGTGCGCGGTGAGCCGTACTTACCCCTAGCCGTTTACATGTCGAAACAAGTATTTCAAAGACACCGAGTTCATTCTTTATAGTCTGGACTCTCATGCATTTCTTGACTTGTCTCACTTACATGTTTCTGGACTTGACTCACTACATGTTTTTCATGCTGGACTCACTACACGTTCATGTGCACGGACTTGATCTTAGCTTAGATTTCCTGTATCTTGCAGTTATTACTATTTTGCTCTGATATCCATGCATCTTTACCTTTATGCACCAGTGATACATGTTTATTTCCTTGTTTCATACTTGCTTCATTCTTCTTGCTACTTGCTATAACTGTTTTATAGTTTTTATCATTTAAATGGAACTGCTGTTAGAGATGTACTTGCTCCAGTCCTGACTGGACATATTTTTCCAGAGTATCCGGAGGATTGGTGTCCGACGTTCTATGGACCTGAGCCTGTCGATGGTGCAGACAGGGACCCTCTAGTTTAGGGGTGATTTTCGGGTTGGTAGCCGGGATCACTAGGATCTTGTTGTTGTTTTATTAGCTTTAGTACCGGATTTGTCTCCGGTTTTGGATTGAGACCTTGCTTGTATATTATTTTGGACATTGTTGTATTATTATGGATGTTGTGGTTGTTGTAGTAGTTGGAGGTGGTTAGACTTTTTAGTTGTTAGACTCTCTGTGTTATCTTATCGTGCTTAGATTCGTGATTGAGTATATTATGATTATCATTTGATATTGCTCCTCCGTTTGGAGTTGAGATCTTGGCAGATTTATATATACTTGTTTGTGTGGTTGCCCTCCTTTTGGAGAGGTCATGGCCGATTTTTGTGTGAGATTATTATCTAGATAGTTGACCTAGACAGCGTTCTACCGCCGATGCTGCGGCGTAGGCTGGACGTACCCACGACTCATGCCCGATTTTCGGGTGCGGGTCGTGACACGTTTTTTGTGGCGGCCCATGCAGGTCTCGATTCGCAATTAGTGCGATGTCGTGGTGGTACAACAACTTAGTTGTACTGCTGCGAGCCTGCTATAGGATCTAGGATCTAGGATGAGAGTGTACTCAATCACGACTAGGAACAATTCCAATCTAATTATTCTGAAATTGCTTCTTTTGAAATATTACTGTCCTTCTTTGATGATATCGTATCTTGCACCGTATTGACTTCTTTTGATCTGTGTTCAGGATGCCTCCGAAGACACGATCTTATCGTACCGTTCCAGCAGTTGCCACTGAGAGGTCTGCTACCTCTCGTCCAGCTCGTATTCAGGCAGCTGCTACCGCTCCACTCACCACTCCTGCGGTTGAGGGAGCATCTGCTTCTCTCGGGGATCCTCCTTCACCTATCGATCCGAGGACTACCCCAGTCGTTCCGGTGGTTCCTCCACCACTTCCTTCTCCAGTAGATGCCGCACAGTTGTTTGCGTTCTTCAGGGAGATGATGGACGCGCAGCACCGTCAGGTGGATGTGATGAGGCTGGGCATTGAGAACGCCCACCAGGTGGCCATGACGGCAGTGGATAGGGTGGCACAGGTTCAGCCACAGGCAGATCAGATTCAGCATCCGAGGCCGGGCAGTATTATCGACTTTCAGAGGATGCGGCCCAAGGAGTTCCGTGGTACAGAAGGGATCTTGTACGCAGATGACTGGATAGAGCAGATTGAGGGCATCTTCAGGCTAGCGCAGATTCCGGACAGCATGCAGATAGAGGCAGCAGGCAGTCAGATGTTCGACCTCGCCTTGACATGGTATCGCACAGATACGAGGATCGCAGCGCCAGGGCTTACTTAGGAGGCTTTCAAGAGGCTTTTTAAGAAGAAGTTTTTTCCAGATGTGGCGCTCAGTGCTTTGGAGAGCCAGTTTGAGGCACTCGTCCAAGGAAGCATGACAGTGGACGAGTACGCAGCGGAGTTCTGCCGTCTTGGCAGATTTGTAGAGGGCTTGAGTGAGGCAGCCAAGGCGAGGAAGTTTCGCAAGGGCTTGGTTATGGCGGTCAAGTCTTTGACCAGGAGCGACCGCGAGGCGACTTTTGAGCAGATAGTAGGAGATGCTCAGAGAGCAGAGGATGACTTGGAGCTCAAGTCCAAGAGAGGCAGGGATGATTCAGGCAGTGCCAGTGGTAGTGCGGGACCAGCTAAGCGTCCCTATGTGCAGAAGGCAGCGCAGCAGGGTCAGGATCAGAGGGTGCCCACTTGTGCCTACTGCAGGAAGGCAGGACACACTTGGGATGTTTGTAGGAGGAGGCTGAAGGTGTGTTTGTTCTGTGGATCCGCTGCTCACCAGATGCGAGATTGCTCCACTGCACCTCCATTGGGTGGAGCACAGGATCAGAGAGTTGGAGCTAGGCCATCGGTGGCACAGCATCATGCCCCGCACCAGCAGAGGGATACACCCCAGCAGGGCAGGGCTTATGCGTTGACGGTCGAGGAGGCCGATGCTACGGATGTCGGGTTAGCAGGTCTGTCTCTTGTTTCTTCTTCCTGTCCTTTCCATTCCTTGTGGTGTGCTTCATTAGTACCTGTTAGACATTTTGTGCTGTGGTAGATAGTTTAGTGACCCTGATTAAGACTGTGATAACACGACCAGTGGGACCTTGATCTTGTATGTTGTTTAGGTAGAATTTCTTGACTGTGATTGTTGGGGGTTTGACCTAGAGAGAGTGTGATTGACTTTAAATTTCGAGGACGAAATTTTCTAAGGAGGATAGGCTTGTCACCACCCCATTTCTAGAGCCGGGTATTTTTTATTTATTTTTAATTTAGTTAATTGTGGTTTATTTATATTTAATTGTATTTATATTTAATTATTGATTGTATTATATTTTTATTGTTTGTTTTAGGATTTTGGCTAGCCTGGACCCATGTCAGACCCTAGTGGACCCATGTCCGACCCAGCCCACACCCTTGTGAGAATTATTTTGGGGCTTAGATTTATTATTTTATTTTTAGGAAGTTAGTTGGAGAGATTTGGAACTAGTTTGAGTGCATTTTGAGCCCCGAAACCCAAAACCTTTGTTAGGAGGGCATTTTGGTAATTTCTCCAACTTGTGAAACCCTTTATTATGTGTGACCGGCCTATTCCCAGCCCATTTTCGTGAACCACAGCAGCCTCTTCTCCCATTCTACTCTTCTTCTTCACTTCTTCTTCTTCTCCACTCATTTTTCTTCTTCCTTTCTCCTTCCTACTTCAAGTAAGTCCATTTTTCTTCCCTCCTCTTTCCATTTCTTCTACTTGTGTTAACCCTAACCCTAGATCTTTCCCTAACCTAGGTGGGTAGAGCCTAGATTTGGTGTTGGAGCTTGGATTGGGAGCTTGGAAGCTTGGATTGGAGGATTTGGAGCATTCTTGAGATTTTGGCTTGGGATTCCAACTCCCAAGAGGTAAACCCTAAATTTCCCCTTGTAATTACTCTTTTATAGTGTAATTAACATTTTAGAACCCTCCTAGACCCTAACCCTACCCGTAGGAGGAAGTTGAAACTAGTTTGGGTGAGTTTAGAGACTTTGACATTAGGTTTTGTGTCGAATTCGGGTGGAATCCGAATTTGGCCCAATTTTGGGTGATGTCCTAGGTTAGATGGACCTAGGTAGACGTTGTCGGGTGTCTAGAGGGTGAGTGTGTGTCTCCGTTCGGACACGGGAAGCCGTGTCGCGGAGAAACGGGCGTTTCGGGCGAAATTGGGGCTTTTCGTCGTCGCCGATTCTAAGTGCGTGTGCGTTTCCGCCACGGGCCTAGAATCGGCGTGGGAGCGTATTTTTTAGGATCTAGACATCGTGTAGAGCGCGTGGGTAAATTTTGGGCCGATTCCGAGTTCGTTTGGTGTGCGTTTCAGGAGGTTTTCCGAGCCGCGCACCACGTGTTCGTCGAAATGACCGAACGGCCATTTCGACTTGGGTTCCTCGTTTCGGCTTTGTGCGCGCGTTGGGTTAGTATCGGAGAGTGTGTGCTAGAGTTTTTGGGCTATATTATATATATTTTAGGGTATTGGTGAGTGTCGGGGTCGTTGGGCGTGAGTAGGGCGTGTGGTTTGAGTGTTGTGTGCGTGGTTGTGTTTGTTTTGATATGTGTCTATATATATATATATTTATATATATGTATGTGTGTGTATTTATATTTATGTACTTGTATATGTATATGTCTATGTGTATATATATATATATGTATATGTGTAAGTGTGCTTGTGTGTGTATATGTGTATATATGTATATAGGTGTATGTATGTATGTATAGTTGAGAGTGTGTGTAGATATATATATATATATATATAGTTGAGAGTGTGTGTAGATATATATATATTAAGTGTATATATATGTAGCTATGTATATATATAATTATGTGTGTGTGTGTATTAGTGTGTGAGTGTGTGTATTAGTGTGTTTGTGAGTGTGTAGGTGTGTGTATTAGTGTGTGTTTAAGTGTGTGTGTGTGTTAGGATATAGATATTAGTTTGTGTATATATATATATCTAGTGGTATATATATATAGATATATAGAGTTATATTATGTATATAGGTGTGTGGTGTATAGGCAGCGAGGGGGGTGGCCAGTGCAGCGCAGCGCAGCGGGGGGAAACTGAACTGCAGCAGCAGCAGTTCAGCTGCAACAGCAGCAGCTAGCTGCTGCTAGGAGAGCAGCAGCAGCAGCTCCAGAAGGAGCAGCAGCAGCAGCACATATAGGAGCACCTGCAGCAGCAGCAGTGCCAAGAGGAGCAGCAGCAGCGCAGCAATAACAGCGTGCAGCAGCAGCATTTTGAGCAGGGAGCAGTAGCAGTAGAGTACTAGTGAGGGTTAGGAATAGGTAGAGTGCTAGATAGATGTATCTATCAATAGGTTGATAGTTAAATAGATAATATAATAGATAGATGGTTAGGTAATTAGTTAGATAGTTAGATAAGTAGATAGCTAGTTAGTATTATAGATTATATACATAGATAGTTAGATATATCTATGGATTGATAGATAGTTAGAATTAATAGATAGATAGTTAGTTTATTAGATAGATAGCTAAGTAGTTAAATAGATTAGAGAGATAGATAGGTAGTTGGATAAATAGGTAAGATAAGTTATGGATAATTAGATAGATAGATAGATAGATATTGATAGATAGATAGCTAGGTATTTAGATAGGTAGATAGATACTAGATAGGTAGATAGCTAGATACTTAGATATATCTATCTAAGATATAGATACCTATATACGTATAGATATATATATATATATATATATAGGTGTATGGGTAAGGTAAAGGGTATTGTGTATATGTGTGTGGATAAATATATACATAGGTACATATATGCTTAGATATATATAAATATGATAGATATATATATTATCTAGCCTAGATTAATAACTAGGTATATATTCAATAGCTAGATAGCTAGTTAGAGGGGTTTTAGAGCGAAACCTCAATATCTTGAGATACCAAGGTATTTCAATACCTTAAGATAACCAAGGTATTGGGTTTCGAACGGGGTTTTTGAGCAATGGCCTAGGAATAGTATTGGAGTGATTTTTATATGTATATGTGTATATATTTACGCGTGCTAGCATAGGTTTTAGAGGGTATAGGCGGGGTATATAGCCTAGGTTGAGGTATCGGATACCGAGGGTATCCCGGTATCTCAAGGAGGCGAGTTTGTGAGTTTTCTAGCTTAATGAGCTCGGTTTGACCTAGAAATTCAGGAGCACCCTAGTTTGACCCAGACTTGACCGTAGTTGACTCGGTTGACCGCCAAAGTCAACTTTTGACCTAGTTTTGACCCAGAGTTGACTTTTTGGACCTAGAGTTGACTTTTTGACCCAGATTTCACCGGTTTGACCTGTTTGACCTAGAACGACCCTAGAAGCCTATTTTTTAGTTATTTTATATCTGTTTAACTTATTAGAACCCTGTTTAACCTTGTTTTTCGCATTAGGTCCTTGCGACACCGGTTCGGATCGCCAGTTGCTCAGGACGTCAGGCGAGTACATTCTCTGATAGTTTTCATTATCTGATATTTATTATGATTCAGCTTCTAGTATAGTATCATCTGATTATTCTGGCACCACACGGAACACTGACTGGTATTTCTGGATTCATTTACTTGCGACACGTACATTTTATGTTTCTGGCCTCTATTCTGGAATCACTACTGGCATCACCTACAGGCATCACTACAGGCATCATTCATGTTCAGGCTGGACTCATCTTGATTTGCGTGTCGGGTCTTGGATCCACTTGTATTAGTCGGGGCGGGGAAATACTCGAGTAGACATGTAAACATTCCTATCTGGCATCATCAGGAATCACTCCCTCTGGTCTAATCTGGAATGATAGCAGCCGTGCACCCAGTGCGCGGTGAGCCGTACTTACCCCTAGCCGTTTACATGTCGAAACAAGTATTTCAAAGACACCGAGTTCATTCTTTATAGTCTGGACTCTCATGCATTTCTTGACTTGTCTCACTTACATGTTTCTGGACTTGACTCACTACATATTTTTCATGCTGGACTCACTACACGTTCATGTGCACGGACTTGATCTTAGCTTAGATTTCCTGTATCTTGCAGTTATTACTATTTTGCTCTGATATCCATGCATCTTTACCTTTATGCACCAGTGATACATGTTTATTTCCTTGTTTCATACTTGCTTCATTCTTCTTGCTACTTGCTATAACTGTTTTATAGTTTTTATCATTTAAATGGAACTGCTGTTAGAGATGTACTTGCTCCAGTCCTGACTGGACATATTTTTCCAGAGTATCCGGAGGATTGGTGTCCGACGTTCTATGGACCTGAGCCTGTCGATGGTGCAGACAGGGACCCTCTAGTTTAGGGGTAATTTCCGGGTTGGTAGCCGGGATCACTAGGATCTTGTTGTTGTTTTATTAGCTTTAGTACCGGATTTGTCTCCGGTTTTGGATTGAGACCTTGCTTGTATATTATTTTGGACATTGTTGTATTATTATGGATGTTGTGGTTGTTGTAGTAGTTGGAGGTGGTTAGACTTTTTAGTTGTTAGACTCTCTGTGTTATCTTATCGTGCTTAGATTCGTGATTGAGTATATTGTGATTATCATTTGATATTGCTCCTCCGTTTGGAGTTGAGATCTTGGCAGATTTATATATACTTGTTTGTGTGGTTGCCCTCCTTTTGGAGAGGTCATGGCCGATTTTTGTGTGAGATTATTATCTAGATAGTTGACCTAGACAGCGTTCTACCGCCGATGCTGCGGCGTAGGCTGGACGTACCCACGACTCATGCCCGATTTTCGGGTGCGGGTCATGACAGGAACGAACTGCGGAGGTGGTGGGATGTTATCACGTCGAAATCTAGAAGCATGCTGATCTGCTTGGCTGCTTCGGTGAGTAGAGGGATCTTCGCTCAATGGCGTCACTTCATCTTCTCCGTAGGTGGTTACAGCACCTATTGGTGTATTTGCTGGAGTTTCAACGTTTGCTCTTGAATCCATTACTCTGCATCAAAAATAAACTATAAGAGGCGCACAGGAATCAAGGCAGAATGCAAGTCAAGAAATAAATTTGAATCCGATATAGATATCAAGAACGATTCAAGCAAGTGGATGAGATCCTAAAAACTTATCATATTCTTATTGCAGGCTTGCTCGTTCCCTAAGTTGAAACCAAAGCAATTTAGTCGTTGACCTTCATGGGCCACCACAAAAACCATGTTACGCCGCAATCCCAAAATACCGAGCGACTAGACATGTGGCAATGGCCAGCAGCACACACCGATGGACAAACCCAATTTAATGGATCCACCGGGGCAGACTTAAGTTGTAATACAACAATAAGTAGGTCCAATGATACAAGTCACAGTCTATTCTAATCTCATCCACATCAGATAATCATAGATCAAATGCTAGAATAAATACAAATAATATAAACTAGCATATCTCAATAAAAGTGTCTCGGGTAACAACCTGAGAATAAGACTGATACATCAATGCAATAAACAGGAAATAAAGTAACTAGAAACAGAAATAAATGAGTATATGAAGCCACTACTCAGGAGAAGTCCTCTGGCACGATCTCGTCCTCGGGTTCTGCTCCAATGTATGCACCTGTTCCTGCTTCGACTAATGCTCCGGTCCCGTATACCTCGGGATAGATCTCGTCAGCTAATCCTGGGGACATAATTCGGATCCAGGTCCTCAGGGGACATAGCAAGGTACAAAATAACTCAAGCCAAAATAGAATCAGTGCAACAATAAGTAAAATAATAGGGTAAATATATAACCAGCTAAGTGATATGCAAGTGAGAGTTTTAGTAATACTTGGGTTGAGACTACTATAGGATCAGTGTCGAAGAAACCCATAGCAGTATTCTCTCGAAGGGCCAGTACGGTACCAAAGCTCTGTGTCAGAGTCTAAGGCACTTCCATTAAATTATTATTATATATATAATCAGCCTTATGTTTGGTAAATCTCTCCCCACCCAATGTAATCTCACGTCACAGTTTCATGATGTCTCATGTCCATGTCACGCAAGACCAAATCTAATGCAACAAGTCATAATGAAATCTAAGCATGTATAATGTATATGTCATAAACCTTTATCCTATACAGAATCACCTTGAATATTTCAGGAAGGTTCCGTCTCATGAATAATGTCAAGTGTCCTGGGTATAATGTACTTGATAAGACAAGTATGAGAATGTATCGGGTCTCGGTATCCATGTCTAGGTGACGTTACACAACTCCGCGTACGGTGTCGGCACCCGACTATAATCGGACGCTAAGTAAGTCACACGGTCCTAGGTCAAACATGTACAACAATATAAATACAGTCAAAGAAATAAATAACAAAACTGCAAAGTTGGCAAGGTACGCTTGCACAACAATGTATAAATAAGTCAAGAAAATAAGTAGCAAAACTGCAGGATTTGGCAAGGTACACTTGCCTGGGGTTCTGGCTCCAATTGTAGCTCTGGTCTCGGTGTGATTTGCAGGTACTACTCCGGTTGTTGAAATAAACATCACCATTAGATTCAAAAAATATCAAATAACTAGAAACGCCTGTCCTTGAGTCCAATTTGGACACAGGGGCAAAAATGACAGTTTCTGGTCAAAGCGGGGGTCCACATGTAGGCTGCTTTGCACCGAAAAACATGTCAGAAACAATGGTCTCCAAATTAGTCAAACTTAGTGTCAACAAGTCCAGAACGATGATACAAATCCAACGGAACTTCTAGAACTGGATTCCGATGAGTCATTCACAAAATTGTCCGTCAAGTAGAGCCGCGGGACCCACGATACGCGATTTTGTCAACGTTCTCAGAATCGAACCAAACTTGGGTCACAGAACCAGCGTATTGCTACGAGTCCGATGGCGCAAGTTTCGTTTCAATCCGACGTGTGTACACAAAGTTACAACGTGTTCCAGAATAGGCAGATACGGGGCGTTGTCGGCGAATAAGCGTTGATTCCGGTGTGCACGCACATCCAAATCAACTACTGCTAAATTTATACGTCCGTATCAACGGCGCACACCTTTTGGTGAAGACCGCGCGCGACCAAGTCGTCCCGTTTGGCGTGGCATACTCAGTTCCGGGGTAAAATAGGGCATTATTTTTTCTGTTTTTGGAACGCTGTTCGCGATGGCCACAGGACGCGACGCACCGAGCGGGTTACACACCCTACGCGTCATAACTGATGGAACGAAAAATGGGGTAACGAGGAGAGTGAACAGGTTACCTGAACAGGGCTCCGTGGAACGGGGTTCTTCGTGTCCGGGTCGACACGACACAGGGTGTCCGGGGTACTGTGCTGCTGTGTCCGATTACTGTTACTAGGGCTAGGGTTCAGGAGACTTCACCGGAGGAGGGCGGAGACGGCCGGGGACGGGTCGACAGGCGGAGGCGGCTCGGCTGGCACGACAGCTGCTGCTGCGGAGGGTTCGTCGAGGCAGGGGCTGCTCGTGGAGGAAGGCGGTGGGCACGGCGAGGGGAGAGGGGAGTTCTGTCGAGGGCTACGGGGACTGGACGTCGGAGGACGGGGGGGGAGTCGTGGGCTCAGGGCGGAGCAAAGAGGAGGGAGAGGGCTGTGGGGAATCGTCGGGGGAGGAAGATGAGGGAGGAGGACGACTAGGGCGTCGGGAAAGATGATGAGGAGCGGGGCGGAGGATGGCTGAGGCGGAGGAAGGTGGTGGAGAAGATTAGGGTTCAAGCGGAGGAGATAGGGTAGGCGGAGCTAGGGTTCCGGCAGGCGGCTGTGGGGGGTTCGACGACGTGGGGCTGTGGGATGAGATTCGGGATCGACGAGGGTCGTCAACGCTAGGGTTCAGGAGAGGGAGCAGTCGTTGCGGGCGGAGGAAGAGAGAGATGACTAGGGTTGCGGCGGCGGCGGGGCACGAAATTTGAGGCGTTAAATAGGCGGCCGGAACAGTATTTTCGGATGGGTTTAGGGTTTCGGGTTGGATTAGCGGTCGGGCGGCAGATCCGGTCCGATCCGCTAAGGCTAGGGTGCGGGTTTTGGTATGCGAGTTTCGGGTCGGGTTTAGATCCGACCCGACCCACTAAGGGCTTGGTTCGGTTCGGTTCAGTTGAAGATGGTGAGGAGAGGGGCGGAGGATGGCTGAGGTAGAGGAAGGTGGTGGAGAAGATTAGGGTTCAAGCGGAGGAGATAGGGTAGGCGGAGCTAGGGTTCCGGCAGGCGGCTGTGGGGGGTTCGACGACGTGGGGCTGCAGGATGAGATGGAGGATCGACGAGGGTCGTCGACGCTAGGGTTCAGGCGAGGGAGAGGTCACTGCAGGCGGAGGAAGAGAGAGATGACTAGGGATGCGGCGGCGGCGGGGCGCAAAATTCGAGGCATTAAATAGGCGGCCGAAACAGTTTTTCCGGATGGGTTTAGGGTTTCAGTTAGGGTTTCGGGTCGGGTTAGCGGGTCGGGCGGCGGATCCGGCCCGATTCGCTAAGGCTAGGGTACGGGTTTGGGTATGCGGATTTCGGGTCGGGTTTAGATCCGACCCGACCCACTAAGGGCTGGGTTTAGTTCGGTTCGGTTGAACTGGTCTGGGTTGGTTTGGTTTGGTTTATTTCAAAATGAACCGGGACCAGTCAGGGTTTAATTAGGTTTAAATATACATTAGTTTTTAGGGCTTTAAAAATATTTTTGCGGTCCAATAAATTCCTGAAAAATTATCCTATGTCTAGTTTTTCATTTTACACCATAAAATATTATTTTCATAATATTTTAGTATTAATTAACAACAATTGAAAATCATTTAAATTCAAAATACCTTAGTTTTAATTCCAGAAAATTACGAAAAATTATGAAAAATCCAAATTAAAATTTCTTGAAAAATCAGGGGGGTTACACTGTAGTAAGAACGTCCGCGTCTAAGGTAGTTGCAACGGAGCTGATTAACTTCCGTAGCTCAGAGCTAAATCTGTCGATGAACTTCTCCGCTTGGTTTTGCTGAGCTTCTTCATGAACCTTCTGATGGGCTTGCATCATCGCGTAGAACATTCAAAATATTTGTTGTTCATCCATAGCCTGCCCTTGTGGGAATACGGGTATTGGTGGAATAAAATGCGTCGATGTTGGAATGTCATCTTGCCGGATTCTCGAGGCATGCTGATTTGCTTGACTACGTTGTTGAGCAGATTGACCTTCTTCTACTGGTGTTACTTCATCTTCGTTGGTTACCACAGCATCTCGTGGTGATCTTGCAGGAGTCTCGTCGTTTATTCGTGAATCCATAACTCTACAACCAAAATAAAAAATAAGAGGCGCACAGGAATCAAGGCAGGATGCAAGTCAAGAAATTAAGTCGAATCCGATACAGATATCAAGAACGTTTCAAGCAAGTGGATGAGATCTTAAAAACTTATCCTATTCCTATTGCAGGCTTGCTCGGTCCCTAAGTTGAAACCGAAGCAATTTAGTCGTTGACCTGCATGGGCCACCACAAAAACCATGTCACGCTCCAGTCCCAAAATATCGAGGGACTAGACACGTGGCAATGGCCAGCTACGCATTCAAGCAGACTCATGTCCGACTCGAATACGTATAAGCTGTACAATGTGAACTCTAGTCCAAGAATCTACCAAAATACATATAAATGTCAAGTATCTAGATCTCATCCATAAGAACAGTATATGAATTAAATAGCAAACTGGAATAAATGCTGAAAATAAAGATACTGTCGAATATCCAGCAAGAAATGATACTAAGTCGGGTGGAGACAAATCCACTACCGATAAACGAGAGAATAAAGACAAGAAAATATAACTAAATGCATGCTAGAAAGTAACTAAGTATAAGCAGGGCCATCAACTGCTATCGTACCCTCGTTTGGTGTCGGTCCGTAAAGTTGCGGGTACTCCTCGTCTCCTAAATCTGGAAAAAAAAACCAGGTCCTCAGTGAGACGTAACAAGATACAAAAGAATACGAGCCAAAAGTACAGTAAATGAACATGCAAGATAGACAAAAAAATAAACACAAGAGAAACAAATAAGACACAAGAAATTACTACATCTAAGACGGTAGCATGCCGATGATGCTATCAAACATGACTACAAGCAAATCGGGGTAACCGCATCTCAATGGGAGATCACGGTCCTATAGAAAGTTGGCCAATGGGGACTCCCAATCTATAGTATGGCTCTTTCGCAGCCCAATGGGAGCTCACGAATGAGGTAGTCAAATGAACAAGTCTCTATCGCAGCACAATGGGTACTCACAATCGAGAATGCTCAAGTATAGTCAATGCCTAATAACGATCATCTAGGAACTAAAGAAACCAATCGAGTCAACTCAAGAAAACGTAGAGTAAACATAGACCATCACAATATGACTATGAAACAAATAGTGATACATGGAAAAGAGCAAATAATGTACATGCATGTAAAACGAAAAAATAGGACTAGAGCAGCAGGAACAAATCAAATATGAAAAAGCGCATCAAGAAACTATATACGACAAGAAAATAACAACTGAAAAGGAAAGCATGCAAATAATGTACAATAGTTGGCAAGGTATCTTGCCTGGGGTTCTGGCTCCAACTGTAGCTCTGGTCTCAGTAGGATTTGCAGGTACTCCTCCGGTTGCTGAAATAAACATCTCCAACAGTCTCAGAAAATATCAAATAGCTAAAAATGCCTGTCCTTAAGTCCAATTTGGACACAAGGGCAAAAATAACATTTTCTGGTCAAAGCGGGGTCCACATGTGGTCCGCTTTGCACCGAAAAATGTGTCAGAACCAATGGTCTCTAAATTCATCAAACTTAGTGTCAACAAGTCCAGAACGATGATACGAACCCAACGGAACTTCCAGAACTGGATTCCGATGAGCCGATCACAAAATCGCCCGTCAGGTGACGCGAATTTGTCAATGTTCTCAGAATCGAACCAAACTTGGGTCACAGGACCAGCGTATTGCTACGAGTCTGATGGCGCAAGTTTCGTTTCGATCCGACGTGTGTACACAAAGTTACAACGTGTTCCAGAACAGGCGAATACGGGGCGTTGTCGGCGGATACGCGTTGATTCCGGTGTGCATGCACATCCAAATCAACTTCTGCGAAATCCCGCACGTCCGTATCAACGGCGCGCACCTTTTGGTGAAGACCGCGCGCGACCAAGTCGTCCCGTTTGGCGGGGCGCACTCAGTTCCGGGGAAAAATAGGGTGTTGATTTTCCTGTTTTTGGATCGCGGTTCGCGATTGCCACAGGATGCGACGCACCGAGCGGGTTGCACGGGCATCGAGAGGGTTACACAGTCTACGCGTCACAACTGACGGAACGAAAACAGAGCAACGAGGAGAGAGAACGGGTACCTGAACAGGGCTCCGTGGAACGAGGTTCTCTTCGTGTCCGCGAGTCGTCTTGACACACCGACACGGGGCTGTGCCGTGTCCGGGCTGTGTAACTAGGGTTTCGATGCTGGGGTTGGGGGATTTGCCGGAGGACGGCGGCTCGGGGCGGAGGTGACTACGGCGGAGGCGAAGGGGGTTGGTGCTCAGGCGGTCGGTGCTTCGGGTGCTGCTGGGAGTCGACGAGGCTGAGGAGGGCCGAGCTCGGGCTGAGGGTGAGGTCGGGGACGAAGAGGGGTCTGAGAGGGGCTAGGAGATCGACGGCTAGGGCGGCGAGGGGATCGTCGTCGAGGCGGAGGAAGGAGGGAGACGTCGGCCGAGGGAAGGCGGAGAGGTGATCGAGAGGGATGGTGGAGGGTCGAGGCAGAGCGGGGCGGAGGAAGAAGGAGGGAAGGCGGTGGCGGAGCTAGGCTAATTAGGGTTCAGGCGGAGAAGGATCTGGAGGAGCTCGGGGGCTGGCCGGGGATGACGGCGGTGGAGCGGGGAGGGATCGTCGAGGGCTGTGGGTCGTCGGTCGAGGGTCTGGGCGAAGGCGACGGTGAGGGGAGACGGTCAGGCGGAGGGCGGCGGAAGAGATTAGGGTTCCGGCGTCGAGGGGATTAGGGTTTCAGCCGCGGAGGAAAATATATATAGGGGCAGCTGGAACAGTATTGTCGGTCGGATTAGGATTACGGGTCCGGGTCGGGTCAGCGGGTAGCGGGTTAGACCCGGATCCATTAAGTTTAGGTGCGGGTTCGGGTATGCGGATTTCGGGTCGACGGGTTAGACCCGGATCCGACCCGCAGGGTTGGGTTTGGTTCAGTTGAACCGGGTCCGGTTTGGATTGGTTTGGTTCAATTGAACCGGATTTATTTCTTTTATTTAAAACTTAGATTTTAAGTCTTTAAAAATGTTTCCGGGGTCCAATAAATTCCCGAAAATTACCCTATGTCTAGTTTTTCATTTCACACCCAAAAATATTATTTTTATAATATTTTAATATTAATTAACAATATTTAAAAATTATTTAAATTCAAAATACCTTAGTTTAAATCCCAGAAATTCTAAAAAAATTATAAAAAATGATTTTAAAAATCCAGAAAAATCAGGAGGTTTACAACTATGCAGTCTACGGAATCCTTCTAGACGACCCAAAGGAAGCCACTTCCGTTAGAAGACGCTCCCTCCGGTTTTATTATGATCTATCCACTAAGATGTTGTACCGTCATTCGTATGACGGACTTCTGCTACGATGCCTATCAGACGCGGAGGCAAAACAAGCACTACGTGAAGCTCACTATGGTGTTTGCGGTGCACACCAACCCAACCCTAAGCTGCAAGATCGTCTCCGACGTATGGACTATTATTGGCCAACATTGGTATCAGATATCGTCGACTAAGCAAAGAAAACCAAGTAATTTCTTATATAATTGAAGGAAAATATAATGATTATTTATGTAAAAAGGATTTTCGTAAGCTGAATAACTTTTGGAAGCACGTCAATCCAAAGCAATCCAAAATGTCCAGCAACTTCAAAAACAAATAAGCAGAAGCAACAGTCACCAAACAATAGGCAACTTTTTCATCAAAAATAAGCAGAAACTGCTGTGATAAGCAATCCCAAACCCAGCCTTACAATGCTAACAACAAACAAGGTATTCCAGTACACTAAAGAGTACAAGCACTGTGTGAGAGGAAATATATAATTGTGTACAAGAAAGAAAAACTGGTCCTTTATTTTATTTTTTGACTCAACAAGACTGAAAGTTGTTCTTAATTATAGTATCCATAATCAGAATCATCGCTTCGTCGAGAGGCACTCATGTCTCCACCCAATCTCTTGTTCATGCTCGTTCGCTGAACACAATGGACCAGGGATTGCACCACTTCAGACATGGGAGGACGGAATTCAGGCTCTGACTGCATAAAAAAAGACAATAATGCAGATGAATGGACAAATATGGCCAAGTATGGCTGCAGCTCACAGGCTAAACTCTTCTTAACTAATTGCAAGCCAATGCAGTCGATACAAATTAATCATATCATTATCCTAAGATTATATGGAACAACAGGCACTTGATTATATAGCATAATGATGTTATAAGTCCAGTAAATTATTGCATACCTGGACACAGAGAGCAATAACGTCTGCAAATCGTGATAATGACTTTGGTGGATAGAGTCCTCGGAGAGCAGGATCTACCATCTGGGACAATGCATCAATATCATGGAGCTGCGGTGTGGCCCAGCGAACCAAAGCCTGCTCTGTCCTTGGCTTAGAACTTAAAAAAGGGGGAAAAGGTATAAAGAGAACTTTAGCCAACGAGTTCAAAGTCCAATATGTAATTTCTTGACATGTAAGCAAAAGTAAAAGGGGAAAATAAAAAAAGCCCTGTACAGTCTCAAGCATGACCGCAGGCTGACCCAGAACTCAAGAGAGGCAACAATATTGTACAAGCCAACAAGAAACAAAGAAGAAATCCCTAGCAAATGAACTATTATGATAAAGTACAAAATTATGGCACCAAATTAATGCTTTTACAGTCAATAGTACGAGATCCATGCACAACTAAGCTACAAGGATTTCTTAGGAATACCAAGTCAGCTTGCTATTGTTCTCTGTAGCAAATAAATGATCAAGTTACACTGCTGCTTCTACTTTTATTACCTGTCAAAAGGTTTTCGACCCGTCAGTAGCTCTAACATAACAACCCCAAAGCTGTACACATCACTCTTCAATGTGTATGCCGATGGGTTGGTGCATTCTGGAGCACTGTATCCCTGCCCCAAATTAATGCTTGTATCCTGAAGCAAAATAGTAAGAAATTCCATTAGTGTTGAGAAATGGATATCCAATTACATGGTGAACAGTTAAACTTTGCACCTGATAGAAGACAGCCAACCCACACTCAGACAGACGAGGATTGAGCTCAATATCGAGTAAGATATTAGCAGACTTTATATTTTTGTGAATGAAAGATGGAGAGCAAACCTCGTGCAGATACCTAGGAAAAGGAACATCGTCTACTAAGTGATAAATGATGGGAGTGCACAACATCAACTAATTAGCATATTACATGAAATACATAAAACAAATCCAACTAGCTATTATGGTATCTAGAGAAAATATACAACTGTGTAATAAAAGTTCACATTGGCATGATAACTGAGCAAGGCTAATAATCTTAGTAGAATCATATACTACTATTATTACTAAAGGATTAAAAGAGAACACTTTTTTTCCACAAAAATGGAATTGTTTATGCACTTGAAGACATATGGAAAGGAGTATTCCTTTCCATACCATTTCAAATAATTCCAGATGTGTCCTATTTAAGTTAGCGAGTTTGGTTTCGGATATAGGTGGACTTATTATTATATATATCAACCCGAACCTATTTAATTTTTTTTAAAAGAACATATAGATGGAGGAGACCCCCAACAACGATCTTTGAGCATTTGACAGTTTGTCGAGACAAAGACACTATTGTAGGGAAAGGCGACAACCAACGAGAACGTCCTCTGCTTATTTGGCGAAGAAACTATTGCAGGGAGAGTTTGGGGGTGGGGGGTGGGGAGGGGGGCGCAATGTTTTGGCAAAGCGGATATGGTAGCTTGACCTGCGGGTGCATGCGGTCGAGCAGGAGAGGAAGGAAGCGACCGGCAACAACGCCCTAGGGGACAATATTTACTTACGTTGCCAATTGTTTAAGCTAATTTGGACCAGCTAGAATTTTGCTAAGAGTTCTCCTAATAGTAATTACTACAATAGACTAAAGTATAAAAAGAAAAATATATCACATTAGTTATTGATAATCAAACTTTTGTTAATTAAATACTAAGAATAATAATATAAGAGAACAATGTTCAGTTCATTATATATATATATATATATATATATATATATATATATATATATATATATATATATGGAATAGGTAATTTATTTGGTCCCATGGGAATCGAACTCCGCCTGCCACATGCCTATGTCTTTAAACTCTCTCTCTCTCTCTCTCTCTCTCTCTCTCTCTCTCTCTATATATATATATATATATATATATATATATAGGGTGGGGGATCATGTGACACATAAAATTTGACATCTCAAAAAATACGCAATATCAGTCGCACCTCATTTGAAATGAATGTTTCAAATTTAAATGCATACCAAATTTACATGCGTGGATGTCAAATTTGACATACATACTAATTAATAGTAGGTTATATTAATTAGTGGGATATTCAATTTCACATGCATGCTAATTTAATACAAATTACTCTATCAAAACTGAACCATTCATTTCAAATGATGTGCGACTGAGATTGCATGTTTTTTTATATGTCAAATTGTATGTGTCATATATATATATATATATATATATATATATATATATAAGCAAAAATATCCGTGCACCACATGGTTACCGAATTTATCGATTTAAAATTTATCAACATGCAATATTTACTAATATTAGTTACTATATTGATGTCACACTTTAATTAAGATACTTGAGTTTAAAATTTTGGATTTTATAATATGAAAGTATAGATTTGGATAAATATAAAAACATGCAAAAATATCTGACTTCTGTAAACCATATATTTGTGGATAACTGCAAATAAGTGGCTGCTCTTATCCAATTACACACAAACCCTAATCATTTCTTCCTTTATATATATGTGTTAATAATAGAAGCCCTTGAGGTGATTCAGCTACAAAATTTCCGTCTTTCTTATTTTTATGACATGTTATCAACATGATGCCTCTAACTGAAGACCGAGGGCAAGAATTATTTCCAATGACATTATTAACGATAGGAATCCACCATGTCAGAATTCATCTCAAAAGTTCATTCCTTCCATCTTGCTTTTCAATATTATAAAAGGGCAATAGAGAAGCACAAGTTGCACAACACCACCAGCCCTTCAAACATCTTTCTCCACTCGTCCTATATTGGATACGGGTAATCAGTCTGTTAGTTTTTGCTATTTCTGCACCTCATCCCTGAAGCTAGGTAAATATCTAAAATTTATCTAAAATTTCCTGTCAAACATGACGAAATTCAGGTGTTTGATTAAATGCATGAAAAATATAGTTGAACTTTAAAATTTCTTCCGATTTTGCTAAGATATTTGTTCATAATCCTAATTCATATACTAAATGTTTGAACGGATTAGATATATACTTTTAGATCAACTTGGCAATAAAATAGAGATAATTCACTCCTACTTATGCTATCACACAGTATGTAGCTTCAGCATGCTGTCCGTTTCGATATGTTTTCTGAATTTTTTCATGAAAACAACTTTATGAAAGTAAGTTATAAAGGTGTTTTCTGAACATAGAAATTTTGAGTTTGCTTTTGGTTACTTTCATCTGGAAAACAGTTTTTCGAAAAGAATGTTAAAAATTCTGTTTGGTAAATTTTTTTCTAAATATAATATTTTTAATAAATTTATATTCTTTGTAGAGGACACCATGTCCGATACATCTTTTATGTGTCCGTGGTCCATGGTGTTCATTGTGTCCGGTGTCGTCGTCGACGACGACGGAGAAGGTCGGGTTAACGAAGTCCACAACGGAGGCGTCGATCCTCGCGGCGGAGGCGTCCAGATCTCGAGACGATGAGCTAGCCCCTGTGATCCTTGACGGATCCTCGCGCGGGGAGGTGACCTAGCTCTCGAGATCTAGACGTCTCCGCGGGGAGGTGACCTAGCTCTCGAGCTTTTCCATTCTGTGAAAGACCAAATGAGGAGAGAGAAAGAGAGAGCCAGAGTGGCTTGGGGTGGGGGGTGGGAGCCACCCGCCAAACTCAGAAAAAAGAGTTCACAAAACAAGATTTTGTGACTTTCCAAGACCTGTGTTTTAAACTTTGGATTCCAAAAAAAAATTTGGTGTGTACACTTGTAATGTACGCAGCCAAACGCGGTTTTGGATGGAGTTGACATTTAAAAGTAGAAAACTGCGTTATAAACGCATCCAAACACAGCCTTAGCTTCCCATGAATTTATTAACTGGTGCAAGTTTGCTTTGGTTCTTTTGGATGCTATGAATGCCATATATTATATTTCATTTTTATATTTCAGATTTCCATTTCCATTGTCATTTTCTAATTTATATTAGAGAAACCTTTTTGTCAGTGAACAATACCTCTTGAGAGTCAGATTTTCATTTTCTTTCTTTTCTGTTTATTTTTGGTTTGTTCTGCATAAGACTGCTGCATTTTGTTAATATAACAAAATCGACAGACATAATTTCATGCAAATAGTAGTTGAAAGGGGGACAAATCTATTAAGTCCAAAGCCTTCAACTAATGGACCACTTTTTTCTTTGGAAATTCGAATTCAGTTTTATATAAATTGTGCATGATTTTTTTTATTCTGACCTATTGTAAAACTATGCTAGTTTGCCTCTTTCTGTTCTTGATATATCTGGATTAAATAATCACTTGTTTATGTTGTGTGCTTGTTGCATTGAAGAACGATGATTACTCTTTTGGGGGATAGAATCATAGTTGAAGAACACTTGGACCGGATTGATAAAAAAATAACAAAACATACAACTGTGTTTTGTCAACGATTAGTCTTAGGAGATGACATGTGTAGGTCGAGGAATTTTTTTTGTTCTCTATTTGAATACAGTTAAGAACCAAATTCATGAAAGTGAAACTGCAACATCTTAATTGGAACTTCAGCTATTACCCTAGGTTGAGAGAGAATTTGAGAGGGATTAGGGGCTCGTGGATAAGGGTAACAGTCAATTTTGATTCCTAATGTGTGGGCTTGTGTTAAACCAGGGTAAGGAAATTTTGCATTTTAGCATCACAAATCCTGGTTTTTACGTCCCTTAATCCAGAGTTCAACCCATTGCCAATGCTGCCGGACGATGGGAGACTGTTGGTACTTATCTATGTTTTTGTTTCCCCTTCAACAACAAATATAGTTTCTTTTCATCTTAGGGCTTGCACAGGAATTGAAATACCATGTATAATTGCAACCACAATTTCGTGGAACTGAGATCATGAAATTAATCCATTTCGTTGTTTGCTTGCACTAGAGTTTATTGGTAGGTAAGCAGATAATTTATTGGTAGGTAAGTAGATAAACATGACACTATGTGATATACACATGATATACATTAAATTACATGACTTATTCTCCCTTGGTTCTCTACTTCTTAATAGGGTGATCCATCATAGAGAACAGTGCTTTCTTCATATATAAACACCTTAACATCTTTTATAAAATAAATACATCCTGGGATAATATAATATGCTCAAATTGGCATAGTTTTATGTTGGTCTTAGATTATTTTTCTTCATCTTTCTGCATAGTGTGTACAAAATATTCTTTAGTTTACATCAAAATATTGTCATTGAAACGATGTAGAGGATTTGTCAAATGCCATCCTTACTAAGCCAATATATGCTACAACTCTTCATGATCTGAACAGACTCTAATTTGAGGAAGAAAAGCAATAGTTTAACTCTGAGTTTATCTGTGTTGTTCAAAATTTTAAACATTAAACCGTGTTGGACTTACTGCCTTAGAGGTCTACCCTAGAAATTCACACCCTTAACCAAATAAATGCAATACTGGTCTTACTATTCAAATTTGCTTCAGCTAGTTTTTTTTTTTTTTTTTTTTTTCAGATTTCAATTCGTGAGTGTCAGACAAGTCAGAATGATAAGAACACTCCAAAGTGCATTAGGATATGAAAAATGCTGCCTTTTTTTATTAGGATGCCAGGGTTTTTCTAGATTACTTATGGAATTTGATTCGCTGGAGTAGAAACTTAGTTGATGTCCCTTGCCCATGCTACAAGTTCAAGAAACCTATGTGGGTGATTGCTAGCCTTCAGGTCGTCAGATCACTAACATATATATCTAGATGGAAGGAACTCAATTAAAAGGCATAACAAAGATCTATGCATGGTTGCCAAAGTTTTGTTGGTTTCCACATATTTTTGCATATTTAAAGTTCCCACAAAATGCTAGTATTACAAATTTTGGCTCTTAATTCTTAAGAGCAAGTGACGTGGTTTATGTACTATCTCATTAAACAACAAAGGTCAAATTTTAAAAGGAATAATATGGATTTCATATGTGGGCCTTGTTTATTAGTAAAGTACAATTCTAGAGTTGAGAAACACTCCAGCTTTTTACTAGGAATATATTTCACTCACATTGGAGTCCTCGAGTTACATACTACCATGAGCCAGCAACTCTATCTTAATCAAGGGTCTATTGTGAGCCAGAAGCCAAATTATTCTATATATTTTAAAATATGGCATGATCAACTAGGACACCCTAACAAATTCTTGTGCTCATCCCTTAGCAATGGTCAACTTTGTGTCCCTTGCTCTCAAGGAAAGTTTGTTACTAAACTATCAATTCTAAAGATTGTATCTATATCACTCCATTTTCTCATAGGATTTAAGGAGACATTTGTGGACCAATCTATCCTCATAAGGATACTTTATAGTATTGACTGATGCTTCAACTAGATGGTTCTTGTATTTTTTCCTTTATCATCTCAAAATTTGGCTTTTTCTAGTTTATTGACCCAAATAATGAACCTATTTTTCAAACCAAAATATCAAACCAATCAGACTAAAAATGCAACAGAATTCACATCTCAAACCTTTAATGATTTTTGCCTATCCATAGGAATAGAGGTTGAGCATCTTGTTCCTCATGTACATACCCAAAATGGTTTGGTAGAATCCCGGATCAAAAGACTCCAATTGATAGCTAGACCTCTCATAATGTTGTCAAGATTACCCATCAGTGAATGGGTCTTGCAATCCTCCATGCTTCATACTTAATCAAGTTAAGGACAACATATTACCATGAGTTTTCTCCTACGTAGTTAGTATCTAGACATCAACCAAATCTTTCTCATCTTCGAAGATTTGGTTATGTAGTATATGTCCCCATTTTTCTACCTAAGGCTCCCTAACGACGTTTGAAAATTTATGTTCGATTTTTAGTCTCCTCCGATTATTGAAAATTTTAGATTCCTTGAGATTAGATATCTTTTACCACGAATAATTTTTGAATGTCGAAAAAGACAAGATTGGCCAAAATAAAAAGATGTCGGTAGATTTTAAATAGGTATTTGTAAGAAAACAAATGAAAAGAATAAAATCCAAAGGTGTAAAGCATAATTAGTCGCTCAAGGATTCTCATAAAGACTAGGAATAGATTATGAAAAAATATATTCCCAGACATGGTAACCTAGAAAGTAAGATATATATAAAAATCATTGAAAGATGTAAATTACCAGAAACCAAGTCTAGATATACACACTATATGGACTAAAACAATCCAGAAGAATATAGTTCAACTGACTCAATGAGTATCTATCTAGGAAAGAATATAATGATGATCATAAACGTCAATGCATATTTATTAAGAAAATCTTTGAAAAGGAAATCTTCTAAAGAGATCTTCGAAAGGAAGATATCCTGAAGATATTTTATATGAGTAGTTGTCATTCACTCAGTACACCTACAATAGCCAGGTCATTGGGATCCATTTCGGTCAAAGGAGAAAATGAATATGTTCTGGTCCCTAAAGTACCCTAATTAAGTAAAATAAGTGCACTTCTTTATTTAGCACAATGTATTACATGACATATCTTTTTTCTGTGAATCTACTTTTCAAAGTGGTGTATTATGTAATGACTCTGCATGGTTTAGTGAGATGGTTTGTTGGCTCGAAGGGCCGTTTGGACTTGGGTCTATGTCGAGGATTTATTTAGATATCTGTTCGGTCGAGGCAGCTATGTGTTTCTTCAGGTGGGTGGTCTTGATCCTTCTCTCATTTACGTTCACAATAATAAAATGGATACTGTATGTTTGATGTATGCTAATAAAAGAAACGAATCAAGATAGATAAAGAGAGTAATCTCGTTTTGAAACTTGATGCTATAGATAATGGAATATGTTAAACTGATGAAAGACTTGTGTAAAGTAGAACTGCTTTTATCATATCACATGAATTATTAACTTGTTGTATAGATACGAATTTTGTACTATTGTAGTATGTATCATGTGGAGAATAGTTTTGTTGTTACATTATCATGTGTAATATAGTAAGTATGTTATGTTATTTTGTGGAGTAAAAAGATGTGGTTTCAGAGGAATGAAAACATGAAAAGGTTTTTGGACCGTTGGGTCGCCAAAATAGAATCCCTGGACCGAGAAGAATGATGTGAGCGATGGTTCGAGGAAGTGTAGTAATAGAAAGAAAAGATGTATTGTATAGTTATTCAATTTTTGTACCATGCATTATGCTTTATAGTTTAACTGTTCACGCATTTGCATTGTCATAGACAACATGTGTACAAGGTTTATAGGCTCCTCGAACTGATCATTAGGGCACCATAATCGTGTCAGCCTAGGAGGACCCAAGGATGTTGTGCTGACATACTAGCACGGATGATTCGGGAACTTACAGTTGGGCTCGCTACCCATGCTGCAAGGATCACTGTCTAACCAAACTACGGACCAAGATGACGTGTCGCCAGTGACCTTCATGTAGTTAGACAGCATGCTAATGTCAATCTGCTTGCAGGCCTATCGAAACAATTACAGGGATGCGTGCACATTACACTTGTATTTTTATAAAGGTTAACGATTATCTTCTGTAGGGATACCCTTATGACACATTGTTATTAATTCATTATAAATTATATTATTGTAGGCAGGGAAGGATTAGGTAAGATCAACATTGTTGTGCGATACGTTTATGCTTATAAGACATTCTATGTCATGTAACTAATCCTAAGACAAGATTAGAAGGACCATATAAGTTTGCATGCACTCAATCAACGTATTGGTTCTAGTTGAGTTGGCTAGAGGGCACTCACCAGTACATTCCCTAATGAAGTGACCCCACACCAGATCTTCTCAGGTGCAGAGTTTGCTTGTGTAACACCCGATTTTTTTTCTAAAATTTTTAAAATAAATTTTTGGGTTTTTCGGTGATTTTTATTAATTAAAATCAATGTTCTTCAAAGGATTAATATTTTTGTGCATTATATTAAGAATTAAAATATTACAAAAATTATATTTTTGGATGTATAATTAATTATTGGATGTTGTGTAATTTTTCTGAAATTTAATGGGCTCAAAAAATATTTTTAAATAGCTAAAAACCATTGTTTTAATTAAACCAGACTAAATCCACTTAAACCGAACCCAACCCGAACCCAACCCAACTAACCCAAACTGAACCCAACCGCCCTAACGAGTCGGGTCTGGACCCGACCTGCCTACCCGCCCCTAACCCAGAACCACGACCACCACGATTCCCACCCCCCCCCCCCCCCGCCGGCCCACGATCCGCCTAGCCTCCGCCGCTCGACCCCGCCCACGACCCCCGACGACCCTCACCCCCGCTCCACCGCCTCTCCCCCTATATAAACCCCCTCCCGTGGCTCCTCCACCACCCTCACAACCACCGCGACCGCCCCCGCGACTTCCCCGACCGCCGACGAACCACCGCGACCGCCCCCGCCGACTTCCCCTCCACGCCGATGACTCCCACGACCTCCCCGAGAAGCCCCAGCCGCCACCGCCGCCGCCGGCCGAGCATCGCCGCGCCGACCCTGTCACGAAAATCAGCTGAGGTACCCGTCTTCTAGCTCATGTAACTCTCTGTACATAGATCTGTATTTCGTTCTGTCGAATCCTATGCATAGACCACGTGACCATCTCGAACCTCGTACAATTGGTTCGAGGTATCGTGTCTTGTATCAGTCGCAAACCGCGACAAAAAAAAAGAAAAAAAACCATATTTCTATAATTCAGGAAACCGTCCCGAACACACAAGTTTATGGCCGTATTTCTTCCAACCTGTTTAAAAATTTTGAATTCTGTTTGAACAGTAAATTCGACAACATAACCAAGATTAAGACCCTGTAATTAGTTTATTTTATTTTGTTGTATGCTGTTTTATTCGCGGGTGAAATCGACCAAAAATTTGGTTTGTAAATCCTGAATTTTTTCCGAAACGGGGTGCATCCCGCTAAACGAGGCAACTTCGTCGTGAGCGAATTGCACCAAAATGTGTGTATCGTCAATACGGACGTGTGGGATTTCGCAGAAGTTGATTTGGATGTGCGTGCACACCGGAATCAACGCATATCCATCGAAAATATTCCGTATCGGGCCTGTTCTGAAACTCCTTGTAACTTCGTGTGTGCTTGTCGTTTCGCAACGAAACTTGCGTCATTGGATTCGTAGCGTTACGCTGGTCCTGTGACCCAAGTTTGGTTCGATTCTGAGAAAGTTGACGAAACCAGTATCGTGGGCCCCACGGCTCTACTTGACGGGCGATTTTGTGACCGGCTCATCGGAATCCAGTTATGGACATTCCGTTGGATTTGTATCATCGTTCTGGACTTGTAGACACTAAGTTTGACAAATTTGGAGAAATTTGTCTCTGGCACATTTTTCAGTGCGAAGTGGGCCACATGTGGACCCCGCTTTGACCAGAAACTGTCAATTTTTCCCTTGTGTCCAAATTGGACTTATGCGTAGGCAATCCTAGCTATTTTATATCTTTTGAGAATGATGGTAATGTTTATTTCAGCATCCGGAGGCGTTCCTGAAGATTTTGCTATTACCGGAGCAACTGTTGGAGTTCAAACCCCAGGTAAGTGTACCTTGCCAAACTTGCAGTAGTTATCTGATATTATTGCTTGAGTTATATATATTTATATATATATATATATATATTTCTATGATGTACATATTCAACCTAGGACAGTGAGACGTTGCTTAGCGTCCGAACAAGATTCGGGTGTCGACGCCGTACGCAGAGTCGTGTAACGTCGCCTAGAGAGTTGATATTACGATCCTATATTTGCGTGCTTGCTTTATCAAGTACGTCATACCATAGGACACTTGACACTATTCATGAGACAATCTTTTCTGAGTTATTCATGGTGATTCTGTATAGGCTTACAGGATTCGTGACATAGATCTTGCATATACATAGATATTATTATGACTCGCTGTACTAGCTAGAGGTCATGATCTTGCGTGTTATGGACATGAGACGTCGTGGACATGAGACGTGTGATTACATTGGGTGGGGAGAGACACACAGGCTACATGTTGATCATATATATATAACCTTATTATTGCGGTGCTTAAGTCTCTACACCCGAGCTTGGCCCATTACGTGTTATTACTGCTACCGGCTCCCCGACACAGAGCTTGTAGTGGTCTCAGCCTGAGTACTAGTGGTGCTCTCATTTGCATATCACATAGCTGGTTACATAGTTTACCCTGTGGATATTTATTTTCATATACTGCATTTATTTGGCTTGAGTTATTCTTGTACCTTGCTATGTCCCCTGAGGACCTGGATCCGGATTATGTCCCCAGGTATAGCAGAGGAGATTTCCCCCGAGGTATACGGGGCAGGAGCTAACGCTGGAGCAGTACCAGCACCAGTGGACGAGATGGTGCCAGAGGATTTCACCTGAGTATTTGCTTCATATACTCAGTTAATTCTGTTTCTAGTTTCTCTATTTCCTGTCTCTTGGATTATTGTACCAAACTCATTATCGGGTTATTCTCCGAGATATTTTATTGAGACTTGTTGATTTATATTTCATCTTGATTATTCTGATATTTGAACTGTGATTACCTTATGTGGATGAGATTAGAACTAGACTCTGACTTGTATCGTAGACCTTTATTGTTGTGTTACAGCTTAAGTACACTCTAATGGGTCCATTAAATTGGATTTGCCCATTGGTGTGTGTTGCTGGGCATTGCCACGTAGCTAGTCCCTCGGTATTTTGGGACTGGGGCGTGACATGGTTTTTGTGGTGGCCCATGCATGTCTGAGGATTAAGATCCTAGGTTATGGTCTACGACTAAGGTCTACGACTATATTGTTTCGGTTTCAACTAAGGAACTGAGCAAGACTGCGATTATGATAGGATAAATTATAGGATCTCATCCACTTGATTGATTCGTTCTTGACCTCTATATCGACTTCAAAATAAATTCTTGACTTGCATCCTGCCTTGATTCTCCTGTGCACCTCTTATTGTTTATTTTGGATGCAGAGTAATGGATCCACAAGCAAGCGACGAGACTCCTGCAGGAACACCACAAGTTGCAGTTGTCACCTACGACGATGGAGTGACACCAGTGGGTGGAGGTCAATCAACTCAACAAAGCAATCAAGCAGATCAGCTCGTCTCGAGGTTCCAACGAGACGACATTCCACCACCGTCGCAATTTACTCCACCGATGCCTATTTTTCTACCAAGACAGCCTATGGACGGACATCAGATGTTACAAATGATCCACGCAATGATGCAAGCCCAACATCAGGTTCATCAAGAGGCCCAGCAAAGCCAAGCGGAGAAGTTCTTTGATGGACTTAGCTCTGAGCTACAGAAATTAATCAACTCTGTTGCGACTACTTCATACACGGACGTTCTTGCTGCAGCACAACCCATGAAGCACGTCACCAGGAGAGAGTCCAGTCAGAAGCGGTCGCATGCATTAGTACCAGACCGAGCACAGCAGAAAAGAGCTGCCAAGCGACCACAGATGAATCCACCACAGAGAGCATTTACACCACTAGCACTAGTCCTTCCTACTTGTCACTACTATGGCAAGGTAGGCCATCTTGCCAAGGAATGCCGATGCAGATTGGGATTATGTTTAGCTTGCGAATCCAGTCAGCATTCAGTAAGGGATTGCCCTGAGTGTCGAGAGAAAGCACTGATGATTCATCGATCAGCCCTAACAGCACCAGCACTAGTACTCCCTACTTGTCATTATTGTTGCAAGGTAGGCCATCTCGCCAAGGAATGCCGACTCAGATTGGAATTGTGCTTGGTTTGCGGATCCAGACAATATTCAGCCATAAATTGCAAGGAGCATTGAGGAGAAACACCGATGGTTAACCGACAAGCTTTACCAGCACCGGGAGGATATCAGCCAAGGTCACCATTGGCACCACGAGCAGCACTCTTCCAGCAGGCCCAGCAACAGCAAAGGACACTACCACAAGGACGTGGATAGGCTTTTACGTTGATAGTGGAGGAGGCACAGACTCGTGGAGTAGTGAATATGAGTAAGATTTAAGTTTTAGCATAGCTATATATTCATAGTAATACTTTAGCATGTGCCTGCTAGTTCCATTCCTAGAACTTGTTAGTCTAGATTAGTAACTGGTACCCAAGTTTTCATAAGTTATAGTTAATCCTTGCTCTAACCAGATTCCTTTACTCTTGAGTTACTTACCTTTCATTGCCTAGAAAAAAGTTTTTATTCCTTCCCTGTGTTCTGCTTAACCCTCACCCTTCCTCTCGATTTCTCCTTGTTCATGATTCCTTATTCTTTGTGTCGTGCTTCAACAAACATGTTGTGCAACCGCGTCATCTCTTCTGACCGGTTATGTTTTGTTTCCTAAATTGCGAGGATGCAATTCTTTTAAGGTGGGTAGATTGTAACACCCGATTTTTTTTAAAAATTTTAAAATGAATTTTTGGGTTTTTCGGTGATTTTTATTAATTAAAATCAATGTTCTTTAAAAGATTAATATTTTTGTGCATTATATTAAGAATTAAAATATTACAAAAATTATATTTTTGGATGTATAATTAATTATTGGATGTTGAGTAATTTTTCTGAAATTTATTGGGCTCAAAAACTATTTTTAAATAGCTAAAAAATATTGTTTTAATTAAACCAGACTAAATCCACTTGAACCGAACCCAACCCAACCCGAACCCAACCCAACTAATCCAAACTAAACCCAACCGCCCTAACGGGTAGGGTCTGGACCCGACCGGCCTACCCGCCCCTAACCCAGAACCACGACCACCACGATTCCCCCCCCCCCCCGCCTACTCTGCCGGCAGACGATCCGCCCCGCCTCCGCCGTTCGACCCCGCCCACGACCCCCGGCGACCCTCACCCCCGCGACAGCCCCCGCGACTTCCCCGACCGCTGACGAACCACCGCGACCGCCCCCGCCGACTTCCCCTCCACGCCGACGACTCCCACGACCTCCCCGAGCAGTCCCAACATCCGCCGCGCCCCACAGCAGCCGCCGCCGCCGCCGGCCGAGCATCCCCGCGCCGCCCCTGTCACGAAAATCAGCTGAGGTACCCGTCTTCTAGCTCACGTAACTCTCTATACATAGATCCGTATTTCGTTCTGTCGAATCCTTTGCGTAGACCACGTGACCCTCTCGAACCCCGTACAATTGGTTCGAGGTATCGTGTCCTGTATCGGTTGCAAACTGCGACGCAAAAACAGGAAAAAAATCCATATTTCTGTAATTCAGGAAACCGTCCCAAACACACAAGTTCATGGCCGTATTTCTCCCAACCTGTTTAATAATTTTGAATTATGTTTGAACAGTAAATTCGACAACATAACCGAGATTAAGACCCTGTAATTAGTTTATTTTATTTTGCTGTATGCTGTGTTTTATTCACGGGTGAAATCGACCAAAAACTTGGTTTGTAAATCCCAAATTTTTTCCGAAACGGGGTGTCCTGCTAAACGAGGCGACTTCGTCGTGTGCGAATTGCACAAAAGGTGCATATCGTCAATACAGACGTGTGAGATTTCGCAGAAGTTGATTTGGATGTGCGTGCACACCGGAATCAACGCGTATTCGTCGAAAATATCCCGTATTATTGCGGTGCTTAAGTCTCTACACCCGAGCTTGGCCCATTACGTGTTATTACTGCTACCAGCTCCCCGACACAGAGCTTGTAGTGGTCTCAGCCTGAGTACTAGTGGTGCTCTCATTTGCATATCACATAGCTGGTTACATAGTTTACCCTGTGGATATTTACTTTCATATACTGCATTTATTTGGCTTGAGTTATTCTTGTACCTTGCTATGTCCTCTGCGGACCTGGATCCAGATTATGTTCCCAGGTATAGCAGAGGAGATTTCCTCCGAGGTATATGGGGCAGGAGCTGACGCTGGAGCAGTACCAGAACCAGTGGACGAGGTGGTGCCAGAGGATTTAACCTGAGTATTTGCTTTATATACTCAGTTATTTCTGTTTCTAGTTTCTCTATTTCCTGTCTCTTGGATTATTGTACCAAACTCATTATCGGGTTATTCTCCGAGATATTTTATTGAGACTTGTTGATTTATATTTCATCTTGATTATTCTAATATTTAAACTGTGATTACCTTCTATGGATGAGATTAGAACTAGACTCTGACTTGTATCGTAGACCTTTATTGTTGTGTTACAGCTTAAGTACACTCTAATGGGTCCATTAAATTGGGTTTACCCATTGGTGTGTGCTGCTGGCCATTGCCACGTGGCTAGTCCCTCGGTATTTTGGGACTGGGGCGTGACAGCTTGGACGTTCTGAGGCATTGGAGCTTAGTTGGCAGCTTGAAGTGCATGTAGATATTGGATTGACATAAAGCACATTTTTTTAGATATATCAAAATAATCATTCTTCTTGGTTTAATTCACATGAATGTGCTGAACTTGTTAAATATGTTGACGTAGGTTATTTATCTAATCCTCATAATAGGAGATCACAAACAACATATATTTTTCTTAAGAGTATTGCAGCTATTTCATGGAGATTAGTCAAATAAACTATCGTGGCAATATCGACCAATTATTCAAAACTCATGACATATCATGAAGAAAGCAGAGAATGTGTATGTCTCAGATCACTAGTTCAACATATCAGGGGAAGTTGCGAGCTTCGAGAAGTCACAAATAAGCCTACAACCCATTACGAGGATAATGCAGCATATAGATAGCAAATTCAAGAAGGCTTCATCATCAAAGGAGACATGCATTAATATATAGGCGGATACATATTGGGGTGATCAAATGTATCACATTGGGGGCGACTTTTCATTTAAGTTGATGTAAAACTAAGTGTAATATTTTTTAAAGTAATTTTGAAGGGGAGCATCCTGAAGATGCTAAATGGAGACATTCTGAAAAATGTCTTTGCGTATTGTATTTTTTTCCTCCGATGAGGTTTTTTCCATTGGTTTTTTTTCTCTTGAAAATATTTTTTTACGAGGCAGTGTAAGTCACAACAACTTGGATTCCTGAATAATTATATTTCTGAAGAATACATTATAGTCTTTTCTTTCACTATTTTTTTTTCCAAAATGAATTTTTTTTCTTAGAGAAGTTTTTAATGATACAATAATTAATGTGGGCATCCAAAGGGGAGTGTTGTAAACCATATACTTGTGGATAACCGCAAATAAGTTGTTGGCCTTATCCAATTATACACAAATCCTAATCATTTCCTCCTTTATATATATGTGTTAATAATATAAGCCTTAGAGGTGATTCGGCTACAAAATTTCTCTTTCTTATTTTTATAACACTTGCCTAGTTATAGCCTATAGATAAGTTCTATATATGTGTATATATATGAATAATTATTTTTTTTGAATTTTAGATTTTCGATATGCTTAATACTTTTAAATATAAATTTTATTTTGATAAGATTAAAGTTGTGCAAAATATACTACAAATATTATCACATTTAGAAAGTTAGATGTGGACAGAATTATATTTGAATAAATCTTTTTGATGTCTAATGTAAAATTTTCCTATGTTTAAATAAATTGTTCTAATATGTAATTTAAAATTCTCATAACATAAATGACATGGCATAACTTAAATGACAAGACATATGACATAACTTAAATGACACACACATGATGAGGCGGTGCAATATGGTGCAAGGCCTCCCAAAATTGCTCTAAATTCAACAAAATCTTTAATAATAGATTTATTAGTTTTAAGTTCTTTTTATTGACATGTCATATTTGTAGGCATGTGATATACCTCATATCTTTTAATCCTGGCCCTTCTTTATCCTTTTATGTTTTTGCCGGAAACATCACTTCGCTTTATTATATAGATAATATACTAGATATTCTACAAGAAGTTATATACATAATTGAATATTTTTGGGAGTATACATGCAAAAATATGGGTTCCTTTGATTGGAACATGTCGAGTTGGGTTGCACTTGGATCAACGATGAACCTTAGCCCACTAACAGTATAAGGATTTTTTTTTCTTTTCGTTATAAATTTAATCTTATTTATTTCATTATGTTAGTTCTAAACCATGTTCGACAAAGATAAATGTATGCAGAAATGTGTTTGTTGCAAGGGTATTGATGCAGAAAAATGTTTTGTAAGGATACACATGCAAGTATAAATTTTACACAGGGTATACATACAATGATACAAAATTGAAAACTTTTAGAGGGTATATAATTACAATTCCTTTTTATTTTTACTGTAATCAAGGTGGATGAAGATGATTTCCCTTAAGCCCACGCAATCGAGCGAGTACTCTAGTATATGTGATTACCAACTAAAGAAGAAACATAAAAAAAACACATATGTCATTACCAAAAAAAAGCAAAAACGAAAAAAAAAACAAGATTAAAAAAAAACGAAAAAAAGATCAAAAACTAAAAAAAGATCAAAAATGACAAAAAAGACTAAAAATAACTAAAAACCGATAAAAAAAAAAGGCCAAAAATGATCAAAACCGACAAAAAAACAACTATAAATGACAAAGAAGTTAAAAAAACCAAAATACGACTCAAAACAACCACATTTGATGAAAAAACAAACAAAAACGACTAAAAACGATAAAGAATGACTAAAACGACTAAAAATGATAAAAACAAAAGATAAAAAATGACAAAAAACAAAAAAAAACCTGACTAAAAACGATAAAAAATGACTAAAAATGACAACAAAAATTCAAAAACGACAAAAAAGATCAAAACGGCAAAACGACTAAAAGCGATCAAAAAACGATCAAAAAAAAGATTAAAACGATCAAAAACACGATAAAAACGATCAAAAACAATAAAAAAAAGACAAAAAACATTAAATACAATAAAAAACGACTAAAAATGATTAGAAAATGACTAAAAACGATTAAAAAGGGTCATAAACGACAACAAACGACTAAAACAATCAAAAACAACAAAAAACGATCAAAAGGACTAAAACGACTAAAAACGACTAAAAACGGTAAAAAAAATAGACTAAAAACAATAAAAAAAGATCAAAAACGACTAAAAACGACCAAAAAAGAAAAAAAACGACAAAAATAGATCAAAAACGAAAAATATATCAAAAAAGATTAAAAAAACATAAACGATCAAAACAAAAAAAAAGATCAAAAAAAAAAAACTTAAACAAAAATATTTTTTTGTCCAGACAAAATAAATACACCCACATGTTCTAAAGGATAGGATTTCTATGTTTCGTAGGTAAATTATTTATCCGGGTATTCGTAATTTCCGGAAATAATTTTTTTTATACTCTAAACAAACATGATAATAGATTCGCACCCTAAATTTTTCCGGAAATAAAAAAAAATAATGCGTACCAAACGCCCCCTAAAGGACAAAGTATTCTCTTTATGAATAGGCACAAGTCAACAATTCAAGATAGGATCTAACCTCGGTGCATACCCAACCTGACGGAGGCCAGGAATCGAGTGTAGGTGGAAGTCAAACGGCAAATCAACGTGACACTTAAAGGTGGCAAACCAATACCGAGTCAACGGAAGAAGCAACCAAAGATAAAAAGGTAATAGACAAGACAACGATGAAGTATCATCGAGGCCCATACCCGTCACCGCTCGAGTGATTGTCGACGGAGGAAGAAGTTGGGTTACGTAGGACGAGAAGCGACCAACTAAGGGGCAGATAACAACATTTGCGGTCCCGACGAATCCGAAGAGGAAGAAGCATTCATTGGTGTAGTACGAAAGATCATGTTGACACCAAGACATGAAGATTCTTCACAAAGGAACAAGTTTTTTTGAACCCGATGTACTATCAATTGTAAATTGTTTGGTATTGTGATCGACATCGGCAGCCAGAAGAACATTATCAACTAAAAGATGGTTGAAATAGCAGGATTTAGGTTAGATAAGCACCTGAACCCGTACTCTGTTTAGTGGATTTAGAAGGTACCGAGTATTATGATGACTGAGCAATAGTGATTTTCTCCATTTGTGCATATAGAGACGATGTCTATTACAATGTAATGGACGGACTTGAAGTTTGTCATATGTTGTTAGGGAGGTCTTGGTAACTAGGGAGGTCGTGGTCAATGCTAACATGAAACAAGATGGGCACAACAATACCTATCGGCGGGTAAAAAATGGGACGAGTTACCGACTTACGTCTTTGAAGTAAAGTATCTAAACCAAGTCCTTACAAGAGGATAGGAAGGCTTTTTCTTTCATCGACAATCTCCATGAAAGAAGCAGAATCGGACTTCAAGGAGTCCGTAAGGTGCATGACTTGGTGGTGGAGGGAAGCTTAGAGACCGAAGGATCGATGGAGGAAAAAGCAATTCCAACAGAGGTACAACTGTTCGACGAATTTTACGATATTTGTCCGGAGGAAGTTCCCGAAGAGATACCACCCATACTCGACATCCAACACCGCATTGATTTCATTCTCGAGACGGATTTGTCGAGCTTCTTACATTATAGCATGAGCCCACGGGAGGCCATTATGCAGAGAAGGGACATTTGAAGAAAGTTTTGGATGGGTTGGAGTAGGGACTAATAACGCGAATTTAGTAGACCAAATCCATATAGTTCACGAGGAAGCGACCACAGAAGGCTAGTGCAAGATGGTGTAAGTTGCTATAGAAATTTCAATAGCAACATCATAAGCGTAAGGTTTTCAACGTTGGAGGCGATGCCATGGTATGATTTCAGAAGAAGATGATATCGACTGGACAAGAAGTTTGGTCGTTCAAAGTGTTGGAAAGAGGAGAATTTAGTTGGGGGAAGGAAGTATCAACGAGTTTTGCGGTGACTGACGATGAGGCAATTTATCTAGATGACGCACAAAGAACTCGGGTTGAATTCTCTACAAGAGGGTATGATGTAGATGCAATTGGGACATAAAAATAGACCGAACCGGAATTCTGGTGATCCGCCAAAATTCTAGTCAAGCCACCAGAACTTCAGTTTCATGTGGTTTACTTATTTTGGTGCTAGAAAAACTGGTATTACGGTTGGACAAACCACAATACCGGTTCGAGGCAACCCTAGCATATTTTGTGGGCATAATTTTTGATATTTTTGACTCAATCTTTTGTCCTTTTATTGATTTTCTAGTTTAAGTTTCTTAGGACTTAAGTTAGGCTTCTCTATAAATGTAGCTATGTAAGAGACTAAGTTATGGTGAATTTGGTTTGATTACTGAGTTGTTCCGTGGAAGTTTTATTTATTTAATTTTCGTGTTTGAGAATTGAGGTGCAAGTCCTTGTATATTGAGTCGTTGGTTCAGCGATGGACATTTTGGTTCTGTGTCGTGAGGTGATTCCCACCTGACCTACTGTAGAATTCCTTACCTTTTGCTAAAGTCAGAGGAACTTAGTTGCTAGATAGAATTACAGGTTATGAAATAAAGGATGGATCTTTTTTCTTTTGGGCCTGAGAGAGGATGGCAGACAAAGGGGACGATCAATTATTAGTTGGGATCATTCGATGTGAGCTTTACTTTGGGCTACTATTATATTTCCCAAAGTGTGGATTAGGCCTTCATTCATGGGACCATTCCACGCGAAATCAAGTCCCATTCATCTTAATCACTTCAACTCCACTACACTTCCACATGCAAGCCTGCAGATATGAGATAACTAGTTGCTAACAATCCCAACTTTCTTTTCTAAAACAAATCAGCTTCCATCTAGTTCTAAGATAGCTTCCATCTAGTTCTAAGATAAACATATGCGTACTGTAAGAACTAATGTTTAAAAGAGATGAATTTAAGATGTATGGGGAACAAATTGTAAATAGGCTCATGAAAATGTGCACATGTTGCCAAGGAGATCCCCAAACTATCAATGAGCAGTGAGCACTAATGTACTATACATGCATATCATATGCTTTGTGTTAATTACTAGTGCCACCAAATTCAAGGATCCTCCATGTTCTCTCCGTCAGAAATGTGCTCTTTAGAAATGCATCCAAAACCACTGAATGGATATGATAGTACCTTATTAAGACTATCAAGGAAAAACATTGCAACGGCTAAACATCCAAATAGAATCAGAGAAAATAATGCCTAGCTTAAAAAAATGACATCCCTATAGACAGCCCAAAGTTCTGAAATGTGTTTCTCCATATGGTTCTCAATTGTCCTGATATGCCCCTTGGCACAATACGCATATTAATCTTACTATTTCATGATTGTATATTACGATGACTGGCATGAAGATGTGGTCAAAAATAAATAAATATTATGTACTTCATTATCCATGTTTTCCAAAATTTATAATCCAGGTTAACCAGAATTAACATGCCAAGCTTTTCACACTATGCTCACTTTTTTTCTAACCAAGTGAGAATGGTCCAGTCCTATTGGTTATATTCATGGAATTCTCGATTATGTGCCACATCTGTGGTCCAAAAATGACTTTGGCCTTGTATTCCTAACATTTAACAATTAATTGATAAAGATAAATTAGATAATCAATTAGCAAAGTCTAATATATATTTTCTTTAACAATGACATGTTCATGATTTGAACTTACTCTACTGCCCGAGCTGTGCCAAGAGCTATTCTGACCCTAGTGTCCCAGGTCAATGGCTTGCTATAGTCATCTGACAAATGTAGAAACTCATGGAGAGATCCATTTCTTTGGAATTCATATACCAATAGCTGATGACCAGACTCCGTGCAAAAACCCACAAGTTCATCAATATTTGAATGGTGCAACCGAGAGATACCAGAAATTATGTCCATAAAATCTTGTGAACTGTCTTCACTAATAGCCTGGTCTATTTTCTTGACAGCCAAAACCTGAGTCGTAGTAGAGGAGTATGAGAAACATATCGGGCTGCAAAACTTTAGTATCAAAATTTCCATCCAAACTTGGAACTTCAAGTCACGACAAGTTAATATCTAAAAGGGAAATTTTCAAAATAGTGCAACTTTAATATTCAAAAATTCAATCTGGTACATGAAACTTTTTATCTAACAAAATAGTGCATGCTGCGGATTACTTCCATGTTTCAAGGGTTTTCTTCTGGTTGAACAAAATCTAAATTGAAAATTTCAGCATTGTTTCATGATTTCTCGTCTCAAAGTATAACTTTTGACTTGTTAGTTGTTACCACCTTAACGGAATTGCCAATTCTAAGTGCCGAACTTTAAAAGACTGACAATTCTGACTTCAAGAATGCACTCCTAGAATTGTGTGAATTTGTTTGTTTGCTCTATATGTTATGTCAGATTAAACTTTCAAGTTTCAACCTCAGGTGTAGGAATTCTCAGTAACGATTTATATTCAACTATCCAAAAGTATCATCTAGAATCAACAAATGTTATGTTAATAATTTGTTAGACTTGGTGAGAAAAAAGAGCAAGCAATAGCACACGGGTACACACGATGCGAAAAATCCACTCGATAGAGAAGAAAAAATAACGGGACCTAGTCCAGAAAATTTGTCGTCCACTATAAAAATAATGGGATTATAAGTCTTCTTTCTAGCACACTAGAGGACCACCAACAAATATTCTTCACTTCAGTACTGGATTATAATAGAATGAACTCACAGAGCCAAGGAGCACCTTATATAGGCTCAAGTGATCTTCTCAAGGCATATTAAATAAGTGAAGTTTGGAGATGGAGAGAGGAAAAAAGTAGGAGAAAAGAGAATATGAAAAAGGAGATTGCAAGGGCATAAAACCCTTGGTTGCATCTCATGTCTATTTATATTGATATGCAATACAACCACAATTACTATTATACCCTCATAAGATAAATAACAAAATAAAATAACTCTAACACCCTCCATCAAGCTGGAGCATATAGATCATATATGCCTAGCTTGCTACATAAATCAGAAAATGGATCACGAGCAAGTGGTTCGGTGAGGATATCACCTAATTGGTCCTCCGACCGAACATAAGGAGTGACAATCTGTTTCTTTAGCAACAAATCATGAACAAAATGACAATCCACCTCGATATCCTTCGTGCGCTCATGAAACACCGGATTACTTGCGATAAACATTGTCGACTGATAATCACAATATATCTCTATCGGAATAGGAATCATAATCCCCATTTCATGAAGAAGATACTGCACCCACATCATCTCAGAAGCTGTATGAGCCATCGCACGATACTCGGTCTCTGCAGTAGAACGAGCCACAACATTCTGCTTCTTACTACGCCATGTGACAAGATTGTCACCCACAGACGTACAATAGCCAGAAGTAGACCTCCTATCACTGCGACTATCTGCCCAATCAGCATCATTGAACCCCGTCACCATAAACAACTGAAAAAGTTTGTACAACAAACCCTTTCCAGGTGCACCCTTCAAGTATAGAAGAATGCGAGAGATAGCCTCCCAATGTTGTTGTCGAGGGACATGCATAAACTGACTAACTACTCCAACTGCATATGTAATGTCTGGTCGTGTAACAGTAAGATATATAAGTTTGCCAACCACGTCTATAATATCGAACATCCTCAAATAACTCTCCTGCCAGCATCAAGCTTGTTATGATAATCCATAGGAGTCTTAATTGGCCGACACTCCAACATCCCAGTCTCGGAGAGTAAGTCTAGAACATACTTGTGTTGTAATAGATACACATCATTCTTAGATCGAGCAACCTCGATTCCAAGAAAATATCGAAGAAGACCCGAATCCTTAGTATGAAACTGACGACTAAGGTAGGCCTTCAAGTCCACAATTCTAGCATGATCACTCCCAGATATAATGATATCATCAACATAAACAATCAACACGACAATACCTGTTGAGGAAGAATAACAAAATACTGAATGGTCAGATGTGGTGCGCCGAAAGCCATACTGAATGAGAACTGAACTGAACTTGTCAAACCAAGCATGAGGTGAATGTTTTAGTTCATATAATACTTTCTTCAATCGACATACGAGTTTTTTATTTTCTGTTACAATATATCCTGGTGGTTGATCCATATAAAGCTCCTCATGTAAGTAACCATGCAAGAAAGCATTCTTTATGTCCAGCTGATATATAGACCATTGGCGATTAACTGCCACAGAAATAAGAATCCAAACTAAATTCAACCGATCAACTGGAGAGAAAGTCTCCATATAATCCACACTATGTCTGAGTATACCCTTTGGCAACCAATCGCGCCTTGAGGCGCTCAACTGAACCATCGAGATGATACTTAATAGTGTACACCCATCTACAACCCACTGTTTGCTTCCCAACAGGAAGTGATGTCAGTTCCCAAGTCTGATTTTGATGTAAAGCATACATCTTCTCATCCATTACAATTTTCCAATCAGAAGATAGATGACATAGCATGTTGGTAAGTTTTGGGAATAGAAATGAAGACAATGAAACAACAAATGCATGAAAAGATGATGAAGCACGGTGTAATGAAACATAATTAGAAATGTGATGCTTATTCTTTGTGGTACAAAGGCGTTTTATTTTTTTGAGAACAATGAAAATATCATCTGGATCTGTAGTAATGGGAGTAGAAACTTCAGGCACGAAAGCTGATTGGTTGAGGGCTGAATACTGTAGAACCACTGGTCTGTCCTTGAATCTCTGATAAACATGTAAAGGGGGAATGGAGACAGAAACTGATTCAGGAATAACCGAAAGTGGTATAGAAGATATTAAATCTGATGTAAAAAGAACAACAGTCTCCTAAAAAAAAAGAAAGGGGTAGACTCAAAGAATGTAACATCTGCACTGACATAATACTTGCGTGACTGTGGACTGTAACAACGATAATATTTTTTAGTACGAAAATAATCAAGAAAGACACACTTCAGAGATCTAGGAGCTAACTTATCTCGATTAGGTTCCAGGTTATAAACAAAAGCGACACACCCAAACACTCGAGGTAAGAAAAAAGGAGCGACATATGTATGTAACATGAAAAATAAAACTTTATTATTTAATACAGATGATGGCATGCGATTAATTAGATAACATGCAGTAAGAACGACATCTGCCCAATACTGTTTAGGGATATGCATATTGAACATGAGAGTTCGAGCTACATCTAAAATGTCGATGTTTGCGTTCGACTATACTATTTTGTTGAGAGGTGTAGACACAACTAGTTTGATGATTATACCACGATCAACACAAAAACTGTACACAGAAGATTGAGTATACTCCAAAGCATTATGAGAATGGATAATTTTGATGCGTTTATCAAACTGAATATAGACTTCATTATAAAAGACAAATAACACATTTGGAAACTCAGATCTTTCTTTCATTAAATAAAACCAAGTCATTCTGGAATAATCATCAATAAAAATAACAAAATACTGAAATCCTTTCGGACTTTTGACTCTAGACAGATCCCAAATATCAGAATGAACAAGATCAAAAGACTCTAAGTGACCACTCTCACTACAACGAGGAAAGGAACTACGGTGATGCTTGCCTAACTGACAAGCCTCACATTTAATACTAGAAACATGACTCAAACTAAGAACAACTTGCCGCAACTTAGACAAAGACGGATATCCCAAACGATAATGCCACTGCAACGGAAAAGTAGAAACAGAAGTGAGTCTTTCCAGGTAGATCCAAGTAATATAGTCCATTCTTTTCATGCCCCGAACCAATCATCTTCTTCGTCCTGAAGTCCTAAAAACACATGAATTGGAAGAAAATGTCACAGAACATTGAAGAGATTTGGTTAACTGACTCACAGATAACAAATTAAATAGAAAATTAGGCACATATAATGAATCAAATAACGACAGTGATTGAGTAGGATGATTGACACATTTTTCAAGCACAGGACGAGTAGACCCATCAGCCAAGATAATATTATGTTTCATGGGACTACGATTATGAAAGAGAGGTTATTCCAGACATGTGAGAACTTGCTCCTGAGTTGATGACCCACGAAGTGGATGGTGACTGGGTTGCCACAAAAGCAGGATTACCTATATATTCCATGGTTGCGGTAGGTTGGGAGGTGGTACTAGCAAACGCATTCAACTTCTGGATAACATATTCAAATGGAGATGAGGTATCATATGTTGAAGTATGACTGAAACCAGAAGTATCATCTCTGGAAGCAGAAGTGGTGACTTGGGACTGCATATTTTCATCATGTACTTGATGTGCATATTCTGGTTTGTCCCACTTGTCCAAACAATAGTTTTCGATATGACCGAACATTCCACAATAGTTACACTTCCGTGGTTAACCACGGCCGCCACCACCACCACCGTGACCATCACTACGGCCGCCACCACGACCATTGTCTCTACCACAACGGCCTCCTCATCGACCAAAACTACGACCACCATCTCTACCGCCACGTCCACCACCACGACCAGCAGCACTAGAAACTAGGGCAGAAGAGTCAGTACTCGGCACCACAGAACTCTGTCCTAGAAAGGAACGATTGAGACATAAGAAAGTATCTGCCACTGTAACTGCTCTCCAGCAAGAATCTGAGCTTTATAAGGTTCGAGCACAGGATCCAAGCCGGCTAGGATAAGTGAAACATGAAACTCTTCCTTCCGTCGCTGAGCTTCCTTCAAATCAGTTGTAACATAATGATATTTTAGCAGTTCCTCCCACAAAGCCGTCTTTGAAGCCAGATATCCATTCATAGGCCTCCCACTTTGCTTTGTATTAAACAATAACTCATACAACTCATAGATACGGGCAACGTGCCGCTTCTGCGAATATGATTCTTTCAGAGATGTCCAAAACTGTTTGGTGGATTCACACCACTGAACATTAACAGCGATGTGCGGCTCTATACTATGCCACAACCATGACATAACGTATGCATTTGCACTCATCCAATCTTCATACTCAGCGGACGTTTCAGGCGGGGGTTCTTCCGTCAAAAACTTTAACTTCTTCTTCGCCCTCAACACTACTTTGATAGACTTGGACCGAGCAAGGTAGTTCGCACCATTGAGTTTCACCGCTGTAATTGATTTTTCCAATTCATCATTATGAATAACAATAAAAAGAGAACTACCTCCGCTACCGCCACAACTATTAACCTCGCCAGAAGATTCGGTCCACACCATACTTGTAGATGCAACAGAAAGACGAGATCTTTAAAGCCCTAGATCTCACAACGAACCACAACTGATGACGAACAGCCAACGGAGATCGGTAGAAATCCTAGATCTCATAAACGAACCACAAACGACAACGAACAACAAACGACGAACGACGGATCATGAAAAGTAGACGAAAAACAGCCAAAAAAGTAAAATAAGAGAATATGAGAAAGGAGATTGCAAGGACATAAAATAGTTCGTTCGGCCCTGTCATGGATGAGATGTACAGTACTTTCAAAAGATACTCTGATACCAAGTGAAGTTTGGATATGAAGAGGAGAAAAGTAGGAGAAGAGAGAATATAAAAAATGAGATTGCAAGGGCATAAAACTCTAGGTTGCATCTCATGTCTATTTATATTGATATGCAATACACCCACAATTACTATTATACCCTCATAAGATAAATAACAAAATAAAATAACTCTTAACAAAATATAGTACTTATCTATTCTTCTTCCTATAAGGTTTTTTATCTCCTAAGAACTCCTTACATCTTCCAAGAATGTTATTTGTCTTTCAATGCGTCATCATTGGGCTTTACCACATTCACTTATAAGAATTTAGATTCCCAACAAACTCTCCCTTACGACTTATGTCACGTCCCAGTCCTAAAATACGTAGGACTAGGAACACGTAAGCATGTCAGCCGTGTGCATATGGCAACTCCAATATATAGCTACCGTAATACACACGTACGCTGTAATATGAATAAAACTCACATGTGGTATATATACTATCACAAGTCACGGAAATACTAATCTCATCCACACAACAAGTCACATAAAGGAAATAACCAAACTAGAATAAAGAGTGAAAAATCCAACAATAATAGTCGGGTGGAGACAAATCCACTACCAATGACTATATCACAACTAAATTAAGAGAGAAGAGTAAAGTCACCAATATAAAATAAGGTGAGGATAAAAGAGTGTCAGCTAGAGGATCCATCGCTAGAGGTAATTAATGATGCTCAGCGGATAAAGTCTCCTCAGCAGGAGGTAATACGTCAGATCAACGTCCGTACTCCTGCGGGTACTCATGGTCGTCTATACCTGGCAATGGACCAGGTCTCAGAGGGACATAACAAGATACATAGAAGCAAGCCAATTGAATACAGTAAACATGCATAATGTTTGAAAATAAATAAGTATGCTGTATAAGACAATCTATATGAATGCAAATGAGGACAACTTTTCAACGTATGGGCAGGGGTAGGCTACTCGATCTAAGCCTCACAACTCACACACCCGTCAGGGGACATCAGAAATCGTCATACCTCGGGGGTAGCGACCAGCGCGACTCTACAGAAATCGACATACCTCGGGGGTAGCGACCAGCGCGACACACGCCCGTAGTGCGAGCTATATACTACGTTTTACCAGAGTGGTTGTCCTCTCATGATACTAGGTATCCAGTGTGTGTCAACATATCTAATATATAGTAATGACTGAACGAAACTACACATGCAATGAATATACAGAAATATAAATATAAATAGCATGCAAAGTACTGTAACAATTTGGCAAGATATACTTGCCTGGCAAGAAGCTATGTAGTCCCAATAACCTGCTCCGGAAGTCGTGTAGAATAATCTAATGTCCTCTGGGTCAGCGTGCACAGGCACGGGAATCGGGGGTGACTGCTACAGGTCGTCTGGCAAGGATGACGGATCCATAATGACGACGATGACAGTAATGATTACGAGGGTGATAATGATGATAATTAGGATTAGGGTGGCGATTAGGTCAATGATTAGGGTGATAGTGGTGTTGATTATGATGATGATTACGTGATGGTGGTGACGATGATAGGGTGATGGTGATGATGTGGATAATTATGGGGATGATGGTGATGACGAGGACGATGATGTAGATGATGGTGATGACGAGGATGATGATGTAGATGATGGTGATGACGGGGACAATGATGTGGACGATTAGGGTTAAGGTATTGGTGATGATGATGATGATTGTAATGGTGTTAATAGCAATGGTGGTGGTGATGATAATGTATGGTGGTGATGTGTTAATGGATGATGATGATGGGGATTATGTGTGATGATGATGATAATTATAATGGTTATGGTGAAGGGGTGGTACTGTTCCGGCCAGGGGCCCAGGCGGCCGAGGAGGAAGAGGTTGAGCAGGGAGGAGGAGGTGGTTCAAGTGGTCGGGGTGGAGACAGGGAATGGTGGAGGTGAAGTGTTGGTGATGTGGTGACGGTGATAGGGAAGTCCGGTGAGGCTATTGGTGGCTGTGTTCAGTTGGTCAGGGAGTCGGCAGGCGGGGTGCTCAGGGTTCAAGCGAGGGAAGAAGGTCGAGGACCGTCGGGAAGAGGCGGCGGGTCGAGATATGCAGATGCGGAGGAATCGTCGGTGCGCACAGTCGGGGTACTCGGGGATGGTGGTGGTGAAGTATTATCGACGAGGGTGGTGAACGACGGGAGGTAGAGATCTGAGATGGGAGGAAGGTTGTCGAGGAGTCCAGCGGGGTCGGGTCGGCTCCGGCGTCGGTGAAAGTTGGATTTCTTCATGTATTGTCCAATGGTGTGGACACCTTAATGCATTTTTGCATAAAAGCGCCCAATAATTGAAAAATTACACAAAGATAGAAATTGAATTAATTTAATTAAAATTAATGCGCACGGTGTTCTGAATCAATTAGAAGTACATTGATATAAAATTAGGTAGGACACAAGTGCCATGGACATAGGGGACTCAGCGTAGAATTTTATCATAAATTGGGTTGCACAAAACGAGTCAAGATTGTGTCTCCAATTTCGATTGGAACGCACAAGGGTACAAAGTCGTATTTTATTTAGAATTAAGAAATAACGTCCGCGACGTTTATTGTGCGACTAAAATGTAGCACAAGAGAACATAATTATAAGTTACATCGAGGTCAGAATAGAAGGCGGTCATGTCTAGGGCAAGAGTGTGAAATTTGTAGGAAGGCAATGACTAGTGTAGTGCTCCAATTATTGAAGCAACGGTAAGGTGCACTATGTGACATGATTATTGCATAATTAAAAAAAATGACGTGTTCTAATTCTAATTGGGTTCAACCAGCCCTAGTTTCACTATCTAAGCCAAGTAGGTCTAGTTTTTGGGTGAGAGGGTTTACAACTTATAAGGAGAATATCATGGCTGCAACTTGTCGACAAATCTTGTGCTGGTCCTTGGTCAACGGCTTTGTCATCATATATGAACCACTATTATCAGTTTTGATCTTTTGTAGCTTCAACATATTATTCTCAAGCACGTCACAAATCCAGTGGTAAAAAACAACGATGTGCTTGGACTTCGAGTAGAAACTGGGGTTCTTTGCTAGATGGATGGCTCTCTGACTATCACAATGAAGAACAAACTCACTATATTTAATACATAATTCTTTCAAGAACCTTTTCATCCATAGCAGCTCCTTGTAGCCCTCGGACGCTGCGATAACATTAGTAGTTGATAGGGCAACACTTCTACAACTTGGACTACCATAATACAACTCTTACAGCAGAACTGAACAAGTATTCTGAGGTCAACTTCCTACAGTCGATATCGCACGTCACGTCTGCATCAATATGACCTTCAAGTACTAGCTTACCACCTCCAAAACATAAACAATACTTTGAAGTGCCTCGGAGATAGCGAAGTATCCATTTGGCGGTCGTCCAATGCTCCTTAGCCAAATGCTCCTTACCTAGATCTGCAAGGAACCGAGTAACGATGCCAACTGTGTGCACGATGTCAGGCCTCGTACACACCATGGCGTATATCAAACTTCCAAAAGCATATGAAGGAACTTATTTTATCTCTTCCATCTCCTCCTCGGTCGAAGGGCTTTGGCTTGAGTTGAGCTCGAAGTGATGTGCTAGGGGATAGAAACTAGCTTTGCTCGGTCCATCCCGAACCTAGCAAGTACCTCCTTAACATAACTTTCTTGAGATAGCCATAGCTTATTTTGTACTCGTATCATGAAATCTTCATCCCCAAGATTTGTCTTGTTGGAACCAAGTCAATCATTGCAAAGCACTTACTATGCTCGGTCTTCAACATGCCAATCTTATTAGCATCCTTGCCGAGGATGAGCATTTCGACAACGTATAACAATAATATAATAAATCATTACTTGATATCTCTTAACGAAACACAATGGTAAGAGAGAGTTCGATTGTACCAATGTTCAACCATAAACGAGTCAAACTTCGTGTACCACTGCCGAAGAGTTTGCTTCATGCCATATAAGCTCTTCCTCGGACGACAAACCATATTCTCCTTACCTCTAACCATGAATCCTTCAGGTTAAACCATGTAAATCTCTTCCTCCAAACACCATTAAGGAAGGCAATCTTCATGTCTTGCTGCTTGACCTCCAAGTCCATGCTAGCTGCTAGTGACAACCCGGATAGATGTCACCTTTACCACTACGAGTATTTTTTCGAAATCAATACCCTTCTTCTGTTAGAAGCCTTTAACAATCGGCGTCGCCTTGTAATATGGTTGTGAGCTCTTGCTTTCCTTCTTTGGCTTGAGCACTTATTTGTTCTTCAAGGCTTTCTTTCCTTGGGTAACTGGACCAGCTCAAAAGTGTGGTTCTTATACAAGGATTCCATCTATTCTCACAGCTTCCCATCATCAGTCATTGTCTGCACATTTGTGGACTTCTTGGAAACTTTTTGGCTCACCTACATTAGAAAGTATAACATACTCACTGCTAGAGTATCTTGTCAATGATCAATGTTCCCTTGTTGATCGCCTTGGTATTGGAGCTTCAAGTGACTGGACTGGAGTCGGCCCCTCCTCGTGGTCATTTGGACTAATATCTACATCATCACCACTGATCTCGGTCAAATCATCTCTCCCTCCATCATGCACCACGGGAGGAGAGAGTAGTTCCACATCTTCGAACACTTTTGAAGAGGATTGTGACTTAAGCTCCTGTAACATTGGCTTCTCCCCTTTGATGTCTCCAAGGGTTTGATCTTCAAAAAAGACCATATCTCGGCTTCTAACTAGCTTATTGTTTTTTAGGTCCCACAACTAGTAACCAAACTCAGCATGTGAGTATCCCAATAAAATACAGTGTTTTACCTTGGTGTTGAGCTTCACCCTTTTATCTTTGGGTATGTGCGCAAATGCACAATAACCGAACACCGTTAGAGGTATATGCAGAAATGCACAATAAACGAACACCATTAGATGCTTGTAGCATACTCCATTTCCTCTCCAAACCTTCTCCGGCGCCTCATCATCCAAAGGAACTGAAAGAGAGAGATTCAGCACATTGACAGTTGTCCTAATTGCCTCCCAAAATGATTTTTGCAGCTTTGCATGTGAGAGCATACTCCTGATTCTATTCACAACGGTATGTTTCATTCGCTCAACAATACCTTGTGGAGATGACTTCAGACAAGTCATTTTGTGTCGTATGCCATGACTTTTGTAGTATTCATCCAATGCTCCAATATATTCTCTACTATTATCTGTGAGAATGTACTTAAGAGACTTTCTTGTCTTTCGCTCAACCATAGAATGAAATTGCTTGAACATGTCCCCAACTAGACTCTTCTATTTCAGTGCATACGTTTATGTCTTCCTGTAGAAGTCGTCTATAAAGGTAATAAAGTAGATGGCATCGCCAAGGGATCTATCCTTCATTTCACAAACATCAAAGTAAACCTTCTCCAATACACAACTATTTCTACAAGAAGCATTCTTTACAAATGGAGCACGATTTTGCTTGTCAACTAAACAATGTACACAAGGGCTCAAATGTGTACCTTTCCAAGCAGGTAGGAGATTTCTCTTGCCAACTGCCTGTAGGCTTCTCTCGCTAATTTGGCCGAGTCGTCGATGCCATAGCTCTATGGCCGAGTCTTATTTAAAAATGTTCACCAAGGACACATCTTGTTCACATCTTATAGAGAGTGCAACACTTCTTTCCACGTGCCACAACGAGGGATCCCTTGGTAAGCTTCCATTGTCCTTCTCTAAAGGTGTAGATTTAGCCTTCCTCGTCCTAACTTGCCCGCAGTGATTAGATTGAGGCCAAGATCTGGTACATGTCTCACCTACCTGAGAACATCTTTGCTGCCCAAACTGGTCTTGATCTCGATGTCACCAATCCCCATAATTTTCGACCTATCCTCGTTGCCTATTCTGACAAAACCAAAGTCATCGACTTTATAAGTTGAGAAGCACTCTCTCCGTAGGGTAACATGATATCCAATCCATGTTCTGACATGTGAGATATTAAGTCGTCTTTACAGGCCGATATCGTCAAGAACTGACCTACCTCAGTTGTAGTTGTAGTTGTCATTGCTTCTTTATATTTGACCTCGACTTTGCCTTTCTGCAGCTTGTTCTTTCTTGAACTTATGACACTCCTTCAGATGTCTCTTCTTAAAATAGCAGCACAAGAAATCCTTCCTCAGCCATGAACTTTCTTTGGGACCGACCTCGATCATGAGTTTTCCTTTGTTGACTTCTCCCCAAGCTCTTTATAACAAGGGCTTCCGATGGTGACGAGGCCCCCAAGGATTTCCTTCTTGATTCTTCATTCAGTAAATTCTCAGTTACGAGGTCTATGTTAGACACATTTTCGAACGCCGAGTTGCTCAGAGATACCACCGTCTCCAAACTGTTCGGTAAAGAGCTGAGCAATAACTAGGCTTGCAACATAAAGGAGAGTTGATTTAGCAATATTTTGCAATTCATCCAAGTGTTATGGGATATACTCCCTTCTTTGTACTTGAGATTAACTAGCTTTCGGATTAAGAAAGCCCCATTACCCCCGTTTATCTTTTATAAATACCTTCCAACTTCTTCCAAAGAGAGTGGGTTAACCTTTCTATGGATACACGATGGAACATGCTATCATCCAACATTGTCTAATAGTACTGACAATTTTTCTATCAAGCTTCTTTCATTCGCCTTCAGACATTTCATTAGGCTTAGCAGTGTCGCCTAAGCGGCTAGATCCTTGCAGAATAGCAAGTCCTCCATTCAAGATTTCCATAGCATCCAGTCGTCTACGTGACCTGGACTCGCGTACGGGTGTCGGGTACGGGTACATATCCAAGGGTCGGGTCCTTCAAACTCATAATTGAAGGACACATGGACTTGGCTAAAAATGATCCAAATTTTGGATACGGGTACGGGGATATAATTGTTAAAATAAATACATTTGAATATAGTTTCATAAAAAGACACATCATGTAATTAAATTTATATGACTTCATAAAAGACATGTAATTAAATTTGCACGGTTTCATAAAAAGACATACTCTCTAATTAAATTTGTATATAAAAAGACACTTGTAATAAAGTTTGCATTGTTTCATAAATTTAAGCTTATAATTAGATTTGTATGGTTTCATAAAAAGATATCATGTAATTAAATTTGTAAGGTTTCATAACTTTACTATCAATCCACCATATTAAAAAAAATTATCTACTTCACTACCACATTAAAATAAACTATCTACTTCACTACCAGTCTTCCGATTGTCACCATAAAGGACCATGAAGGATCTGATTGTCACTATTGGGGATCGGATACGGATTCCATATCCATGTCCTACCCGGTAGACACAGGTACTTCTCCTAAAGTGGAAAGTCCGGGTAACATAGCCAGTCGTTACCATTTAGACTTCATTACTGTGGTGCTTGGCTCCATGGCAACCATTACAACCTTAGCCTTGATACCACTTGTTAATAATTTGTTAGACTTAGTTAGGAAAAAGAGCAAACAAAAGGATATGGATATACACGATATTTTTATGCGAAAAAACGACTCGATATGAGAGGAAAAAATCACCGGACCTAGTCCAGGAAATTTGTCATTCACTACAAGAACAATGGGATTACAAGAGTCTTCTTTAAGGGGATCTCGCAGTGACCAGGTCCGAGAGTGTTTACCAAAAACACGTCTCCGCAAAGTCGTAAGACCATGTATGGGGGTTGTCGCCTTCCCAGCGCCGGAAGGTCATGGAAGTTGGTGACCTGATGAGACGGGAGCCGACGACCTAAGCCCGGTAAACGGCAACCGTAACTATAATGGTAGCACACTACATGATCACAACCAAACAATTCTCCACTTCAAGAGTGGATTATAATATGAACAAATTCACCGACACAACCGACCGACTTCGGCTGACATATCGTCAATGGAAATCTTCGACACCTCGGTCCTTCACTAGTTGTCTTGAGTGGATAGCTTCACTTGGATGAACTTTAAGTGGATTTGCTTAGATGGATGATTGGATGATCCCTTGAGGGTGAGCCAAGGAGTCCCTTATATAAGGCTCAAGTGACCATCAGTCTTCCCAAGTCATTGAATATAACACTTATTTATACTTTTTTACGAGAAGGCTTTTCATCTCCCAAGGATTCCTTTCATCTTCCAAGAAGGCTTCTTTGTCTTCCCGTGCATCATCATTGGGCTTGACCACATTTACTCATAAGGAGTTAGATTTCCAACATGCTTTATATGTTAAGTCAGATCACACTTTCAAGTTTCAACCTCTGGTGTAGGAATTCTCAGGTACGACTTCTATTCAACTACCCAAAAGTATCATCCAGAATGAACCAGTACAAGAAATTAAAACAAAAACCAACTACCATGTTGCAAATAAATTTTTTGAACTGAGAATACTATAAAGTTTGGGGTCCACCTGATATGATATTTGAATATATATATTAAATGTTCCATTTAATATACATCTTGAGTATCCTCATACCTGCACAAGCCGGAGCCTCACTCTTTTGGGTTAATGTGTTCTAGAAATGAATGTAATTCCCTATAATAATGATAAAAATTATATCATCTTACCTCTTCATCTAGACATTTTGTAGTCTAGGGAAATTTGAAGGGTGCTTGTTGGTTCGCTTGAGCATAAATTGCATATCCATAAGGTCTACCTAAGTTCAAACTAGCTGCCATGTTCATAACTAACATGTATATTAAATGTGTCATTTAATATGCATCTTGAGTATCCTCATAGCCTACATAAGCAGGAGCCTCGTTGCACTGGGACGCCCTTTTTCGGGGATTATCATTACTTTTCACTCTTTTAGCTTAATGTGTTATAGAAATGAATGTAATTTTCTATAATACAAAATTTGTATGATCTTATCTCTTCATCTGGTCATTTTATAGTTTATGAGAACTTGAAGGGAGTTCCTTGGTTTTCTTGTGCATAAACTACATATCCATAAGGTCTACCAAAGTGCGAACTAGCCGCCTAGGTTTTATGGCATGACCCTCTCATTTCATAAATATTATAGCTAGGAATTTGACACCAACATAGAAGGTTAACAACTGGTCAACCGATGGTCATATAAACTTTGCCAACTCCTTTATGGAGTTTGCTTATTGATGGGTGAAGCTTGGATGATGATGATGATTATTATTATTTTTAGATGTGCTATTTGGAAAATTTCCCTTCTAACGTGTTGAATTGATTCATTCTAAAGAATAGATTTACAACAAACCATCATAACAAGACCTGATTGGCAACTTGGATACCATATTTAATGTCTGGTGGCCAACCACACCCACGTTGACTGTATATTTGAGACCTAGGAAACACAGACAACAAGGCATTTACAAATAACCATCATAATATGAGATAATCAACAATTTTGATACCATATTTAATATTTGATGGCCAATCACTCCCAGTTTAACGGTATAATCAAGAGCTAGGAAACACATGCATCCAAAATCGTTTCCTTGTTTGTATCATGTCCGTGTCACACTCGATAACGACAGTCCAAAATACAATGACATGCTAGAATTGATGGCGTCATTATCTTTCTTTGTCGTATTTGTTTTATGCCATAGGAGACAGTCTGATGGATGAAAATGCATTGAAAATGATGGATACAACAATTTCAAATACAAAAATATGATTAAACATGGATCCATGATGCACGAGGCAAGTTTGGACCAAAACAAGAGCCAGATCTTGTGGAGTGTGTGCAGGTTGGCCGATGCATTTAGGGTATGAAGTAGTAGGATTTGGGGAGCGGAGGGAGGGAGGATGGAAGTAGGGAGAGGAAAACGTGGCCTCCACGCTGGTGGAACCGGAGAAGGTTAGATGGAAGGGAAAGGGAGGTCAATGTAATTATTTTTGTATTTTAATTTTTTTTTACATTTACTAATGTACGAGTGTAATTTGGTCATGTTCAATTTTCTTTAAATGAAAAAATTGATTGCAAAAGATAAGAGTGGTTACTTGACTAAGAAAAAACATTAGGGTGTTTCCTGATAATTATATAGCACAAGTGTCTTGGTCATAGTCCCCTATAGCTTTTAGTTTCTTTAGTTCTATTTGTCTTGCATGCCTCATTTAGTCCAACAATTGAATGATGGATGACTCCTATGTAATCTCCTTTTAAATAGCCTTGGTATCATAGTCATAGCTATACCAATTTTGTTCCCTAAATTCTAACCATATCCCTATCCCATCAATGAGTGGAAATGACTACCATTCTGCTCCGCAGTACGGGCTCATACAGAGACACGACCTTTGATATGGTAAAAAGACAAGGGGATGGTAAGCCCTCTTTTATACTAGTCATCTCCGTCAACCTTTCCACCACCATTGTCACCAACCCCAACCCATCCCTAAACTCATTCTCTCCAAACCCACTTCTCAAAATCCATCTTCTCCATTCCTTTCTCTCCAAATCCACTTATCCAAACCCATCCCCTCCAAATCCATCTTTTGGAAAAAATTTCTTCTCAAAATCTCTTTTCTTTAAACCTATCTTCTTCCTTTAGGGCCCACTTGTCAGCAATATCTTCTCCATGGTGCCACGTTCGAGTCACTCATCAGTAGCTCTTGGTGTCCCATTGGTCGACTTTTTTTACTCTGCATTTGCATCCTTACGACCACTACCGACTTCAGGGCCCATTAGTCTCCTACTGGATCTAGCTCTTGCCTCCTAAGCATCCACACTGTGGTTCTACTTCCAGTTCATCTACACTTAAGATTCGACGATCTTCGCTCTCGTTGTTGACTTCTCGCATCATGCGCTCGCTAATTGCGCAATCACCACTTTTTACACCTGTGGCTATTTGTTCCTCTTCTACGAGCCCTCCTAAACTCTTCTACGGGCCCTCCTTGCCCCTATCGTGTTCGTCTTCACCCAAGTAGTGTCATTATCATGCCAATATACCCACTCTTCCAACAAGTGCAACCTCGTTCTATGCTCATCGCCAGCTTGCCAGGCTGCGACTCCTACCTTGACTTCGTCATCGACCACCCCCGATCCGCAAACACCAACACTTTAAATCGAGTCGTGTTGGTATATTAGAATGTATTAGGAGATTTTATGTAAGATGGAGGGTTGTAAGGCTATATATATATATATATATATATATATATATATATATAGCCAAGAGATTATAAAAAAAAAATTAGAACTCCAAAATATTCTACATGGTATCAAAGCACAAACCCTAGCAGCCAAACCCTAACCGCCACCACCGCTATCGCGCCACCACCACCGCCACCAGCGCCGTCGCACCGCTCGCCCACCACCACCGTCACCGCCGCCGCCACCACACTTCCGCCACCACCGCGAAGCCGTGACTCCTGCGGAGCCAGCAGGAGCCTTGTGTTGCGGTTCCCGGCATCTCCCGCGGGTCGTTTCGGACGTTGACATCCAAGGCCTAGATCCGATGGGGGAGAGATATGATCGGGTCTAGGAGAGGACGAACGTGAATCGTGGGACGGGTGTGAGGTGATCGGAGAAGAGGATCGATGGAGGAGATCATTAAGAAAATGGACCCTGCGGAGGTCGCAACGTTGATGAAGCTGATAAAATTGTCGGTTGGTGAGTCGCGTTGTCGGTTGGTGAGCGCGACATGAACACCGGCGAAGTTGGAGCTTCCCTCCATCAATCTGAAACTTGATGGACCGGCCACCTACCTGAGTTGGTCACGACGGGTGAGGAGAACCCTCGCAGGGAAGAAACTGGAGGATTTCTTGTCAGGAGAGAAGACAGAGCCGGATGAGGTCTCGGCAGGACGCGACGAGTGGAAGTCCACTCATATGGTGATATACATTTGGCTCCTCAATTCTTTAGTCCAGTCGATCGCCGCCACAGTGGATGGCCTTGAGATGGTAAATGACGTGTGAGAGAAGTTGAGGAGGACCTACGATTGTGTGGGGAATAACTTGAGAGTTTTCCATATCAAGGAGGAGATCGACAACACCGTACAGGAAGAGAAGACGGTGCAGGAGTATGCCACGGAGTTGGAGCGTCTATAGTTGGATTACGATCACTCCTCAGATCGGACGAGCTGCGAGGACCCGAAGTATAAGGAGAGACAGGTATGTCTGTAGGAGAGGACGATGAGGTTTCTTAAGGGGATGGCCGCAGTATTTGCTCAGAGGACAACACTACTTCTAGCCCAACCGAAGATCCCTACACTTGAGGAGGCTATCTCGACCATGATCCAGGAGGAGACTCGCATCAAGCTGCAGGCAGGGACAGGTGGTCCTCCTGAAGTGAAGTCAGCACTAGCGGTTGCCAATTCAAGCGGCACAGGACCTAAGGGAGACCCCCGGCAGTGCTACAACTGCGGGAAGGTAGGCCATCTGAGGTATGCTTGCACCAAACCACCCAAGGAGGGAGATTCAGGTGGTGGACGTGGACAGTTTGGAGGACGTGGCCGTAGTCGTGGGGGTCAACGGGGTGGTCGAGGAGGTTATCGGGCGAACCTGCTGGTAGCAGAAGGCGATGAGGGAACTGATGGCGCCTATACTGAGAATCAGGCACTGCTAGGCATGCTGGAGGTACTCAGGAGAAAGCAGAGATCGTCAAGCGATGGAGACAGGAGGAGTGGGACTAAGGAGGCGTCCACCTCCGTCTTCGCCAGAGGCAACGCTGCCATGTATGCCTATCCATCGGAAGGTAATGACGACTCACTCGCCCTTGCATCTATGTCTTCCCTTAGATCGTCGGACTGGATTGTCGATTTGGTTGCGTCTCGACACGTGATAGGGAATGCTAGTGAGTTATCTTCCTACACTAACCTAGCATCGGCGGACAGCATTCAAACAGCCGATGGTACTTTCCAGCCAGTAATCGGTAAGGGTACTGTCGATTGTACAGGTTCAGTAAAATTATCCAATGTTTTACATGCTCCTTTTCCAATCAGTCTTTGTCCATTAGTTCTATAATCCTCCAACTAAAATATATTGCCTCTTTTGATATTCCTAAGGTGATCTTCCAGGAGAAGGAGACGGGACGAAGACTTAGGACTGGCACTTGGCATGATGGACTGTGGTACCTGGATCGAGAAGGGCCAGATTCGGCATTGGTGTCTGTGGCAGAGAGGGCAGGAATGAGAGGACCGAAGATGAGTGTCGAGGATACACTGATACTCTACCACAGGCGGTTGGGCCACTCCTCTTTTGGTATTTTGAGTAGGTTGTATCCAACTATTTATGAGAAAGCAAATAAGAAAAAACTAGTATGTGATGCATGTGATTTAGGCAAACTTACTAGGAGCTCATATGTTAGTTCAGGCCATAGGAGCTCTTCTGTTTTTGATATTATATATTCTGATGTTTGGGGGTCGTACGCCACAACTACTATGAATGGTTACAAGTACTTCGTTTCTTTTATTGATTGTTCCTCGCGTGTCACCTGGTTGTATTTGATGAAGAATAAGAGTGATGTCTTTGCATGTTTCTGGGACTTTCATAAACATGTCCAGACTCAGTACAGAGTAGTGGTAAAGGTACTGAGGTGTGACAATGGGACAGAGTATACCAACAACGCACTTGAGAAATACCTGTCAGCCCAAGGGATACAGTATCAGACCACCCGTGCATACACACCAGCACAGAATGGAATGACAGAAAGGAAGAACAGACACATTTTGGAGGTGGCAAAGAGCATGATGATCGCCATGAATATCCCACAAAGTCTGTGGGGACATGCAGTGTTGACAGCAGCTCAACTGATCAACATGATGCCCTCGAAAGTACTGGGATGAAAGTCTTCATATGAGATATTGCAAGAAAATAATAGTGGAATACTCCCGCTGAAGGTGTTTGGCTGCGTATGTTTTGTGAAGGACAACAGACCGTCTGTTGGGAAGACTCTAGAGCAGTCAAGTGTGTCTTCGTGGGCTATTCGGCGACTCAGAAGGGGTATATGTGCTGGAGCCCAGTAGAGAAGAAGTGGTTTGTGAGCATGGATGTTCACTTCAGGGAGCTTGAGCCATACTACCGTCAGAAGGGAACCTCATCCATAGGCAACTCACCTGACACTGAGAGTATAAGGCGAGAGAGGGAGATTGGTGAGAGTTTGGTGACTGATTTAGGAGTATGGCATGGAGGAACGGTTGAGGAGGAGAGTGAAGAGAAACAGGGGGAGAAGATGAGAGGTGTTAGGCCCACGGCTCAGGGGGAGTTACCTACAGCAGAAAAGAGAAGCAAACCGCAGAATCAATACCTATAGTGCCAGTGCCAAGTCCCTTGCCAGCGTCCGTCTCGACTCCTGAGACACCTACACCACCACCACCAAATTTTTCTTCAGGTGATATCATTCTTCCTACCCCTCCCACACCATTATCAGTAAGGAGAACCACTCGCAGCAATGCGAAAAATCCTTCTGATAGATATGGTTAGGACCTTGCTCAGTTTGTTTCATATGATAACATCTATTTTTCTCATGGAGCATTCATTGCGTCTTTGGATAGTATTACTGTACCTAACAATTGGCAGGTTGCCAAGAATGATCCAAAGTGGAAAGAGGCAATGCACGAGAAGTTAGAGGCTCTTGAGAAGAACCACACTTGGGAACTAGTAAAACTGCCAAAGGTGAAGAGGGCAGTCGGATGCAAGTGGATCTTTACTGTGAAGCAGAACCTAGATGGACAGGTTGAGCGTAACAAGGCTCGACTGGTGACAAAAGGATACAGTCAGGCGTACGGCATTAACTACGACGAGACTTTTGCACCAGTGGCAAAGATAAGCACCGTCAGGACCCTGATTTCTTTGGCAGTAAATGGTGGATGGAAGCTACACCAACTGGATGTGAAGAATGTGTTTCTTCATGGGGATCTACTGGAGGAGGTGTACATGGAGATACCACCAGGATTCTACACTAATAAGACAGTGAGCAAGGTCTGCAGGTTGAAGAAGTCCCTATGGACTGAAACTGTCTCCTCGAGCGTGATTTGACATATTCAGGAGGGCAATGATAGGGATGGAATATCGGCAGATCAACGCTGATCACACTCTGTTTTTCCGTCGGAGTGGAGGCCACATCACCATGCTTGCGGTGTATATGGACGATATGATTATCACATGAGATGATGAGCAGGAGATTGTCCGACTCAAGGGGAAGCTTGGCAAGGAGTTTGAGGTGAAGGACCTTGGCCTTCTTCGATACTTCCTTGGGATTGAGATTGCTCGAGAAACAGAGAAAGTATTGGACCTTCTCACAGAGACAGGGATGTTGGGATGCAAACCTGCAGCGTGGCCGATCAATTAGAGGTTCAAGCTAGGTGGTGAGGCTGGAGAACCAGTTGACCGGGACAGATACCAGAGACTGGTGGGCAAGTTGATCTATTTGAGCCACACACGTCCTGATATCTGCTTTGCAGTGAGTGTGGTGTGCCGCTACATGCATGACCCAAGGAAGGGTCATATGGACGTAGTGTACCAGATTCTGAGATACTTGAAGGGTGCCCCCGGAAATGGACTGATATTCAGAAAGAATGATCACGTGAGCATCGAGGGCTGCTGTGACTGACTGGGCTAGTTGTGCTGATGACAGGAGGTCTACCTCAGGCAATTGCATATTTGTAGGAGGTAACTTGGTCTCTTGGAGGAGTAAGAAGCAGTCAGTGGTGGCCAGATCGACAGCTGAAACGGAGTACAGAGCTATAGCCTTAGGAGTTGCAGAGTTGCTATGGCTGAAGAGTATGCTGGTGGAGCTAAAGCTGGATCAAGGAGCCAAAATGAAGTTGTGGTGTGACAACCAGTCAGCCATCAGTATCGCCAACAATCCATTGCAGCATGACATGACCAAACACATTGAGATCGATAGGTTCTTCATCAAGGAGAAGTTGGACAGTAGACTACTGGAGCTAGGCCACGTTCCAACCAAGGATCAAGTAGCAGACAGTCTAACCAAGGGACTTAGCTATGTAGATATGATTAGAGAATGTGACAAGATGGGCTTAGTGAATATCTTTTGCCCATCTTAAGGAGGAGTGTTGGTATATTAGAATATATTAGAAAATTTTATGTAAGATGGAGGGTTGTAATAAGGCTATATATATATATATATATATATATATATATATATATAGCCAAGAGATTATTAAAAAAAAAATAGAACTCCAAAATATTCTACAAGTTTTCCTCTCTTGGTAGTCCTTTGGTTGGTAATTTGTCCAATCCTTACACTGTTGCTACTCTATGTTGTATATACTAGTATATGTACTAAGTATTGGATACTCAATTTGCTACCTTGATAGACTGCTGATGGTACATACTTACCTATATTTTGCTATGTCATTTAGGTTCCCCATGTCTATTATGTTTCTGAACTATCAACGAACGTCATCTTTGTCTCTCATCTGACTACATACAGTCCCTATTACCTGCACATCCTCCTCATGCTTTATGCATAGATCCTCGCACCGGGCTACAGGCTATAGCAAGGCACAGATGCAACAGTATTACTAAATATACATTCTCATTCTACCACATATTCCACTACCTCCTACTTTGGTTGTGATATGCCTCAACACTTATTCATCCTGTGACATTTGGCATCAGTGTCTTGATCTCCTGTTCTCCCGTCTTGCATTTTCTATCTAGTTCAAACGCTTTATAGGGAACATCATTACTACATCACTTACATCCTTTGTTATGTCTACAAAACAATGCAGCTGCAACCTTGCAACAGTATACATCAGAGCGACAAAAGTGTTGCGGCGTAGGAAACTGTGCGCTCCAGAAGTTCCATTAGAACTTGTTGGTCCCTGGGAGCAATTGACAACTGGATCAAATTGCTTTGAGCACCGGAGATTTTTGGTCACCCTGATGATTCAATTCTCTTCTCATTTCTTACAATTTTATTGTTTCTGTTTTTCTTGATTGTAACAACATATATGACTTGAATAAATGGCACTAAATTTTATACTCCTATTCTGTTACAACTTACAAGTGTTATCACGAAGAAAATAATAAAGAATGTCATAGTATTATCAAAATTAAAGAAGATACAGGAAAGCAACTTATGGGTTATAAATTAGAAGTCTTACCTTTCCATCTGCATATTTTGCCTTGTAAACACACCCAATTGATCCCTCTCCAAGAAGGCGGCTTGAACTAAAGCTCCCAGTAGCTGCTTGCAGATCTACCAATGAATAAGCTATGGCACTAGCAGGGTCTGTGCTTTGTTTGGAATTAAATTTACGAGCAAACTCATTTTCAGTAGATGATCTGTTCCTATCAGAAGGTGGAGGCTTAAGACCCATGGATGGAGATGACTCTAAAGCCTTAATGTTAATTGAAGCGTCGGAGTCCATTGATTTATGCCCTTTAAGTTGAAAATAACACAAAAGAAATGAAATTAAGTAATTTATACACAAGTGATTTGTGAAGTAATACTGTAATAGTTATTTACTATCTGTGTATCCAAAGAAGTATGGACATACAAGAACAAAAGAGACGATCAACAGCAAATATATATATATATATATATATATATATATATATATATAATATACTCGGTATAAGCAAAAACGAGGAATTGGATATCAAACATCAGGCAAAATCTAATTGACTAAAACAGAGTTATTAGATGAAGAAAGTATATGAAGTAAGAAGTTGGAACGAACAGTTAACATCCTGTCTACAGCCATTCTTGTCAGATCAAACTTCCAGAAACTTGGAATTTTCTTTTTGGAGATTTTGGGGTATTGTTTCTCATCAAATAATAAGCATATGATGTTTGGGATACAAAACATATGTATATCATGGTCTTCACCAGCCAATAAGCATATTATCGTAGCATGAAATACTAGAGATATAAGTTAAATGGATTCTCCAATTCACTAAGGCAAATGATATATAAATGTTTTCAACTCAAGCCAAGGTTAGGCTTTTGTCATTGAATTTGGTGTTTTCGAAACATGAAGCTCCCATGAAACCTTGAAATCATATGAAAGCCAACGACTTTCATGTAGTCTTTCTTGGCTAATTTGACAGCAAGTATCTTGAACGGGTGCCTGCAAGTTGCTACTTTTTGGAACACATTGAGACCCAAACCGAAGACCATGAGATATGATATTGGACTTGGCCCATATGACTTAGGCTTGGTTTGGGATTGTTGTTGCTTTTCAAAAGCCTACAGCAGAAGTAGCTTTTGACAGTAGGTGGGAGAATATTGTCAAAAGGTGCCCCAAAATTGAATTGATTACATGAAAGTAATTTGACAAGTTGTCACCAAACAACCTTGGACCACTTCGAAGAAAAAAAGAAGCACAAGCAACCTCTAATAAGCAATCCCAAAACCCAGTCTTAAAAGGGAAATCCTTTGTTATGTCTAGAACCCTTATATATATATATATATATATATATATATATATATATACTTGTCCTCCTACTTTTTATCCAATGAGGAGCTAAACTTTCTATACAACTCTCTTGTATCGCCACCAAACTTGAGCGCTATGCGAGAAACAACCACAATCTCCACCTTAGGTCGTATCCGAATGAGCTTAAGCAACAAGGAGATCCAACTTATTGTCATCTCGATTCATTCGAACACAAAGCAAAACCAACACGTGTACCAGACTGTAGCACTACTGGGTGCCGAACACACACCTTGCTCCACCTTGGGCCCTGCTCCACCTTGGACCCAGTCAGCTAGACCCATCTTTAAAGATAATCCGTATAGTTCCTCCAACCTTAGTTCTCATATCCGGACCAACTTATAGAGATGTTCCACCTTAGGAATAAACTCATATAATCCCTCCAACAGTAGGTCCCAGCTCGGACAACCTTATGGAGACGCTCCACCTAGGAGCTAACTTGGGAGGAAGTAGATTCTGATTATAAGTAGCATGCACGTGTCAGCACAATTTGTCTCGAAACAACTAGAGTCCTCAATCCAACCCTACTTGTAACCTTGACTCTGATTCCACTTGTGCAAAAACTAGTACATTGCTAACCGAAACAACAATAAAATATAGAAATACACAAAAAAAAAGAGGTAAAGCACACACAAAATTTAATGTGGTTCACCCAAATTGGATACATCCACGGACAAAGGCGATCAATAGATTTATAATATTCAAAAGAGAAGACATATGAATACTACAGAGGAATTAAACCCACCTCCAGTACGCTAACAAAACTCACCCTCTCTCTAACCAAAAATTATAAGAGCACTCACCTAAACTCTCGGATGACTCTCTGAAGTCGTCGTTGATGTAAGCTTAAAGGTGGCAAACTCTCTACTTGGATAACCGGAAAAATAACTGCCTAATGTTCCAAACTTTCTCCAATATTAATCCTCTCATTGTTGTGTAGCTTGGTTCTATAGGCACTTTTGCCACCGACCATTGCAACTCCTGATGTATTCTATATTTATTTGCATTGGCCAGACCTTTCCTTATTTATACTTGGCTATTAACAGAACTATAGCAAGTCCTATTTAAGTAGGACTAATTATTAGTCCAATATCAAATAGGACTAGTTGTAGTCTGATAGCATCTTATATAAATGGAATCCAAGCTAGTTGAGTCAAAGTCAATAGCTACTTCCTGTGGACCATTATTTTTCCATCACACTAATGACATGTTTCCTTTTTATGACTATTTTTCTCTCATAGGGACTTCTTATTAACCGATTTTTATATGAAAATCCTATATTTCCACATTTTAGAACAAGGGGATTCAGGTAAACCCTAGATCCCCCCCCCCCTTTTCATTTTCCTTCGGTTTGTTCACAGATCTACCCCTAAGTAACCTTTTATTACGTCTTCTTCTTTATGTTTTTGTCACTAACCCTAACTAACTTGATTGCACAGATTTTATTTTTCCATGTCTCTAATTTTCAAGAAATTTGAGTTCTTACTCCTCAAAGAAGGTAGAACATGAATGGAGAGGTCGTGGGAGGTCGAATTTTGATTGGTGGAGGAACAATTTCAGGTTTAGGGTTTTCTAAGATAAGGAACATTTCATTTTGTCTGAAAAGGGGAAGCATTGTGTTTTACAGTCCTCCTTAATACTACAAGGATAGAAATTAACCGGAAAGAAAGTTCATGGCATTTAATTGCTAATAAAAAAAGTCTAGGGTATTTAGTTGCAAAAAAGTGAGATTTCATGGTATTTAGTTGCAAACTACCATAATATTTTTGAGAACATAATACTTCATGAACCTTATTTTCATCATGTTATAAAAGGTACTGCTAGACATCTAAGTTTCTACTGTCATGAGTTTAACTTTTTGGAGTAAAATTCATGAGAACCTCATAAAACTCGTGCTTTAGTATTTGAGATAGGAAGGTGGGAATATAGTACCCCGCATTCATTAAAGATAATTAACGATATATATATATATATATATATATATATATATATATATATATATATATAAAAGAAGGTAATTGTATTAATTAAAAAAAATACAAATACAAGAGGCAATCAAGGGTGCGCCGTTCTCTCCCATTATACTGACATCATGCTCAATATTATGGATAATCCCAATGGTGGAAATCACTGACCCCTCAAAGATACGGTTGTTCCGCTCCTTCCAAACATGTCAGATCACTGCAACAAATCTGATCCAGACCTCGTTGTACCAAGCAAAACTCTTCTGCTTCTCTCTTCTGATGTCATCGACGATTGTTCTCCAGTCATGGACCCCACTACTTGATAAACTCAACCTATCATGTTGGGCTTGCCAAATATCCCGCTCCACCTGACATTGGAAGAAAAGGTGTCATTGATTCATCCCACTGCCCGCACAGTATACATCCATGGACCTTCAGTTGCAGTCCAAATCTCCGCAACCTATCAAGAGTGAGGAATCTTTCCAGGCTCAATTTGTATAAACACAACTGCATTTTTCGAGCAACACATTTGGCCCACACCACATCCGCCAACTCCATCTCCGAGTGTACGACTCCGATAGCATCAACTATGGCTCTTTGTGTGAACCGATCCGCCCTAGTATTACCCCAAATTCATGCATCAGTATGAAGTGATGTGTCCACCATCATCGTCCGAATGAGCTCCCTGAATTGCCGCGTGCCGCCATGTAACTCCGATTGCCGGACTCCGTTCCTCAGGATGACACTCACAGGTCCGCTCCTTCCATTCCCTCAATACGCAATTGACTCTCCTTGCTCTACCAAACTTTGGTGTGCAATCCATGGGTCAAACCATAAGTTTGTGGTCTCTCCATCTTTGAAGGCCCTCGAGATTAACTGTTTCAAATGAGAGCGGTATAAGGTAATACTTTTGAAAACAACGGAGTCATTATTGTTTGAAGACCTACTCCAAAAATTATGTCCCCCCAAGTATCTGTTTCCCATCCAAGTTGTCCATAGTGAGTTTCTCGAAAAAAAACTTCCAAATAAGCTTCAACCCAGCCACATCACGGAGCAGTCGTAAAGGCTGCAGACCTACTCCTCCTTTATGCGATCGACAGAGGGTGTCCCACCCTATAGCATGTATCCCCTTCTCTAAACAAAGTTGGCACAATTTTTTTCAATCCTATTAATCGTAGAGATCGGAAGCAATATAGCATGTAACAAAAAATGGGCAATCGCCGTGATGACTGCGGGAAGCAGCTTAATCCGTCCTCCAAAAGATAGTTTTTGGGCATGCCACCCCTTTACTCGTCTCTGTGTATACTCAACTAGGCTCAAGATGTTTAATGGGTTGGCCCGGCCCGACCCGAGGCCCGGTTTGATCGGGTTTGACAGGGTTCGGGTCGGTCCGGGTCCAACCCGTTACCAAAAGCGGGCCGAGTCGGGCCGATCGAATTGGCACCTGGTCCAACCCGAACCCGTGACCCGGTCAGCGGTGGACCGGGCGGAACCGGTCTGGGTTCGAGCCGGTCCACGGTTGGGCCGGCCGACCGTTTTTATTTTTTATTTTTATATATATTTTATATATAATATAATCTATATAATATATCATATATAACTTGTATAAGTTCAAAAATTCTAGTTAAAATTTATAGGTTTTTTGTTACAAAGTTATTTTTGTATAATTTGAAATTTATAAGTTATTATATGTTAGAAAGTTTTTTTTTGTATAATTTATGTAAAAATTTATATAACATTAAGTAAGAAAATTTTATTTGATTTCTTTATATCAATATTTATATAAATTTAAGTATAAATTAAAATCTAAATATTTATAAGTTGAATTTTTTTTAAATGTTTTTGAATAACTTATAAAAATGTATAAATCTTTTTCTTAATTTAACTTTATATATATATATATATATATATATATATATATATATATATATATATGAACCGGGCCGGTCCGATCCGGGTCGATCGAATTGGACCCGGCCCGAACAAAGACGAACCGGGCCAGGCCAGGCTTGCGGGTCGGATCCACCGACCCAGCCCGGACCAGGCCGGCCCGGACTGGGTTTGACCGGGCCGGGGCACGGCCGGGTTCCGGGCCGCCCGTCCGTTTACACACCTTGAAACTAGGCTCTGACAGTCCATATCTCTATCATAGTTGACTGATAGCGGGATCCTCATGTATCTGACCGGAAGCTCACCCCGCTTCACACCCAGAAGTGATGCAAGTTTCTCCTTTTTCTGGCAGTGCTTATTAAAATAAGCTTTGCTCTTGTCTCGATTCATGTGCAGCCCCGAGTATAAATCGAACATCTCCATGATAGAAGCTTGCTGAGTCATACCCCCTTGTTGGTTTCAAGAAAACCAGTAGATCATCTACATAGATCAGATGCGACACGTGTGGCATCACCCTACTGTGAATCGCAATAATCTGCTTCCTGAGCACCGTAGTCTCCATGAGAAATATTCCATGACCAGTGTAAACAAATAAGGCGACAACGGGTCACCCTCCCTCAACCCCATGTTGCTTCCAATGAATCCATGTGGCTGCCCCCTATTGAGCACAGAGAAAGTCGGGGTTGTGATACACTCCCGAACCTTGGCCACCCACCTGCTGTCAAAGCCCATAGCAAACATGATCTGACAGACAAACTCTCATTTCACGGTGTCATATGCCTTTCGAAGATCCAGTTTGATGCAAGCCTTGTCCCCTCCTGATTTATTAAAGTTCTGTACGATCTCATGAGCTAAAAGGTTGTTGTCAGCAATATCCCTCCGTTTGATGAACGTTGCGTGGTACTGAGAAATCAGCTCCCACATAATGCCCTCCATCCGCCGACACATCAAATACGTAATCAGCTTGTAAAGGTAGTTGCAACATGCGATGGGTCTGAAGTCCGCGAGCGAACTGACACCCTCCTTCTTCGGAATGTGTATGAGAAAAGTATGGTTCAACTCCTGCAGGAGCCTGTCCTTCTCGAAGAAATACGTGATCACCTCTAGCACTTCGAACTTAATCTTCTCCCAATGCACCTGATAGAAGCAGCTGCCAAACCCGTCGGGTCCCGATGCTTTGTTCGGATCCGCCCTCTTAATAATTCCTTCCACCTCTTCTATTGTCACCGGATTCAATAGAATGCGATTATCGTGTAGCGTGACCACACGCTTGCAAACCAACTCAGGAAACATGGTTAAATAATTATATTGATTGTATAAGTCTGAGTAATACCTTACTTCATCCGCTTGGATGTCCTTTGGGGCCGCCACCTCTTTGTCATCACCAATAATAAGTTTGCTGATATGGTTGTGGTGCTGACGTACTCTCACGATGTCGTAAAAATACCTCGTGCATTTATCACCATCCCACAGCCACGAACACTTCGTCCTTTGCGCCAGTTATATCTGCTCATGGAACCTGATTGCGCCGACGTCTTGGACAAGCTTACTTTCCTCTACGGCTATGTCTTCATTCAAAATGTCTCCTTAAAGATGTTGTTGCACCTCCCGAAGGCGCTGCTCCTCCTCTTGAAGCTTCCGGGCTGTAACCAGCATGTTCCAAGCCTTAACACCCGTATTCACCTTCTTCAGTTTGCTGACGAGCCAAAATTGATGGTTTCCTCTAACAGTTGCCTCTAACCTGTGCCACACTACATCCTTATATCTCTCGAGAAGCACCCACTTGTTGTACCAGAAAGGTCTTGCATTGGACCTCGGTTGGTCAATAAGTCGTATGCAGATCAGAGAGTGGTGCGAAGTACCTGCCATCAACCCTTCTACCCTCAAATCAGGGTATTTATCGAACCAACTCCGGTTTTCCAAAGTCCGATCCAGCTGGCACGCCACTCTCTTCCGGATAGCCTTGTTGTGCCACGTCCACAGATACCCCGTCCTCTCCAAAGGCTGTAAGCCAGACTGGAGGAGACAGTGCTGAAAATCATGGAGGATACAATCTGAAACCTCTATCACCGACATTCTCATGTCTGTAGAGCAACGCATTAAAATCACTCATAACGACCAGAGGAAGTCCCTATTGGGCATCTACCATTCTGCTAAGTCAGCCGAGATCATGCCATAAGCCCTCTCTTGCGTCTGTCATTGTGCCCATAAGCTGCACCCAGAATAAAATTAAAGCCTCCTTTATTAGCAAAATAAACCGCAATTATTTGGTCAGACAAGTGCAACACTTGTCCATCCCAACTCCAAGAATTTCACCTAACCCAGATGCGGGCCATATCGCAAATATGCAAATTATGGACATGACTCCAGTTGGTAGGTGTCCTCCGTGGCAGCATTCTGTCCGTCTTGATTTTAGTTTTGCTAATACAACATTTTTTTTCCTCAGCACATCAGAGATCACTTTCCATCTACCCAGGGCGCAAGCCCCCTTCCACGCGATCACTAACATTAAATCAGTGATTCGGGCCCATGCATATCCGAGTCGTTAACTGGGTAATTAACGACCTCGTTCTGACCATCCTCATGTACTGCCTCCTCAGCAGCTGTCTGATGCACTTCCTTCCATCACAGGTTGTCAATGCACAATACCTCCTCCCCCCTGCGAATACTGCGCATTATAACCAGTGTCGTCCCACAAAGTTCCTGCATGTCTTTTCCTGCTCTCATTACCCGGAACAACGCTGCCTCTTCCCCCTTTCGATCGACTGCTGCTACTTCTTATGTTCTTTTGAGCTCCTCTGGTATAGTGCCTCATCAGTTCAATCCTCCCTCTGCCCCAACCCGCTACACCTATGTCCGGTGTAGTGTAGTATTTTGCGCTTGGAACACAACCAAGCTTTGATCCCCTCCAGACCCTCCTTCTCCTACTCCATCTATGTTATCCTCAGTAGATATACGACGAGCATTGGATAGATCCAACGCTTTATCGAGCCCAGTATCGATCTCAATTTCCATCTCCCGCCTACTCGGCGTAGTAATCTCCGTCCTCTCTGCTACTCCCGCATCGCTGCTCTGGACGTTCCAGTATATACCCCGGAGATGTCTGTCATCATACCCTCATGTCCATTTTCATTGATGTTCTCTGCTACATCACCTGGCTTATGCGCCCGTCCATCTTGCTGTCTCTAGCCGGATGGTCAAAACACTTGCACTGCTAGCAAACCGGTGGGACCTACTCATACTCAACCCGCTGCAAGCATACCTCCCCCGAAGGCATCTCATACTCGACGGTCTGTGGCAGGACCCTCCCTGTCTCAATCTCAACAAAAATCGGAGCATATCCCAGTCTGGCTCTCTTTGTAGTCACTTCATCCGCCTTAATAGGTGAGCCAACTATACTTGTCACCAGTATCATCATGTCTATGCTCAAATAGTTAATCGACCATTCAGGAAGTCAGATCCAGACTGGAACCGACTTCAATACTTTCCTTTCGCACTTTGATTCTTGACTCAAGGTCTTCATGATGATTAGCCTACCATCAAACGTCCACGGACCCCCCTGTAGGATTGTCCATGTCTTCATCCCGAACCGAACATAATAGAAGCCATTCTCGTGTGAGAATATTTTCATGCTCCCCTTCGGCAGCATACTCGAGCAGCATATGCACGAATTTGCCCGTAGAACGGACGGTTGCCAAGAACATATAACACGACAGTGTTCTTCCAGTACGCTGTCGTCTCCGCAAGATGTGCCTCCGTGAACATTGTTCGGACCTTATCCCCCACACGTTTGGGGGCGACAAACCGCATGTCCCGAAACATATGCATCGTCCTCCCAAAAAAATGAGGCCTACGTTTTACCACGTACATGATCATCCGCCATTGATTCCCTTTCTCCGCCGGCGTGAAACGTCTCATATCCACCCATCGAGGCGGATCCCCATTGCCTAGGTCCGGATTGCCATGCCCCATCGGCCCCGCTGGTTGCACCCACTGCCGCGGATGATCACCTGTATGGCGTCGCATCTTCCGTCATGCCTCGTCGAGCCCCGCCGCCGACCGCGTCACCGACCGCCTGGCCGCCATGGCCGCAAGCGGCCTCAAGTTACTGGTAGCCCCCCCCCCCCACCCTTCCGTACGCCTCCTCCGGACAACCGTTGTCTAGCCACCTCCCTCCGCCTTTCCACCGTGCCGATCCAACCCACCCCCATCCACCAGGGGCTCCGGTCGGTCGGGGACTCTCCCCGAATCCCACGCGAGCACGAGGGATCCCAGAGGCTGCGTTCGTTCATGAGCGCCGCTCATAAGGAGCAAACCCTTTATATATATATATATATATATATATATATATATATATAAGAAAGCATTAAATGAGCTTGACTTCTCTCTCATGGTATCAAACTTTCAATGTGTTTAAAAATCCTAACAAGCTCTCCAATCCATTGAAACTTACAACATTAACTCTCCATTGGTTTCACAAGGTCAATGCTCACAAACAATTTGCACTCTATGAAGTTTTTTTTTATTAGGTTTCATGTAAGCCCATGAAATAGTTTCAAATAATTCGGTTTCATGTTACCAAACAGTATTTTTCCCTTAACAAACCCATTGGTTTGGTCCACCTCTACATAAGTGAGTGTGCTATGTCATACTTTTTATAATTAGTTTAGTAGTTCATTTTGCATTTATTATTTTATATGAAACAGTGTCGAATTTGGGTTTGCAGGAGAACCGGATATTATGTTGTGAAATTAATTAGTACCCAATTAAGTCAAGTAAAGTGAAGATGAGTCGATACTCATATAGATATACATGTTTATTAAGGTTTGGATACCTAGTCGGATATGCATCCATACGAGAATTACGTATACTAAATGGATTATGACCGCTAAACCTTCGGTAGCCCATCGAAAATGACACCGGCACAATAACATTTCCGGAAATTGTATTTTATTATGGATTGACATATGACCTATATATTTATATGTTCATGAGAAGTGGGAGTTGAGAATTTAAGTATCTTTTGTAATAACACGAGGAACTTGTAAATTTTATAAGTAGACTGTTTATGTAATATTCTTTATAGGACGCTAGGTGTTAAATAAAAGAGAGATGCATGTCGCTATGAAATGGTAACACCAATGGTTTCTTCATGTCACAACCCCTACCTACATAAGTGAGTGTGCTATGTCATTCTTTTTATAATTAGTTTAGTAGTTCATTTTGCATTTATTATTTTATATGAAACAGTGTCGAATTTGGGTTTGGAGGAGAACCGGATATTATGTTGTGAAATTAATTAGTACCCAATTAAGTCAAGTAAAGTGAAGATGAGTCGATACTCATATAGATATACATGTTTATTAAGGTTTGGATACCTAGTCGGATATGCATCCATACGAGAATTACGTATACTAAATGGATTATGACCACTAAACCTTCAGTAGCCCATCGAAAATGACACCGGCACAATAACATTTCCGGAAATTGTATTTTATTATGGATTGACATGTGACCTATATATTTATATGTTCATGAGAAGTGGGAGTTGAGAATTTAAGTGTCTTTTGTAATAACACGAGGAACTTGTAAATTTTATAAGTAGACTGTTTATGTTATATTCTTTGTAGGACGCTAGGTGTTAAATAAAAGAGAGATGCATGTCGCTATGAAATGGTAACACCAATGGTTTCTTCATGTCACAACCCCTACCTAGCACATGTCCCTCATTTAAAAAAGATTAATTAGGCGGCACATCTCCTCTCCCATTTGACAAGCGAGAATGAGAAAGAGTAGCTTTTGCAAACCACAATTTTCATAAAGGATTATGTACAAATTGTGGAGGAGTTTCTAAGTTCAAACTTATGCATTTGCATATGCATAGTTGTTGAGATTATTTTGCTCCCAGTGTGGCTTGAATTGAAGAAACTATAAAGTAAGCTTAAGAGAAGAATATAGCAAGAAGACAAAATAGCACAATACAAGGGGTGAAGGGGGCAACAATAACAACCACCAAAGAGGATCTCGTGGTAATATTGACGATCTGGAATGAGGTTTTTGGTCCCAAATCTAAAGCGATGATACAAAGCGGAAGCGCAGTATGGGTCTATGTCAGAACGGCCTTCAGAAATGACGGTGAAGGATATAGCAGCAACCTGGAGTGGAGCGGAGTGAAATGATTTCAGTAAATTCGTGTTGGTCGACGGATATGGAGGAGAGGAAGTTATTATCTGTACCTACCGAATTTGGGGTAATATCAAATAGTTAAGTAAGGTTTTCGCATTGGTCAATTAGGTTATGTAGATCAAATAGAGATTTTTTATTTTGGGTTATATGAATCCGGCACTCATTGTTTCAAGAAGTTCCCATACATGGTAAACTATATTCTGCATTCATGCAAAGTTGGAAGACAGTGATCCTACTTAGTTTCTCTTGTGATCGATTCAATAAAATAATTGGGCTGATGACATCCAATACATTTATATTGCTATGCTTTTGCTTATGTTTTTCTTACCCATAAAAAGTATGGTTCTAATACATACTAATAATTGGTTCAGTGGAGTGGGTACAAATGCTCCTCATTGCAATCTGTATTTGATTTCCTCTTGTTTACTGACAGTCTAATACACACAAGTCCATGCAAACAATATAGTTTGTGTTATATAGGGTTCATTTTGTAGTGGTAGGAATATTTGTCTAATTCAAAGAAACTAGGGTTCATTTTGTAGTGGTAGGAATATTTGTCTAATTCAAAGAAACTATGTAAATCATCACTGGTGACAAGAAGTCGGCTGGTAAACTATGTAAAGGCAAAGCAACTAGCAAGAGAGTTGGAAGTATCCTCTGATAACAATAATTATGATTCAGCTTGAATACACTTGAAAAATATCAGCTATAGAAGTCACGATTCCATATCCAGAGACTTTGGGTTAAAATATCTAGAGCCTTCCAAGCTCCAAGTTATGTTGCACCAACACAAATAGGACACGACAGGCTATGGACATGACCACACAAACACAGGATTGATTTTGGTATGTTTCTCATGTCTAATACGTGTCCGACACGATGCGACAGACAAATCCTGTGCTTCCTAGCTTCTAATGAACCTCTCGTTGTGGCGAGAAGGTATGGGCATTGGTTCATTTTGGCAATTGGGCCAAAATTCCTTTTGTGCATGACACTTCGCTGCATGGGCATCAACTTCTTTGTGTGCCACAATATTTATTTTCAAGAGGTTTACATTGGCATTCATTCTATAGGAGCAGTTGCTGCTTCTATGTCATCCTCGTGCTTTAAGCTGATTGATATGTTCTATATCAGCAGGATCAACTGATTCTATGAAAGATAATATAAATCCTTCAGATAAGATGACTATAAGCTGGTGTAGAAGTAGCCAAGGTCTTTTTATGATTAAAGATCTTCTTTTTATCTTTTTAATGATATACGATCAAGACCAGCAACTAATCTAACTCTAGTTTAGTTATGTGCTTCATCATAGGAAAAGTGCTTCGTGCTGGTGTCAAGCAAATTTCTTAACCAAAATGTCTTCATCTTGGTAACGATTAGAAGTGAAGCCAAAATTATTTTCATATAATGTTTAGACAAGGAACCTCATTCATACAATTTAGATCCCTTCAACCTTCCAGATTGAATACAAACTAGCAATGCATGAGAAGAAGAAAAATGTGTATAATGTAATATAAAAAGCAATACATGATTGAAACATGGACTTTAAGGCCATATGTATCTGTTTCAACATAAGAGCAAGTACCTGTAAACTCATCAGTAACTAGAGGCGTAAATGATCTGTTTTGGCTGTCGTCATCAATGTAATGGGGTGAAGCTGAAGAGCTTCTTCTCTTAATCAGAGTTAATACAGTTACAAGCAAGAACAGAAAAGCTATGACCACCCCAAAAATTACTGCTCCAATCGTGCTTACTCCTCCTGATTGAGAATCATCACTGCTTGTAAATCCAGACAGAGAATTCCCACCCGTTCTTATAAGGGAAATAAATGTGGGAACACAAAGGAGAAACAAAATCAGACAAAAAAGATGAGGAAAACAGTCAGTATTTGAACAACTGCAAAAGCCCCACCAATGACCAAAATAGATGTTTCACTCACTGCAGGTTGTAGATGCTTTTCAATTTACTTGGAACCGAGCCAGTAAAGTGGTTGTTTTCAACATTCCTGGAAGCAAAAAAAAAAAAAAAGGGCATTCATGTTAAGATACTAGAATACAAGTAACAACCTCATGACTAAGGTAGCTAGGACTAATTTTTCTGACTACTTGAGGTAAGTGTAGAAAAATGAACCTATGTTGCTTGGTTTATGCTGAATCAGTTGTAGTGGATGGAAGATTGTTCAAGGAAAGCATGTCAAGGTTTTCATTTATTCTACATTACCATCCCATCATGTAAACAGTTCAAATTATAGTGGGTGTCTCTCAATTTACACAAGAAAATAGGTGCTGAAACTGTAGATATGTACGCAAATTTTCAAGTTAAGGTTCTCTAATGGTAAGACTTTGATTTAGTAGTTTCCCTTTCCTATCACATATTTCCGTGCTTTTTCTCATAGTATATTTTTCATTTTATCACTACTCAAAAATGGCAGCAACAACTATTAAACAATGTGAGCAAAGCAATCTTGCCAGGATTATTTAACACAAGTAATAATAGTTAATCAGATATCAAATGCCTCCCTAAACACATTGATGCAAATGGAAAAAACATCCATCCATGAATAAGACTAGTAATGTATACTCACACATCTTCAAGAGGGAGATTAGCAAGAACATTAATTGAGCCACTTAGTTTATTATTTTGCACATACCTGTGGAAAATATACCCACAATCAGGTATAAAGGAAGTCCAAGATAAATTGTTGATACAAGGATGTTAGATACTTACAAAGTTCTAAGACTTTTGAGAGACTGAAAACTTTGAGGCAGATTTCCTGTTAACTGGTTGAATGACAGATCCCTGATGCCATGATTTCAGAATATGAATAAAAGAACCAACATATACGTAGAAATGATTCTTAATCTCTAATAAATATTCATCAAACCAGCATGAAATAACAGATACTGATATCGAAGTTAGGTAGAGAGTGTCTAAAGGGGAAAGGTAATATTTGCATTATATAAAAAAATAGATGTAGAATATACTGATAAACTATTGCTATTGCATAATCTTATATAATAGAAAACTTCTAGGCTACACCGTGGAACTTTCATGTTCCAAAAGTGCCCTTCTCTAATCTTATATATATATATATATATATATATATATATATATATATATATATATATAAACTAACTAGGGGTAAAACATGTAAATTATACACCTCCGCACTAACATAATTACTAACCACTAACAATTTCACGCTTCCTACTACAATAAATGTTCATCATCTCAAAAATAATTTTACTTCAAAATATTTTATACTATTTTAAAATAAATTTTTCATGCAAGTATTCTTTTAAAAGTAAATCTCATGATTATTATATATTTCCTAATTATAGCATAGGAATATTATACATTACCTATTTATAGTATGGGAATATTGTACATTATTGCTTTCCTAAAATAGCTTCTTGTATCACCATATAATAGTTTGTGTACCTTGTAAAGATTGAACATTAAATATTTTCTCAAATACTCCTTTTTCTAAATTTAATATGGTATCAGAGCATGGTGTTGCTCCCTCTTCTCATGGCTCCGCAAGCACTTTTGTCAACTAATTTGCAGGCTATTTGTTCAGGACTATACACCGAGCTATATTAGCAAATTAACTACTGGATGGCTAATATGACACTTGTAAATGCACCGGGACTGTATAATCCTCCCTCTATTAATTTCATTTCGTCGAATTGTTGGATTTTTGATAGAGGTGCCACTGATTCTTCTTTGTTTGTTCAATCATATCTACCTAGCACACCCTTCATTAATTTATCCACTGGTTCCACAGTACCCATTAAATCTACTGGCACAATATATTTCAATAAAGATATTATTTTAAAAGAAGTTCTTCATGTCTTCTTTTCGATTGAACCTTGTATTTGCCAGTAAAATCACCAAGTTCTTGAATTGTTGTGTGATTCTATTTTCGGATTTTTGTGTTGTGCGGGATTTGGCTACGGGTAAGGTGATTAGTTCGAGTAAGCAAAGTGGAGGTCTCTACTTCATGTCACTAATTCACAAGTCACCTATTGCATGTCATATCACCACTTTCGATACCACTTCACTTTCGGCTTAGTCACCCATCTCCCGCATGTCTTCGTGTAGCATCTAAGTTTGTTTCCTCTTTTAATTAATCTTTTGAGAATATTTGCGACGTTTTTCCATTAGCAAAACAAACTTGTTAACCTTTTCTGTCTAGTAGTTTTTTCTTTCATTTATCTTTTCAATTAATACATTATGATATTTGGGGTCCCCATAAACATCCAACACATTCATGTGCTCGTTTTTTTCCTAACCATCGTTGATGATTTTACTCGTTGTATATGGTTATTCCTTATGGCACATAAATCTCACATCCATACACTATATATGTCTTTCTTCACTTTTAGTTCGGCTTAATTTAACTCACAAATCGAAATAATTCAGGGTGATAATGGTAGCAAATTTATTTCTTTACGTTTATTTTTTTCTCACTAAGGGTGTTGAATCTCAACGTTCTTGCGTCGACACTCTACAACAAAATAGGTTGTTGAACATAAGTAAAGTCATATTTTACAGGTTGCTCGCCCTTTACTTTTTCAATCTAGTTTACCTATTCGCTTTTGGGGTGAGTGTGTTAACTACAGTCTAATTAATCGTTTGCCAACACTTTTTTCTAACTCCATACACTTAATGTTTGTATCATTACCCATCATCATACAATCATCTTCGTGTTTTTGGTTGTCTTTGTTTTGCCACTATAATTCAACCTAAATCCAAATTCACACCATGTGCTAGTCGTTGCATTTTTGTTGGATACCCTACTAGGCAAAAAGGTTACAAATTATTTAATTCATAATCTATGAAATTTTTCGTTAGTCGAGATATCAAATTCCATGAAAATATATTTCCATTTAAATCAACTCTCCCTCATAATCCTCCATCATTACCTCACATTAGCCCATCGCATCACTATCCCTTGCTATTTACCTCCATCATTACCTCGCATTAGCCCACTGCATCACCTCACATTAGCCCACCGCATCACTATCCCTTGCGATTTATGTTCAATGTGAGATTCTAAGAGAACAATTGTCTCTTGGAAGGATACATCGCATGGCTGGGTGGAGGGTGGGGGAGGGGGGGGTTACGCGCATAGTTTAAAGTATCGGCCGATACCGATCCGATACGGCCGATACCGATACAGTTTGGCATGTCCCGATCCGATACCGACCGATACCCGATACTGACCGATACCGACATTAGAGGTCTCTTTTCCAATCAATTCGGCAGAAAAATTTGAATTAAAAAGACCAATTAGAAAGGATGTAAAAGCATAGTATGGTTGTAAAAACATATAAAAAAGAAAAATTTATCTATCGCATATAAATCAATCGACAATGGTGACTACTATTTCATTCAATATCAAAAATACTAAAAAACAATACTGAAAATACTTTAAATTATGCATAAATGTATAAAATATATTCTCTAAAATGTTAATAATTTACTAATAGTTGTTTGCTTTCCGATACCAAAAAATCCGATACTCCGATCCGAAACCTCCGATACTACCGATACCGCCGATCCCGATACTCATAGGAATGGTCCGATACCGATCCCGATACCGATACTTTGAACCTTCGCGCTTCTTCTTTCTTAACGAAGGCACGCGTAACTGGACGATGGGACGAAGACGATGAAGAAGCCGTCTGGTCTTGTGACCGGCGGACCTTCGTGTTGCGCATTGTCGCAGGCGCAGACGCTTCTCAGACCGGGAGAAGTACCGCCTATGTTTTTTTATTAAACTTTTCTTTGATAATCTTCTCAAGAGAATTTTTACCTCTATATATAGATAGAGGATGGCTACAATTGCTAACCATAATTTGTTGGAAAGGAAACTAAATCATACTAATTATTGCTAATAATATTACTAGTAATTTCTTTCCTTGAAAGAAAAGATATTATTAGCAATATTGCTAATAATATCTTCCTTAAAAGGAAACTAATTATTGCTAATAATATTACTAATAATATTGCCAAGTAATATCTTTCCTTTCAAGGAAAGACATTATTAGCAATATTGCCAATAATATCTTCCTTGAAAGGAAACTAACTATTGCTAATATTACTAATAATATTGTCAAGTAATGCCGCCGGCTAGGTATGGGTAACCCTAGCCGGATCTTGTGTGTCTTTCCCTTTGGCCGGTCCATGTGAGTAACGGGTATAGGTTCGCCCGAACCGACCCGTAACAATACTCCCTCCCTTCAAACCCAGTGCGTCCTCCCGCTGGAAGCCGGGATGAAGGCGCTCGAGGGTGTCGTGTTGGCCCATGTAGCATCGTCAGCGGTTTCTTCCGTCCAGCGAACCAAGTACTCGCGGGTGTCAGCAACCATCCGAGTATCAAGTATCTCCGCCGGGACCGGGTGTTCGCTTGGTGTGAGGTTGGCGGGTAAGGCTGGTACTATCGTCGGTGGTGGACCACGGAATGGCTTCAGCAAGGATACATAGAAGACGTTGTGGAGGCGGGCGTCGGTTGGAAGCTCGAGTTGATAGGCCACTGTGCCAACCCGAGCAGAGACTCGGAAGGGCCCGAAGAAGCGAGGAGCGAGCTTGTGGTCAGTTGTGTGCCTCAGAGTGGATTGTCGATGTCGTTGTTGGCGCACCTACACCCAATCGCCCGGGCTGAAGATGACCTCCTAGTGGCGAGCATTATATACTTGCTGCATCCAATTCTGAGCATGGTGAAGGCGTTGTCTTACTTGTTCGAGAACCGCGGCACGATCATTGAGGTGGCAGTCGACAGCATCAATCACGGAGGCACCGGCCTTATAGGGAAGGATGGCGGGGGGAGGCCGGCCGTATACTAACTCAAAAGGGGTGGTGTAGTGAGCCGAGTGAAATGAGGTGTTGTAGCAGAACTCAGCCCACGGAAGCTAGTAAGTCCACGTTTTGGGTTTGTCAGCTACGAAACAGCGGATGTACATCTCCATTGTCTGATTGTCCACTTTCGTCTGGCCATCTGACTAGGGGTGGTATGTTGAGGACAAGAGCAACTTAGTACCGCACCGCCGGAAAGTGTCCTGCCAGAAGGCGCTGGTAAACACAGAATCGCGATCGCTGACGATGGTCTCGGGAATACCATGTAGACGCAACACCGTATCAAAGAAAACCTGTATGACTAATGATGCCGAAAGAGGGTGACTCATCGCCATGAAATGTGCATACTTGGACAACCGGTCCACTACTACCAAGACGACGGATTTGCCCTTGGAACGGGACAACTGAGTCACAGAGTCCATGAAAATATCGGCCCACACATGTTGTGGAATTGGTAGGGGCTGTAGCAGGCCTGCAGGGCTGAGAGTGGATGTCTTGTTGCGTTGGCAGGTGGCACATGCAGCCACGTACTCCTCAATAGTGCGGCGTAGACCGGACTAGAAAAACTCTTTACACACTCGCTCCAGCGTCTTGGTACTACCCTCATGTGTGTTGTCGTGGAAGGGGCGGATGATGCGGGGGACCAGTGGCGAGGACTTCGGAATGAAGAGACGCTCACGGTAGTAGATGAGGTCGCCAGTCTCCTTCCAGCCGGCCTCGGACTGAGAGGCCGAGATGGTTGCCTGCCGCGTGACGATCGCCTCGTCGGCAGCAAGCGCGGAGTCACTCCTGCTCAAGTGCGAGCACCGGCCGAAAAAGTGCGGGTCATTGGGAATATTGGTGTCAATGCGAGAGAGTGCGTCGGCCGCTTGGTTGAGTTTGCCTGGTTTGTGCTCCACGTGAAACGAGAAGCCCATGCGTTTACTCAACCAATATTACTGCGGGGGTGTGACGAGGGCCTGCTCGAGCATGAACTTGAAACTGTAATGATCTGTGCGGACAAAGAAATTCCTGTCCCATAAGTACGGACGCCAATGTCGGATGGCCTTAGAGAGGCCGATGAGCTCCCTCTCGTAAGCTGCCAACTTGGCATGATGTGCCGCAAGCTTCCGACTAAAAAAGGCTACTGGATGGCCCTCCTGATGTAAGACTGCGCCGATGCCCTGTCCCGATGCGTCGCACTCGATGACGAAGTCAGTGGAGAAGTCGGAAAGACGCAAGATGGGGGCGACGTGAGGGAGGATTTGAGGTTGTTGAAGGCGGTGTCGGCGAGGTCCGTCCTAATGAAGGTGTTCCGCTTGAGCAGGTCACTGAGTGGTGCCGCTATCTCGGCGTAGCCCCTGATGAATCGCCGATAGTAGCCGGCGAGGACGAGAAATCCCCGAAGAGCCTGCACGCTGGTCGGACGCTAGCTACGGCGGCTATTCGGCCACGGCGGTCAGTTTGGCCGGATCAGCCGCCACCCCCGCTGCTGGAAATGATGTGCCCCAAGTAGGACATCTGCCGCTCTGCGAAGGTACACTTGGTCATCTTCAGGTGCAACTGGTGGTGGTGTAGTGTCTCGAACACTGTCTTGAGGTGGCGAAGGTGCTCTCCCATAAGTACGGACGCCAACGTCGGATGGCCTTGGAGAGGCCGATGAGCTCCCTCTCGTAAGCTGCCAACTTGGCATGATGTGTCGCAAGCTTCCGACTAAAAAATGCTACTAGATGGCCCTCCTGATGTAAGACTGTGCCGATGCCCTGTCCTGATGCGTCGCACTCGATGACGAAGTCAGTGGAGAAGTCGGAAAGACGCAAGACGGAGGCAACGTGATGACGGATTTGAGGTTGTTGAAGTCGGTGTCGGCGAGGTCCGTCCAAATGAAGGCGTTCCGCTTGAGCAGGTCGCTGAGTGGTGTTGCTATCTCGGCGTAGCCCCTGATGAATCGCCGATAGTAGCCGGCGAGGACGAGAAATCCCCGAAGAGCCCGCACGATGGTCGGACACGGCCATTCGGCCACGGCAGCCAGTTTGGCCGGGTCAGCCGCCACCCCGCTGCTGGAAATGATGTGCCCCAAGTATGACATTTGCCGCTCTGCGAAGGTACACTTGGTCATCTTCAGGTGCAACTGGTTGTGGTGTAGTGTCTCGAACACTGTCTTGAGGTGGCGAAGGTGCTCTTCCATGGAGGGGCTGTACATAAGAATATCGTCGAAGAAAACAAGTACAAACTTCCATAGAAAAGGTTGGAATACCTCGTTCATTAGGGCCTGGAAGGTCGAAGGGGCGTTGGTGAGGCCAAACGGCATTACGAGGAACTCAAAGTGCTCGTGGTGCGTGCGGAAGGCTGTCTTGTCGATGTTGTCGATGTCCTCGTCCGCCATTCAAACCTGATGGTAGCCCGAGCGGAGGTCGAGCTTGGAGAAAAAAGTTGCGCCATGGAGCTCATCGAAAAACTCCTCTGCCACTGGGATTGGAAACTTGTCTTTGGCGGTCTTGTCAATGAGTTGGCGGTAGTCCACGCAGAAGTGCCAAGTGTCTTCGGCCTTCCTGACGAGCAACACAGGGGAGGAGAAGGGTGATCGGCTGGCGCGAATGAGACCCTGCGCTAGCATCTCGTCGCATTGCCTCTTTATCTCGTCCTTCTGGCGGAACGGGTAACGGTATGGCCGAACCACGACCGGCTCAGTGCCTTCCTTGAGGCGGATGTGGTGATCACAGGAACGATGAGGCGGTAGTGTAGAGGACAGCTCGAAGATAAAGGCGAAGTTGTGGATAAGGATCTGGAGAGGTGGTTCGTCGCTGGCATGGATGGCCGCGACCGTGAGGAGCTGATAATCGTGACGGGAGAGGCCCGAGAGCAGGATGTCGTGGTCTTGGAAGGTGAAGCGCATGGTGAGGTGCCGGAAGTCCCAACCGATCTCGTCCAGTGTTTCGAACCATTCGACGCCTAAAACGACATCAAAACGATCTAGAGGGATGACCATGTAGGGGGCTGCGAAGGTATGGTCCGCCACTGTAAAGGTTAATATACCGAGCTCCCCGAAGAAAGCTTCTTTTCGTTTGCAACCCGGACCGTTCTTGCTGCTCCTGGTATCGTGCGCAAGCCGAGTTGTTACGCAGCATAGCAACTAACAAAGTTGTGAGTGCTCCCCAATCAACTAAGCAAAGTAGCATCCCGTGGATCTGAATGAGAAGCTGCATTGTCCCCCCTTTATGGCCATTGATGGCTAAGACGGAGATTGACGGTCGGCCGTCCTCGTCGAACTCTTCCCCTAAGAAATCGGCCTCTTCGTCTTCCAGTACCTCTAGATAAAAGAGGTACTTACAGCGGTGCCCGGGGGAGTAGGTCTCATCGCAATTGAAGCAGAGGCTTTTTGCTTTGCGCTCGGACATCTCAACTGCGTTGAGTCGACGGGGAACAGGTCTGGGCGCCGACGAGCCAGCGGAAGTGGCCTGGACGGCTGGTCCTGTCTCGGAGAGCCCTGGAGCGTGGGACGCGCTGCCAGAGACCGGTTTGCTGAAAGAGGGGCCCGGGATGGCCGGTCTCTGCTGGGGTGCTGAGTAGCGCACGGACGGGAATCGCCCACCGCGATTGAGGATTCCGGAAACGGCTGTGGTGTCGCCGTCCGTCCACCTATGCTCTGCCTCGCGCGCGCACCGCATGGCCTGTGCGAGGGTCAATGGCCGGTCGCGGTTCACATCCTGGCCCATGGTTGTCGTCAAACCGGAGATGTAGATGTCGATCTCGTTGCTCGACAGGTACGAAACTCGAGACAACGGAAATTGAAATTCTCGGTTGAAATCTGCGACCGTGCCCGTCTGCTTGAGGGATATGAGATCCCCCAATGCCCCGCGATGCGTGGGAATGTTGAATCGGATGAGAAGCTCGTCATAGAAGTGTCCCCAGTCGATCCAGCCTACACGTCGTTGCCACCCGTCGAGCCAAGACTGAGCCTCCCCTTCAAGTTTGAGTCACACCATCTGGACAAATATGGTGGAGTTCGCAGAACCGCTCACAATAACGCACCCAAAGTAAAGGATTGTCGATGTCGTCGTATGGTTGCAAGTCGAGATGTGCAAAGCGCGGTAGCTAGCGTTTCTCGCCGACGTCGCCTCATCCTTCACGACGTTCGGTCCCCTCGTAGAAGTGGCGAGGGTCGGACGGGCGGCGGTATCTGTCGTTGTCACGGAAGGGGTCGTAGTAGTTGCCGCGAGGGGGATCGTGGCGAGGTGGGTCGCGGTAGTAGCCGTTGCGGAAAGGAGCCCCGCGCAGGGGTTCGCCATAATGAACTCGTGGGGGGGATCGTGGTGAGGTGGAGGGAGAACCCAGGGGGGTCTGTCAAAGCGGGGGAGGACCCGCGGGGGGCTGTCAGGCCCGCAGGGGGGCCTGTCGTCGGCGTGCGGGTGTCCCCTATATGGTTTGTCGCTGCCGTGTGGGCCCTGCAGGGGGGCTGGTACTGCGAGGGAGTTAAGGTTCCGTGGCCGGTTGTGGTGGTTGTCGAGTTCACGAGCAACGCGTTGATTTTTGCGACAAGGTCAGCGATGGAGGTGTGGGACGCAGCGGTACTCTCGGCCTGGGCGTCGAGAAGCTTGTGGATGCCGTCGACGGTGGCCTCGAGTCGAATGAGGCGTTCGTCGTTTGATGGTGGTGTAGGCGCCATGAGGTCGGGAGGATCGAACTGCTCTGATACCAACTTGTTACGCGCTTCTTCTTGCTTAGCAAAGGCACGCGTAACTGGACGATGGGACGAAAACAATGAAGAAGCCGTCTGGTGTTGTGACCGGCCGGCCTTGGTGTTGCACCTTGTCGCAGACGCAGACGCTTCTCAGATCAGGAGAAGTACCGCCTATGTTTTTTATTAAACTTTTCTTTGATAATCTTCTCAAGAGAATTCCCACCTCTATATATAGATAGAGGATGGCTACAATTACTAACCATAATTTGTTGGAAAGGAAACTAAATCATACTAATTATTGCTAATAATATTACTAGTAATTTTTTCCTTGAAAGAAAAAATATTATTAGCAATATTACTAATAATATCTTCCTTGAAAGGAAACTAATTATTGCTAATAATATTACTAATAATATTGCCAAGTAATATATTTCCTTTCAAGGAAGATATTATTAGCAAGCAATATTGCTAATAATATCTTCCTTGAAAGGAAACTAACTATTGCTAATATTACTAATAATATTGCCAATTAATCCCGCCGGCTAGGTATGGACAACCCTAACCAGATCTTGTGTGTCTTTTTCTTTGGCCGGTCCATGTGAGTAACGGGTATAGGTTCATCCGAACCAACCCGTAACGGGGGGGAGGGCAATGTATTTCTACTAAGGTCCATGGATACAAACAAATATAAATATAGAAAGTATCCCATATCAATTGCTGGAGCTTTTGGTCCGCACAAAAACAAAATCTGCAGCATGGAGCTTAGGTACAGCCCATCACAATATCCCAGCAGTTTATGTATTATAGAATGTAACACATGGCTGCACAAGTGAAATCTGCATTGGAGATGTGAGATGGCTAGAATATATCACATGGCTGCAAAATATATAATATATTGTGGTCCCCCATGACCAATTCCTTTATTTACCATGCCAAACCCTATGTATAATATATTTCTACTAAGGATACTATATATATTTTGTGGTCTCCCCCAACAGTTTCTTTATTTAGCACTTACCAGGCAAGGCAAACATTCTAAATATCTTTGTACCCGCTTCTCGGGTTTGGTGATTGGCGTGTTGCGAAAAACTTTTGAGGTTTTGTTGTTCTCTCTCTCTCTCTCTCTCTCTCTCTCTCTCTCTCTCTCTCTCATGCACACTGATAGACATGCACGCGCGCAAACACAAAACGCACGCAACACAAAGGGGCCCTAATTGACAAATTAGTAAATTTTCACCCTAAATTGGCATAATGTTTGATACTAATTTTTGTCTTAAGTTTGAAAATTAGTTGTTTTTTCCTAAATCATAATGTTTGGCCTAATTTTTGCTCTAATTTAGACATTACTTATTTTTTGCCCTTAATATTGATCTTATTTTTTGCCCTAATTTTAATTAGTAATTTCTTGCTCTTTAATCCTTAGATTCAAAAGCCTTAGAGTGTGTGCTAATTTCATTGTGCAATGGGTTGTGTGCGTGGGTGTGGGTCATATAATTGCTGATGTTTAATTTTGACTCTTATTAAATCCTTGATGTTTGACACTTAAATCCATTTAATTGCAAATTATTGGAGTTTTAGTGGGTTTGGAGTTCAAAATTAAGAAAATTTTTGAGGATTCTCATTACCAGGTAAATACCTAAACATGTAGTTATTTATTAATTTTTAGTAGTATAAAACTTGGCATTAAGTATTATTAAATTGGTTGGAGTTTAAAAAATTAAGTATACGGTATTACATATTAGTTGATGTTTTTAGTGTGTTATGATTTATGAAAATTGAAATCTTTTTATTGGAATACTATTAAATGCATATGTTTATAAATTAATTAATGGCAACTTTTTCTTTTGTTATAGAATAAAGGAAAAATCAATGACCATTCATTTTTTTTAAGATAAAGTGTGTCGAAAGTGTGGAGGTTAATGAACTCATCCTAATGTTGAAACGTCAATGCCTGAAGAACTTGAACAACCTACTCAAAAATCACCAAGAATTGAATTTAAGGGATTTGATATTAATAATTTACAGTGTATCCTGGGAAGTGTAGTGAAATTTAGAGATGTCCTGATGATCTAATTGATGAAGTTCGACGAGCATACATCAAAAAACATGGCCCATATCAACCCGTTCTTGAAAAGTACCCTTTGTCTAAACATGCAAAGAATCCACGTCGTTTTGTAGCATCATGGTTCAATATATTTCCTTCTTGGTTAGAGTATTCTCCTTCAGAGGATGCCGCATATTGTCTATCTTGTTATCTCTTCTACAAGGAAGGCTTGCAACATGGGCAAAGTACTTTTGCAAAAGATGGGTTTAGGAATTGGAAGAAAGTAAGAAATGGGAAGGAATGTGATTTTCTGAATCATGTGGGAAAAGATCCAAATTCACACCATAAAAATTCTCAA